>JAFIDM010002131.1:41595726-41618782 GCA_023159025.1 Thereuonema tuberculata | reverse complement strand
AGATATTGATTATGAAAGAGTGTGTACATAGTTCTGGACTCCCTCTGTATATATATAAAATATAAAAATAAGATAACTTACAGACCTCCATCAAATAAAAACATATGATTAACTGATAAGCAAAATATAACATTATAAATTGTTATAAATAAAATATAACATATAACCAAAATAAAATTATAAATAAAACAAAAGTGGAACTTGCTTGAATAGTAAACATAAGGACTTTACTAATAAGGTAGATAAGGTTAATAAGGTAAATTTCTTTGCCAATCAGATGGTGAAGTTTTAAACAGAGACTGACTCATTGAAGTTGTCTTGTAAGAAATTTACCAAAAAATATACTCAGTATTTTCTTTTTCATTTCAGTTCTTTAACAGTAATTCTCATCCCTACACTCTTATTGCCACATTTTCCTTAACAGTTGGAATATTAATTTCATACTTTTTCTGTTTTAGGAGAAAATAAATACGATGCACAAGAAATATTTTTGGTACTGTAAGCTCATATATTAGTTACGTCCAACAAACAGGGAAATCTTTAGTTGAATTTTATAATGTTTTTAAATAAATCTTCATATTTTGTATTTAAATATTAATTTTCCAAGATTCTAAGACAATTCTCTGCTAACAATAAATACAGAAATATCTTATTTGATACAAAAATGAAACTATTAGAATTTTCATTGAAAGATTTCATTTTGTGCAAAGAAACACAATCCCTTGTTTTATCTGATAGTAGTCTAATACTAATCTTTACAAAGACTATATTACTTTATTCATAATACAATCAATCAGAAATATAAAAAATGTCATTTCATCTAAAACTAAAATTTTTATTTATTTGTGTCAAGAATGAAATTTCTTCTCGAAATTTGTTTCAATCAAATCTCACGCCGAGAATGATTTCGATCTCATCGTGGGATTCTAAATAATACCATCGACGAAGAAGCACGATTGTAACAATTAAATGCACATAAATAAATAAAATATAAAAATATAAAATAAAAATATAAAATATAAATAAAAGCATTTTAAAAACCTCCGTCTTTGGATGTGAAAAAAGTTAGTGCAAGAGAGGTCCATTATGCGCTACTGGAACTCGATTGCTCTTTTTTATTTACATTGTGCTCAAGATGGAGGCAAGATACAGTGAGATTTATCATCTAGAAGAAATAAATAAAAAATGAAAAACAAACAAACAAACAAAAACAATAAATGGAAGAATAAAGAAAGACAAGATTGTAAAACAGTGTAAAAATATGTAAGTCGAAATAATACTGCCTCATAACGTACAGGAAGAGTTTCCACAAATTACAGAAATGAATTTACTTCTGTTGGCTGGGGAATTATAGCAAGCAATGTAGAAAGTGTAAGAGTTAATTAACAGGAAGTTGAATACACTCGGCCAAATAAAAATTTTATTAAGATACGTTTTTGGTGATATCATTTTAGTGAAACTGAAATTTGTTAAATTTCAAAAAAGTGTTTAAGTGCAACTTAAGCCTGCTGTCTATGCTTTATTTGAAAAATAAAAGATATTAATTCCTTTCTTAGTATGCAGTAAAGAGTGAAGTGACACTAGGCGTTGAAATCATTATGAGGAGTTATGAGTGCTGTAATAATAAGGATTCATAAACCTTCAAATTTGTGTATTTATATTAAACTTCTATGTTATTTTAGATTCTTTTTACTATTCACAAAAATGTAACAATTAACTTAATAGATACTATCACCTGAACAGGAAAAAAAACCAGTCTACAAAACAGTAATTGCCTATAAATAGTTTGTGATTTAATCAATTTAAAATGCAAGTGTTCAAAATTAAATGTCACATTTCGAAAGCCTGTAATTGGAGAACGGAACGACTTCGTATTTCACATTAGGCTGTCCGTAGCAACGAAATTTTGTTTAGCGAGAAAGAATAATTTAGTGGTCCGAAGGTGACCACTAGGGCGATGTATGGTGCTGCAATACTGTGCTGGATACACATGATTCGTTGTATACACAAGATTATGCTCAATATGATTTCCCCGGTATCGGTAAATTACTGAAATCGCAACATCGCATGCTCAACCACGGAACATAGCTCATCTTCGTAATGTTGTGAATATGGGTGTAATACCTATCTTCATGTCCTCAAAGTTGCCTAGGTTTTCAAGATAGACAAGGAAGCTAGGAGCACGTCCAAACTTCAAATAGTCCACATGGAACAATACTAATGATTGTCATAGTACTAGTCATAAATGGCAATAATAGAGCATTATAGAATCTTCTGGCAAGTTTTTGGTTCAACTTAAAGCGACGAACTTCATATATTAATGGTCATCAGTGATTCTTATTAGATTTTGAAAATGTTTCTAGCCTTACAGTTTCTATTTGTTAAAATGGCGTACTTCTAAAACTAATTTGGAAATTTGTATGATGTCGTTACTATTAAGAGATGATTAGTAAAAGTTTAGCCTTATAATACCAGGGAATTATTGATTATATCTTAAGGAAAAAAGGTCAGTGTACATTTTGCATATTTCAGGCGTCTCCGAATTATTCAACTGTTAAGCACAACAACACTACCGAAATATGGAACCATTCATTGTTGCATTTCGATCGCTGAAATACTGTATATAAATTGGAAATGAATGCGAATAATAAATAATTTAGAAGCACAACAGGACTTTTATACACAGACTGAAGTAACATATGGGACTAGATTGAGAGAAAAAGCAATGCCTGGTCACAGAATCGCTTGGATGATCATAGAAACTTGGAGAAATGGGTATACGACATGAGGAATTTAAGGGTTGTGGTTATAATTGCAAAGGATCGAAAGAGCGGATGGCAGAAAAAAAGACATCGAATCGGAGAACAGGCCTATAGTATGTATTAAGAAGGATATTTTAACAATTGTTGCATTTTACTCCACTCAAAATGTACAGGAATTTTAATCGATTCCACAAATCCACTAAATTGGAAATAACTTAATCTAATCTAACCATCTACAACAAATTTACTAACTAAACACAAACCGTGACCGATCCAATACTATTTGAATTACAACTCAATGGAAAATATTTATTTAATAATCAAGAAATCAAAATATGCAACGATTTTTTTTTAAATAACTTTTAAAAAATAAAGACGGAAATCAGACTTTAAAACATCCCAGGCATAACATTGTACCTTAGAAACGGTCTATTTTGAATAACTACTAATTGAATTACAATAGAAGTTAGAGCTATATAACAGTTAATAGGAAATAATTAAGTGGAAATGTTTCTTTACCAGAGACTCAAAATCCAACGATTGAGATGTATCTGCATCAATATCTTAATGTACAAAAAAGTTTCGGCTTTCAGAGATAGACAGTTTCGAGTTGAAGTGAAAGTAAGGAAAACCGACCAATAAGAACATTTAGAGTAATGTCTTACAAGAATAATTAATTGATAATTAATTAATAAGTAAATAAAAATAAAAATATCAATAAATTACAATATTAATTTACTAGCCTTAGTTGAGGCTGAGATTGGCTAGAAGTTTGATACTTTGAAACATTATCCTGTAATATTTTTTTAGGTGACCAAATGACAATTGTGAATAATTCTTACCGGTTTGTCTCCTCTGTCTCCCATTGAGTAAATCTTCTACTCGCAGCTAAAGTTGCTTAAGATCGCTTAAGCCATCGTTTATTATTTCAGTAGCCATTATTACTACTTTTTTATTTTTATGTTATCTTTATTTTGATCATTTTTGAATGTAGCATTATTGCAATAAAAATTGTTGCTGCTTTGAATTAGTAAACACTGATATGTAAAAATTAGTTATTTATTTAAATACTTTTGTAACTTCATCTGATTTTAGTTGTTCTACAAAACACCAATGCAACTTTGTCTTTCGAACAGCAATCTCTCTCGAATAATAGATAGGGTGTCGTCTGACCAGTACCGGTGTCAATTACTCGAACATGCTTCTTATCTTAAGCTTTCAGCCTATTCATCACATTACTAATTTAAATGATATACATCGTAGTGAGAACAATCATTAATTGAAGACCCTTTAATCGTGTCACTACTTGTATTTTGTAGCCCTAGGATGCTATTATCTGTTATCTTTCAGCACCAAGATAACCAACATAAATCGATACAGCAACAAAGCTTCATCACAAAGTTCCTTCTTCGTTCATTTCCTTCGGAAGATTCTTCTCAATAATATGTATTAAGTAACAATTACTGAAATCAGTGATGGAAAAGCTTTCATCAATTTCATATATAAAGTACACAAATTTTCATTTATTCATATACTAGGAAAATTACACTTAGAATAAAAGATTAATAACGTGTGATTTCTGATGTATTGAATGTCTTAGTTAGGACTATGGTTAATTGTTAATATTTACAGTACCGAATACAGCTGTAGTATAGTCACAAGAGAAAAATATTTAAAGATATGTACTGTTAGGAAGTACTTCAGTAATTATCAAAGTTTAATCAAACTTAGATATTGAAGAGATGAAGTGAGACCATAACACGCCTAATACACGATAGGTAGAAAAAATCAAAGAAGATACTTTCTTTTAATTCCAAAACAGATTAAATCTGAATTGCAGTTATAAAAAAGGCATAAATGTAAAACAAAATGTTTTACAATTTTATCTCGGTCGTAGATACGAAAATCAACAGAACGGTGTCTTTATCCCTTCTAATATACTTAAAGATTTGATGAATGAAGTTACATGATAATTACATCAAAGAGCTATAAAAGATAATTACATATAAGATCCGGAAAATAGCAGATGAGAAAACAATAAAATATAAAATTAATAAATGAAAATCAACGACTGCACATAAATAAACAAAAACACGCCATTTTTTTTTCAATAGAAGGAATCGGGAACAGTTTCCTCCTTATTAGGGACTCATCAGCCCGATCCATCCTTCCCGATGACAAGCCCAGAAAGGGAGTCACTGTCGGGAACGAGTGTGACTTTCATTTCTGTTTCGCGCCTTTCTGGATTTGTCATCGGGGAGGGTGGATCGTGCTGATGAGTCTCCAATAACGACGAAACGGCCTTTCCCGAATTACTCTGCTGACAAACTCAAAGGCGTGTTTTTATTTATTTATGCTCAGTCGTTGGTTTTCATTTATTAACAATTTTCCTATTTTACTAGTCTTGAAATATAAAATTTCTGAAAATTTATCCGAATTATATTAAATACTACCTAAATCTTTATTAAATTAAAAAATGAAACAGGGATTACTATCCAAACAATGCTCGCTTTGCTAAATAAGCCATTAAAATATCCAAAAAATAAATAAATAAATAAAATAAAAATAAAATGACAACCAAGCTAATCTTTTCCATTTTTGTATTGTACAGTTTTTTACTGATTTCTTGAAATACTTTAAAAGTGAAGAGAACAAAATGAGGAGGTATATTGAATTAGACTATATTTTATATAAGCTTTCAATATTGTTTTATGTTCTGAGATAGAAGAAATTTGTGTCAACTTATTTATTTCTTTATATTTCGCAAACCTTCGACAATAAAGCTAATATGATTGATTTGTCCAGAAATTTTGAATTTAGGAAATTCTCAACCAAAGGTATCAGGGTTTGTTGGAGTAAAATTTAAAAAAAATATGTAAAGCCCGTTATTACAAAACGGGCCACGATATTGTGACATTGTTCAACCTTTTAACAGTATTGCACTAACAATTCTGTAATTGCAAAATAAGCATAACTTCACGGAACTTAAGATTTACCCCTATAAAAATTTTATTGTTCACTTTACTTTCTCATTACATTAAAGCACAAATATTAAGTCCAGTATTTTAAACTTGGAACTTAATGGGAACTCTTGATTTCAAGAAATTTCCAAGTTCTGGAATTCATTGAACTGCTATACCGATAGCACTCTGAAATATTAGGAAAGTTTAAGCAATTTTCTGTTGGATTCCAAAGCAAAGCTTCATTAAGTGTCAAAGTGGAAGGCAATTAGAACTTTCTGCGCATTGTTCAGCCAATTTTGGCTCCTTTCGTTTTTAATTATGCTAATATCACTCCCGCTCGAATTGGAAGAGAACGTCTCGCAATGGAAACTCTACTCGCTCGGGGTCATGTTTCTACAACCGTCTATCTAGCAGATTAGTGTTGGTTGGTGCCTAATGGTATTGACAATAATACTGTAATGTCATCATCGACATTTCATATTCATGGCCTTATAAATAGCAACACTAATCCAAAACTTTCTTGTTTCGGCCAAGCACATTGACTTGATAATAGCACATGGAATTAAGTATGTGAATTTATGATAATTAAGGAAAGCACAACATGCATCAGAGAAAAGTTTTACTTGGATTTCTTTGAATTTCAAGTAAAACTGTGGTCAGGCACTAAAAAAATAAATAAAACTAGAAAAATGATGTATGCAATCTTGAACACTTAATACAAAACAGAGATTTGCTAAATGAGAAATAACAGCAACCCAGAAAAACAAAATAAACGATTAAATAAAAAAGAATAAGCGCAAAAAATGAAAAGTTTTCAGAACAAACTGCTCAAATAGAATATTTTCATTCCTTACTTTTTCAAAATATTAACTAATAAACAAGCGCGTATTGAACACTTTGAAGCTACAACTACCACGGAAGAGAAAATAATGTAAGATATCTACACTAAGATACTTTTCTTAATTTAATAAATATGAAACGTCGTGAATAATGACTTTCGAAAGAGTGACTTTCCTCTACAGGGCAGTAAAGGTGGGATAAATTGCAATGCTAAGAATATTAAGAATGCCATATGGATTTTGTACAATTGACTGCAATTGTTATTATTTTTAGCCTATATTCAAGGTGAGTGAGTATCACTAAATGTGGGCTTATGAAATTGACAATCTGAGCGCGGTCCATATGTTCCTCCTTCTAAATATGTCCATATGTTCCTTTTGAACCTTCTAAATGGATCTTCTTCAAACGTGATAACGATTTTACTTTTATAAACGACTTTTTTTTTAAGAGGTTACGTATCAAGTGACTAAGATCACAAAGCTAGAAATTAGAAACTAAACAGTGGATATTATGGATATCAATATGTTTTAATCCAGTTTCGGTTAATATTATAGAATTGTAAATATATATTAATATGTAAATACATGATTAAAATTAATCGGCTTAGACAATTTCAGGAAATAATGTTGATTTAATTATTTTCCTCAGAAAAAGGAAAATGTGTACTGTTTTATTGGATATAAAAAATATCAAACAAAAGCAGGCCTTTCGTTTGTGTTGTTGTCACGATTTAAAAAGACCCAAATATAAACAAAAATAAAGAAAAGTGATAAAGAATTTTTTAGAAATAACCTTTTAAGGAAAATAGCCTTAAAGGTTTTTGGGAAATTCTTGGTTTTGATATTGCGACGAATTTTCGAATAACTTGAAGTACCAAAATGCGTACATCAAAATACGGTATCTTCTTTAATCCAAACTAGACACATAAATAAACTCAAAAAACACCTTCACTGTAGATACCGTTGATACCAATATTTCGTTTTAATTTCTGAAAACTTTTTCAAGGTTTTGTTTGATGAACAAAAAATAAAAATAACATAAAAAAGGAAAGATAAATTCTTCTCTCATTAAAACAATATAAAAATACAACAACTAAAGAACACAAATAAACAAAGCAAGTGAATAAAAGTTAGACAATAAAAACGGTGACTATTGTTGACAAACAGATGAAGTATATGAGAGATAAAAATTCTTTCACTCTCACTTTGTTTATCAATGCCTTCCTATACATGGACAAAGACATCTATTTACTCTTAAACACTTATTCTTATTAAAACAAACACAACAATTAATGAGGCAATTCCTTTCATACCTATTTAAGGACAATAACTTAAATTTAGTTTGTTACAAAAGCAACAAATTGTTCAAGAAGAAAAAGAGTAACAATAAAGATGTATTACATAGTATGGGAGTAGTATATGCTTTGATATGTAGAGATTGCCAGGTAGCATATATAGGAAGCACGGGCAGGACGGTAGAAGAAAGAGTGCAAGAACATGTTCGCGCTTTCACTAATAGGGAAGAGAATATTTCAGACTGGGCTGACCATTGCAGGCTAAAAGGACACAACCCGGACCCCATCGTAAAGATTGTCCATTACGAACAAGATGAGCAGAAAAGATTCATGATAGAATCTTGCCTCATTAATTGTTGTGTTTGTTTAAGAGTAAATAGATGTCTTTGCCCATGTATAGGAATGCATTGATGAACAAAGTGAGAGGGAAAGAATTTTTATCTCTCATATAGTTCATCTGTTTGTCAACAATAGTCACCGTTTTTATTGTCCAATTTTTATTCACTTACTTTGTTTATTCATGTTTTTTAGTTGTTGTATTTTTATATTGTTTTTATGAGAGAAGAATTTCTCTTTCCTTTTTTATGTTTTTTTACTTTTTGTTCATCAAACAAAATCTTGAAAAAGTTTTAAGAAATTAAAACGAAATACTGGTATCAACGGTATCAACAGTGTAGGTGTTTTTGAGTTTATTTATGTGTCTAGTTTGAACTTGAAGTAACGCATGCGCATACCATGGTTGTAATATGCTTTCTTTGAAAAACATTTATGTAGACTAAATGTTGGAATAGACAAAACGTCATTCTTAGTGCGCATGTGCGGGAAGACGATGAATCCGGATTTCCTGGAGATGTTGCTGTGTATTGTTAAGTAACCAAGTGTTTTTCGATGTACGTTTATCCTGTGAATACAAGTATGTTTTTTTACTTACCTTTCGTTTGTCGTAATTACTGCTTAAATACACTTTATCGCAACAACACTAAATTAGTCAAATACTTTTTATCTGTGCAATTACAGCATTCAAAACTGCAATAAAACTAACAGTCAAACGTTTAATTATAATATTGATTTCTCTGAAATTTTACAATATCATTCTTCAGTTGGTGAAACTCCATTCTGAGGAAAGATCTTTTCAAAACATGAAATGTCAATTTATTTTTAAATCAAATTCACACCTATGAACTGAGCAATGGCAAAAGATAGTTAAAAAAAACAATAGCTTAATATAGAAACTTTAATTTGCTTGGTCAGTAAATTAAAACATTTCTTAAACATCTCACTGTATAAAATTTTGATTTTTTTTTTTTTTTTTCTGTGATTTTCGAAGTTATGAATAAATTCCAATATCTTTATCAGATAAGACTTTGTTGATATAAGAAAAATTATATATTAATGTTGCAGACAAAATCGATTTCAACAAGTTGAGTTATTTAGTAGAGAAATTAATTAAATGAAATTAAAGTCCATCGTGGTGGCTGCAGTAATTAATTGCAGTATTTAATTTCAGCTTTATTGGACTTTCTCGAAACTGAAACAAAATACTGGCTCCCTATGATTTCGTTTATACAATGAAACTTTTTTTTGCCTTATATATATTTAATTCATTTAATCTCTCATAGATTCATCTTTCGTTTTCAAGAACATTCGAAAAATAGATCTTTATTTTTTTTCCCTCTACGATCTGTATGTTCGTTTTCGCCTCTTATTGTTAAATTCCAAATTTTTAAGTTTTGTTTTACTTTTTTAATTAGATTTTTAAGAACCATCAGTTTTCTTGTACTGCCACAGAAATATATTTACTGGGGATAGGATTTATCTTTATACATAGAGAACTTAGGGTTGGCCATTACTAAATCACTAACGATTATCAATATGGAAGTTATCCTATTTAACTTTTTTTTTTGTGGGTTGTGGCTGATTTTTTAATAAAAGCATTTTAAAAACCTCCCAATTTGGATGCGAAAAAAGTAACTAGTGCAAGAGAGGTCCATGTCATATTATGTACTAGTTTCTTTTTTATTTACATTGTTTTCAAGATTGAGGCAAGGTACAGTGAGGTTTATCAGCTACAAGAAATAAATAAAAAATAAAAAAATAATAACAAACAAACAAGCAAACAAAAACAATAAAAGAATAAAGGAAGAATAAAGAAAGACAAGATTGTAAAACAGCGTAAAAATATGTACATCGAAATATTACTGAGTCATAACGTAAAGAAAGAGTTTCTACAAATTACAGAAATGAATTTACTTCTGTTAACTGGGGAATTATAACAAGCAATGTAGATATTTATTTGGACTTATAAGTGTAAGAGTTAATTAACAGGAAATTCAATATACTTGGCCAAATAAAAGTTTTATTACGATACATTTTAGTGATATCATTATTAATGAAACTGAAATTTGTTAAATTTCAAAAAAAGTGTTTAAGTGCAACTTAAGCCTGCTGTCTATGCTTTATTTGAAAAATAAAAGACATTAATTCCTTTCTTAGTATGCAGTAAAAAGTGAAGAGACACTAGACGTTGAAAACATTATGAGGAGTTACGAGTGCTGTAAAAGTTAAAGCGCAGTGTAATTATAAGGATTCATAAACCTTCAAATTTGTGTATTTATATTAAACTTCTGTGTTATTTTATATTCTTTTTACTATTCACAAAAATGTAACAATTAACTTAATAGACACTATCACCTGAAAAGGAAAAACAACCTGCCTATAAATCAGTAATTGTCGTTGATGATGTAATCAATTTAAAATGCAAGGTGTTCAAAATTAAATGTCACATTTCGAAAGTACCTGGAGAACGGAACGACTTCCTAATTCACATTAGGCCATCCCAGGCAACGAAATTTTGTTTAGCGCAAAATAATAAATTTTTTTTTGAGTCTAACAAAATTCCATCACCACGGACATTCTGATATGAAATATGACGTCGTTCATCTGACTGGTTCTTCAGTTACAGCCTTTCGAAATAGGAACATTAATTAATTATGAATGCCTTGTATATTAAAAGTGTCTAATAACAATGACTTTTTCAGTAACGATTCTATCACAAATTTTACATCTATTTTCATTTCTATTTATAATAAATAAATGAATAAAATGGTACAAATGATATATAATTATAAGTACCATTTTCCCAGGTAATAAATTTTTCTAGAGCTTGCTTTCGAGTAAAATTTTAACATATTCACATTTAAGCTTACTTGTTAGTCCCTCAATTGCAAAACTAACTGCAAAAGACTTGTAAGTGAAACATGAAAATAATAGTAAAGCATTTTTTTATATTTCAGTGTAGCCTTTTGTGTTCCTAAAAATTCTTATCTACAATGCTATTACTCTCACTTCATCAAAAACACGCTAATAACAGTGATTTTCCAAATATTCAAAGATGATTGTACTTTTACGATTTTCGTGATATTCATAGATATCACTGTGAAATCGTAGTCAAAGAAAACTGAATTGAAAAAAAATGCTTCTTTAATTATTCCAGTTTTGCAAAATTAGTCATTAAATGTTTTTATCAATTAGCGCAAAATCTGAAATTTTTTTATAAATGTTCGAATTTGTTATTATGGAACCAAATTACTGAGAATTACTATAATCTTATTCGTATGTCTTTAGAGACGTTACAGTACATGCAGAATAAATATTATGTCATATTTAAATGCAAATTATTATTTAAGTGTTTACGTGTGGTTAATATGATAGATAAAATAACAACTTGCACAGATGCATAAAACAATTGGTCCAAAGCTTTCGCCTCAGTATGATTGAACTTTTTTTTTCCTTAGGTTAATGTACTTCTTTTATTATTATTTTTATTATTTATTTTATTTTATTATTATTTTTAATTTTTTTTTATTATTCGCCCTTAAATTTATGCTTTAGCATAAAATTATATTCACTTGTTATTTCAGAAATCGCTAGGTTTGCTACAAATGCAGAAATTTACGGACAGAAATAATCTCTTCAAATGTTCATCTCATCTAAACTTCATGTTCATGAATAATTACTCCACCGTTTAGGCATTAAAAATTATTTCAGCAAAATGACAGAAAATTGTCACCGAATGAAAAATTTATTAGTTTCCTGTGATATGAATTTATATAAATCCAATATTCTGGACAGTGGACAGTTTTCATTGGATGCGTAATTTCCGCAGCTTCTAAATAATAATTTTTGTGCTCTTTTATTTTAACTTATCACCTTAAGAGTTCATAAACACTTTCGTAACTTAATCGAAAAAATAGTGTTACATAAGTATGCAAAAATAGACAACATGCATGATTAAGTTATTTATCCTCATTGATCCTGGACAGAGCCGTCGCGTGGGCGGCTAGACCGGGGCGATTGCCCTGGGCGCCGCGGCAATGGCAAAAATAAAAAAATTTGGAAATTCCGTTTTTTTTTTATTGTTGAATTGAAAATTCCTGGGCACCGCGGCCAGGGAGGCGCCTCGGAACGGCAAAAAAAAAAACAAAAAAAAAATTTGGAAATTCCGTTTTTTTTTTTGGTTGTAGATTTTTGGGATGGTGGGGGCGGGCGCAAATATCAAGTGTAGGGCGCCTAACGAAATCTTGCCCGGGCGCCAACAAACCACGCGACGGCCCTGATCCTGGAAATTAATGAGAAGCTAAGAAGATGTTTAACTCATTCCCCCAATAAAACCACAGATGTTGTATCGCTTCTCTAATAATTAAGCATCAGTTTATAATGTACATTGCAACTGAGACAGCCAACTTTAGATAGCAGAAACGTGGCTTCAGAGATTTAAATGTAATCTAAGTTCCACTCTTTATTAATAAGAGTGAAAAGTTAGATGGTTATTCTGCTTATAATGAACTTAAGATTCAAAAAAAGTAATGAAATGTTTTCGCACAATATTTCACAAATAAGTGAACTTCAGAAATACTACGATACTTAAAATAACAATGGCTTCCAAATAAAATGTAAATAATTAATGATTGAAAGGAAAGCTATTAATATGCTTTTCCACGTAGACGGAATTGCCAATATCTTATGAACATCTTTCCAACCTGAATATTTTATGAATTTCTTGAAGAGCTTCGTACGTAAACATTCCAACTTTATTCTTACGAGCATTTTCAATGAATTCCAAGAATCCATTTAGGCTACGTCAAAGGAAACCCTAAGACCCTAGAAAGCGCATCAAGTATGCTTTAAAGTAAGTAACATAAATGTTTAAAATGATGCCTAAATTCAGCATCTCTAGAAATCAATTACATGTTTTGAAGTTTGATGATTAAGCCATTTCATCTCAAACTAAAAGATTTTGTTCTTGTTATTAATAGTCGTTAACTTAAGTTATAGATAATTTTCAAAAGATATATAATTTCTATGTAATTTAATTTAAATGTAATTTAATTTAAGGTATGTAATTTAATTAGATATTCGGTATTAAAGTGTTCATAGTAAATCAAAAGGTAAATTGTCTTGACGATGATGTAAACTTTATTATTCAATAACATTCTAACTTACTTCTATTTGATATAGAAGCATTAATAAATGCGTTTTGTTATAAGCTTTTACCGAAATAAGATGATATATATGAAATGAAGAAAAATTGGAAGAAAAAAAAGTCTCCAATCCAAGAGAGCCAGTGAGATCTACATTGGTGGATGTCCCAGGGAGGTATAGGCCTTCGAATTTATCTTACATGCTATTAATGAGATTGATTAACCAAAACTGTGTGAGACAAACAGGTTTTTGAATTTTACCTTTAATTCGGATATCTATGAATATATAAATATCTCTTCTGGAAAATGTATCAGATAACAAGTAGTAGAATTTGTTGCAGTTAGCAGATCGTAAAAAATAAAGTGAAGTAAATAATAAAGCGAAGTGATTTTCAAATTCTGAGTTAAACTAACCATTTTTCATACAGTACCATAAATAATAAATTTTTAGTTCTTCTATTTTAAGATCCAATTTTAAAAATACCAACTTGGGATTACAATAACAGTTACTATATTAGTTTAAATAGCCAAGAAAACATTTTTTTTTACTTTTCTAGAACGTTCAAAATAAGGTTCTTCGGACTCCTTCAAGTTTATAATGGGTTGACAGTTGAAATAACTGACAAAGATAATTAAATTATCTCAACGGGTCTTATAAATCTGATACAAAGAATCTTTTACTAAACTTTATTACTCACTTCAAGTATGAGTAAATTAACTGAAATTAATATTACATTACCATGCAGAAGTGGATGTTGATTAAGTTTACTGTGTAATACAATGCAATACTTCATTACCTAGTTAACTTATCAGATCAGTATGGATAGTCTGGTGGCAGGTGATTGAACTACGAAAGATGTCCAAACAGTATCTAGCAGTAAGTTTTATAACTGCGACAATGCCAATGCAAGAAAAAGACAAGTCAGTATCTCCTACTCCAACCCAAGACCAAATCATAAATCCGATTTATCGGATTGAAAAGTAGTTTGGAGCGTTTATTGTGAGCTTTCTGTTGTGGCGTTTTTTGATGAAGTATTTTGAAGTCAAAATTGGTTATGACCCGTCAACTGAAAAGAGCAGCCATTCATAAAGCAGAAAGATATAAAGAGGAAAAGGAAAAAATAAAAGAGGATAGGGATATTTCTTAATTTGCTGCTTCGTAGTGCGATAGGGATGCTTTTTCTGATATGATTTAGTGTTTTGTATCTGATAGGATTATTGGTAGGGATTATTTTAGGAATTAAATACAATAATAAACCTCCAAACGAGCAGAAAAGAGTTGCGGAAGATGAACTCAAGAAACACAAGAATTAGTAGAGAGAATTATTAATTTTGGAAGGGCATCATTGCTTTTGCAGTGCGATAATTTATCAATTTTTTCTGTCAGTGACAACTTATTTATTTTATGCTGCCGGATAGTCCAGGAAATTAAGTGCAGTATCTTGCTTCATTACATGCCCCATATATATAATTCTGAATATTGTCCCGGATTTTGGAAATAGTCAACATGTTTTACTAACACCATTCCATATATGTCTGGCGATATTTTATGTGTTGCAAGTTAGACGATGGAATAAGAATTATTTTGAAATAAAACGTATTATAAGGGAGTCAAAGTTGTTGTTTTGTTGGGTTTTTTTCTTTTAGTCGTCAAAGTTGTTTTGTTCCAGATAGATGTGGGAAAAATCTGGTCAGTCTACTATTACATTTGATAACATTACTCCAGCGTTTCTCAACCTGTGGGGCGCCCCCCCCCTAGGGGGGCGCGATAAAACTAAGGGGGGGGGGCGAACATATCGAAGATCTGTTGAACAGATAGGTTTGGAGGTTTTTTTTTTTTCGGGGGGCGCGATGAGAGTTGTGATTGAAAATTGTGTCGCAAGTACTAAAAGGTTGAGAAACACTGCATTACTCAGATTAATTTACCTGAAATGATAGAGATGAAAGTTAAAACACATCATGAAATAAATGAGCAGATGACTGAACTGCTGCAAAGGAAAGATATTATCAAATAAAAATTACTTGTATTCTGGTTTATTGATCTCCTCTGGAGAGGCTTTTACATTGATTGGACAATAGATACCAGTGCAACAGTTTTTGCTAACAAATTGGAAATTAATAAAACCATAGATTGTAACGCAGACATTCCTTTTAGTCAATTGCAATTTTTTTCTTCTGCTTCCAGTACATTTTGAAGTTTATTTCATTTATTTAAATATTTTGTTAGCTAAAAAGTCTTACATTCATTATTTTTAATATTAAATAAAATTATTTCTAATCATACTCGCTTCATAACGACTTACAGACGATTGTTTCAGAAGTAGTAAATTTCAATTCTCATTAACTCCGCTCATTTAGTTCCTTATGATTAATTTACTATCTGCAGTGCATTAAGCTGTACTCTGTTTATTTCGATAAAAATTTGTTAAAATGTTGATTTTGAATGATGTCATTTACAGGTCATAACTTTGAAAACCTATTCACGAAAAAAATTGAATATTCCATTTTATAGACTCATCGCTTTGAATGATGTTTGTTATAATTCGATAGAACATTATTAAGGAAGTTCATCTAATTAATTCAGAATATTAACTGAAGATAGGACTGCGGAAAGATATGGAAGAAGAAAAGAAACCGTATGAATACGTTTTAATTCCCCGTACCAAGTGTTGAAGGAAATCTTTATCGACGAACAGGTGGAATCCATTTGAATATACAAGCGAAAATTCTTTGATGGGATTAGAATAGCAAAGCTGATTTGGTACGACTGTCACTGGGACTCAGTCATCTCTTCTGGAATTGCTTTCATCCGGAGTGACGCGTTTCAAATGTGACAAGACACTCTCAGCAATTTATTCAAGTGATTTCGGGAGAACGTTACCTAATGCCGTCTTCATAAATCCATTATGCAAATTTCACGCGGGGTTTCAAGTTAAGCTCAGACACTGTAGGAAAGGAACTCAGTGTAGAATCTTAAAAAAAAAAGAAAAAATCTAATGTCATGGTTTATTCATTCTGTTAAAGCCGTATTTCATGTTAAGTAATCGTCTTTAATTCCGATTCTGGCATTGCACTTTATGCTTTATAAAAGTGGAATCAGAAAACGAAAATT
The DNA here is from genome assembly GCA_023159025.1 of Thereuonema tuberculata. Taxonomy (NCBI): domain Eukaryota; kingdom Metazoa; phylum Arthropoda; class Chilopoda; order Scutigeromorpha; family Scutigeridae; genus Thereuonema; species Thereuonema tuberculata. The sequence goes on along the minus strand of JAFIDM010002131.1, from coordinate 41,602,331 downwards.
AGTTGTTAAATGAAAGACGAAGATTCTTAAACGAATTTTTGAAAACTTCTTTGGTATTCAGCTGAACTTGAGTAGGTATTTTTTCAAGGCCAGAATCCTTGAAAATTTCAGTTATCGATCATCATGTGCATAAAACAACTAACAATTTTAAACTTCGTCTATAAAAGTTTTATTGAATAAGTTTTGGTCCTTTTCAGATATTATATTTTCAAATTATATAGGTAAAATTGTAAATGGATGGCTTCAAACTAGAATTAGCACATCAATATACATGATCGTTGTTTTATTAATAATATTTAATGGAACTGGAAAAATATTAGAAATAATATCTTTAATATTTCCAGGAATTTTTTAAATCAAATATCTGCTAATATTTTTTATTTCAACTTAGATAGTTAAATAAAAATGTTAATTTGTAAATTTATATCATTTGGCTTGTTTTTCCCATTAAGCGGAACTTCTAGCATTAAAAATGAAAAAATTGAGAGAGATGTATAGATCATTTAGAACTAACACCTGCAGAGTAATGCGAATCCAAATACTTAAATGAAGACGGAAGTAGCAAATAATTGCTGTGATTGAAAGAAATGTTGAAAAAATAAACAATCATCAAAAATATTATTTACAACTAGATTCTCCCCAAAATGTTTCTTTTTTTTAGCTAATTAAATTTCATTAAATTATAAATGAGATTACCTTAATAAGATGTCCATTTCTCTTATCAGTATCATTAGATATTTTTCATTAAAGAGGTAAACATAACAGATCACAACACATGAATTGGTTAATGTGTTCTCCTTAAACAGTCGCTCGTTCAAAAGGATATTCGAATATCTTTAACATTTTTAATTTAAAAAATTAAATAACAGATTTCGCGTCGGTAACTTCAGTTGGGGAAGTTTTATCAAACTACTCAATCATTGTTAATAAATTGATAGAACAGAGAACCAATTCTTTTTTTTGTAGTTTCTGAATTAAATCATTCACTAAAATCTTTTGAACCCCGTTCTCTTACATATACAGTGAAGGAACAGAAAATTGAGACAGTCGCTTCCATTCACTGTACATACCAACACACTCCAGCATTAAATGTTATCGTCCGCAATTAAAGTGCGTATAAAGGCTGATATCTGCACTCCGATGCCGATGGCATCATAAATTAACCACGAATTAAGTGAATTTGAACGAAGCGTGATAATAGGTGCCAGAGGGATGAGTCAGACCATCTCCGAAATTAACACGAAATTTGGATTTTCAAGTGCAACATTTTCAAAGTTGTACCTCGACAAGAGAACCTCAGCGAAGACAACCAACCTGTGACATCGCCGAGGCAGACGAAAAACTCTCGACGATAGGGACAGCGTTGTTTAGCACGCATTGTAACATTAGATCGGTTGACACATTGCAGTAGATAAAAGAACAATTTCAAGCTGTAAAGCTTCTCTTTCCAACAGTACAACTTCTTTTATGGGATATGGGAACCGATGGCCCAATCGGGTCTCATTGCTGATTTGACATCACAGGGCTCTGAGCCTGCACTTGAGTTCGCCAACACTGAACGCAAACGACTGGATACGTTTAGTCTGGTCCTACGCGACGCGAGATCACTATTCTGGTGGAAAAGATTTGTTTATGTTATGTGGTCCTTTAACAATTAGGATATTAACGTTTAGATTTTAACATAACTGCTGGTCTTTGAACCAAATTCGATAAAATTTTAAATACTTTAATTAAAATTACTAAAAATTAAATTTCTAATAAAAATCCCTGTAGTGACAACAAATGTTAATCACGTGTTATTGATTCTGGGAAATGGTTGAAATCGTGGGTGGTGTATTCATCTAAACTGCAGATGTTTCTCTTTGTCTTTTGTATGAGTTAAATGATATGAAAATTAGAGAAGAGACAATGAAAGACTTCAGCTTTTGGTCCATTAAATTTCGAAATGACTATGAGGATTTGGATATTATTATAAATGAAAAATGAGACAAACGTAACGTTTGTAGTGAAAGTTTCGAAATTTATATGTTTTAATTTTTAATTACAGGATGACGAAATAAAATTAAAGATTTATAGATTCAATGCTCACCGATCTTTAAATTTTGAACAGTCTCTGGAATGATATACTGTAGGAAATCTGTAGAATTCTAATTTTAGAAATTATTAAAGTTGTTTTATATTGCAATGGAAATTTAAAAGCAATAATCAAAAGGAAAAACAACAGAAACATGTAGTCGTAGTAAACAGTATTCGGTTCTCAGGTATGTCGTTTAGATGTTTGGGTATCGTTAATGAATGATCCAAGCTGGGCAGGTTTTCTCTGGGTTCTCCCATTTCCTTTGCACTTCCTCCCACCATTTTTTTTCATTTATTCTCTCCCTCTGTCCTATTTCGCTGGTTTAAAACAAAAGTCCTAACAATCGCAATATTTGGCTTCAACGTCACTAATATTTCACACTATAAATCAATCCATCATTGCATCGACAAAAAACACATTATAAACAGATGTATATGAGTTGTGTGTGGGGGCGGTGATACAGTGGTATAGGACCAGGTTCCGGGACGTAGGAGTCAGGTTCAATTGTTGATGGAAGTTGAGGAATTTTCCTTTGATGTTCCTTTTTCAGACACTGGTTCATCCATCCTTCGAAAACAGGTTTCTTTCCCAGTTAATGGCGGGAAGTGTGGGACTGATTCTCCGATTGATGCCGATTGTTGAGAATCATTACGCCTGGTATTTACTTATAGAAACTGTATACAGAAACATACATCTCTTTAACCTATAGAAATACAATCAGAGAGCTGTTACTTATCAACAAGTGAATTTAATTTTGTGCTTTGCCTAAATATAAAGACCAACCATAATTATAAGAAATTTAAAAATAATAATAAAAAAGGAAGTACATTAATGTAAGGAAACAATAAAAATATAAGTTATGAAAATAAGAAAACCAAAAAAAAAAAAAAAACAGGAGTTAACAGGGCCATTCAAATAAAAGCGTGCATCGTTGCTCCATAGGATGTCCCATGGCCATGACGTATCAACTTCCATCCTTGCCAGAAAGGTCAATGCAAAAGTGAGTCGTTTCACCTTGTCGCCTGGAAGCAGTTCTTATTTCTCAGGATATCTCTAACTGGGCTCCAAGGTAGCTCAAATTGTCGTGATGCTGCTCTGGCACTACGTGAATCTGCAGCATTCTCCAACGACTTCTGAACGATTGATGTGGCAACCTCTTCAATCAGGAGATCACCGATGCACTTTCGTCCTCTGCCACATTGCAGACTTAAAGATCTGGTTTCTTCAAATTTTTTCATCAGTTTTCTCACAATTTGTGGTGACATCGGTCCACGGCGTACTATTTTAGCCCGGCGAAATTGACGAATCGTAGCAAGAGCATTACCGTGACTTTCGTAATAACACGTGCCCATTAATGCACGTTCTAGTCATCGTCATCGCGATAATGCTAATAACACGTTCTCAATTCACACACATAATTTTTAGAGCCTGATGTCGGCTGCGTTCCTGGTGTCTATGCAAATCAGATTGTTTTCTCTTTGCATTAAGATTTAACATTATGCAATTGTGATGACATTTGGACCACTTTTATAATAAAAAAGAATCGTTACAATTAAACCGTACTCTGTTGTTATAGCATTGCATCTTTAATGTTTATCTACAATTACTTTCATTGTTGTAGCGAAAAGCCCTCTAGCGGACGATTTGTAACAATTATTTATTTTTTGCAGAATCGTTCAGCGCATCCTTTGAATAGTACGTGTATAATTTTTTGGCCTCTCTCCAACTATTTGTGCAGCTGTAGGATGTTCTAAATAGCCTAACTTTGATTATAACTACCTTGTATGTTCTATATTACAGAAATTTTATTTTGCTTTTAAATTGCCGACTGGATCGTATGACAAAAATTGTCAGATCTTGAAATAACAGCTATTCAAATTAAGTTAAAAAAAAATATACACTCAAATTGAGTAAGCCAATAGGTGTATCATCTATTTATTTAAATAGAAAGTTTCATGTAATGAACAGGCTATTAAAATGGATCATATAAAACGGATGTTTGTGGATATGTGTATCTGTTCGAAATGTTTAGCATACTTCCCAACATGCTATAAACTTGAAATTTGGCCTGTGCTAGGTTCCATTGTGTCGACAATATAAAAAGTATAAAAATAAACTTTTGGGGAGAGATTATGAAGTGTGTGGCGGCAACCCGCAATACACCTGCGTTACGCGGTCTGCTCTTACGAGGCGGAAGATGTTAGGTGGCGCTTCATTCCTTCATTCTTGGAGTTTCAATAAATAAGTAACGCCTGCCAGTCATATGATAAAAATATATACCAGTTCAATATCATACTGTTGCCCTATCTACTGGAGCTGCTACAAATTCACCTTTCACGAAACCTTTATTTTATTACGATAATTATCTTTAAAATGATTCAAGTCAATGTCATCAACAATCTCATCCTTTCTAAATATTTCCTTGAAAAATTAAAAAAAGAAAAGCTCAGTTGTTTTGAAGAACTTCACAGCGATAAGAATAAGCTATTTAAGATTTCAAGTGAAGACCTAGGAGTTCGTCTTATAACTGTTGACATTTTCGTTTCAGTAAAAAAAAATATTTTATTTTCTCTTGGCAAACTTTGGTTCTACTTTTCAAAGCTGAGCCTTGTTTGCTAACTGCAGCAGTTTAAGCCAAAACTTTTAAGTGAAACTCCGTCGAAGTTGTGCTTGTATCGATGGCTGTGAGTCCTCTGACTGTGAGCCGATTTGAAACTTAAGTACATGGCTTTTGACATACGAATGAATGTCTCTTGGCTCGTCAAGTGCTTTCACTACTCCAATCATTCGGTCTCTCAGGAGAGGAAAGTCGAAGAGTTCCTTTTTCCATTAACCTTTGGTCAGCATTTTACAAAGACCAGATGAACGGGGTCACTGTAAGCGATCCTCTTTCCGTTCTTTTCGTGTTGTCTTCTCTAATTATTCAGGTAGGATCAAGATATTGTGGCTAGTAGAAACGTTTGGGGTAATTCATGGAAATCAATCAGATCTATTACCACCACAGCAATGAACGTATAAAAAAATCTCTTAACGAGAAGAATGGTAGCTTTAGCTTTAATAGTTTCATAACAAAAAGTTCCCAAAATACAGCCTACTTTTCTTAAGTTATATTTAAACTTTCTTTTTTTCTTTTTATTTAAGCTTACGTTTATTTACAAACTCTAAATCTCTGAATAGAAGCAATACAAGTTGTTGTTGTTGTTTTTTTTTAAATACTTAAATTCGAAATACTGAACTCATCCAATCAAATCGATCGCTAAATTGATATATTTACTAAAGAGATTTATACTCATTCTTAAAATCAAAGAAGTAGTAATAGAAATAGATTAAAATTCTTTTGGTTTTTTTTGAAAAGCTTAAAGAAACAATGAAAGTTTTTCAATGAAAGTTCTTGTCGCGTTCTCAATCTGATTTCTCCAAGATCCCAATTGAAAAATATAAAGACAAATATAAACTCTTCCACACATCACATTAGTATTTAAAAGATTTATTAAATACTAAATACAAAAGACAAATTTTCAGTAAGTATTCATTTTTTGACTTGAAAAAAGGAAGATGTATACTTCCTGAAAATTTGTCTTTTGTATTTAGTATTTAATAAATATTTTAAATACTAATGTGATGTGTGGAAGAGTTTATATTTCTCTAACATATTCGAGATGGAAAGAAGGAAGATCGTTTTAGAATTTGAAAAATATAAAGTTTTTGAAATTGGAAAGAAATAATGAGAGATCGTCTTTAGTCCTTAAATAAGCATTCAAAGCTTAGTGAATATCTATCCTCAAGTTTTTAAGTGGGGATTCACACACACACACAAACTGAGTGATTTGATAAGACTAACGGGTTCTAAGGAAATTAGAATCAAAATAAACATTTACATAACTATTAAGTTTTTATACAGAATTAAAAGTAAACAAAGTAAAGAATGTTGATGTTCAGCTTTCAGCTTTCAGTATGTACATTTATAATGCCAAACATTTGCAAAAATCGAAACAAAAACAAAACAGTTTTACAATCGTACTCAAATCCACCCGAGGGCCACAAGAAGTTTTTCAGCCTATAGCCATTGATTTACGGAATGTAAAGCAAAACCAGAAATAATTGCTTAGAAGTATTTTTGCAATAATTCAAACAAGAATAGTAAATATTAACTAACTACAGAAAGAAAGTAGATTCAATGCTCTTCGCCAATCCTTCGAGTTTTACAAAGCAAAGATTTCAATCAGTCATTTGCAATTTAGAAAATTTAGAATAATATAGGCCTAGAAAATAAAAATAAAATTAACTTATATTACTAAACATATAAAGCCGGACAGTGATAGGAAATTTAAAAAATGCTGTTTCTGTGAAGATAAAGCCAATTTATCCACACGTCATCAGCGGCATAAGCGGCGAAAATAGAAATTAAAATTTAGAAAAATTTAGAAAAACTAAAACATTTTTCAAATTTGATATCGCTGTCTGGCTATATGTATATTTATACTTATGTATATATATATATATATATATATATATATATATATATATA
>JAFIDM010002131.1:41400192-41595626 GCA_023159025.1 Thereuonema tuberculata | reverse complement strand
AATTTCTATTTAGTTAGGTGCTATTTTAAGACTTTTTTAATAAAGACTGAACTAAGCAACCAGCATTGGAGAGAATGATGTTTAAATCTTTACATTTCCATAAAAATTTATTTTTTTCTTTTGTAAAGATGATTGAATTTTTCACATAAAGTTCATTTCCTGTCTGCTGACAATGAAGCATAGATCGGTAATTAGAATCAGCTCTTTTCACTACTGGCACATGCTCTTTAACCGAATATTTAACTCAGGTCGGAGCTCTCCGACGTAGAAGCACTGGTTATTCACAAATTTTATTCCATCCATACTTGAGCTGTTCATTATACTTGAGGAATAATTATATGCGATTTTCAATCATTTTGTTAGTTTTGGCTGAAACTTTAATGTCATAAACTGCTACTAATGTTTTTAATTTCGTAAAAAAAAAAAAAAAAAAAAACCAGGCTGGAATGGAATGGTGATTTGTCCGAACGTATTACTTGACCTGACTTGTTTATCATTTTTGTACAGTTTCTTAGAAATTCTTTTTTATCTGTTCATGAATAAGATACATAACTATCTCGAAGAAGGGTTTGAATAAATTCAGAAGTTTCACTGTAAACAATTGCTCAGATGAACATATCTAGAATGCTACTTATACTACGTAATCCTTTAGTGTCTGGAAAAGCTTGTTGTCCCATGGCTTCATCTTCGACGCTGAAACGGATATCATGCGCAATCTCGGACACATCTTTAGGAGAAAATGGTGCGTCCGATCAGGCAGCAACCGCAGATATCATTTATTTGAATTTTCATTGACTTAAATTTCCTATTTTTCTATTGGTTTCTTGCTATGTTATTAATCTGATACTGTGTATATATTAGAGTCAATTTCGTTACTTTGTGCACTTGAAATCGGTCGAATTATGGAGGCGGAAATCGATTGTGTAATTTCAACATTGAATATAGCCATTGGATTTAGATGTATGTTTAGTTTCTATTTAAAACGTAAATTTCTACAAGTTAAACTCTCCTTCATATCTAAGATTCAGTAGTGAATATCATTAAATATAATATTTTAAGAAGGTTTGTAAATATCGAAAATTTTAAAGATAAATCACACAAATCTTGATTATTATCAATAGTGGACATATTATATTTAATAATAATAATAGTCTACAGCGACAAAAAGACTGCATCTTTTATCATTTTAAGTATAATTATTATTAAATAAAAGAAAAAGGACTAGACAAACAAAACAATTAAGAATGTTAGTATGGATAATGAATAATTACTATTGCATTAATATTCATTTCTATGTCCTTCAATAACTGTCTTAGACCGATTTAATATCTCTCTTTTATTTTCCCCTGTAACGATTGGCCATTGAAGAACTTAATCAATGAAGAAGTGTAGTGATTGATTGCATCAAGGTTCTCGTCTTCGAATTTGGCAGCTGTCATCTGATTGTGGATTTTCAAAGCAGCACTTAAAGCTCTATTCTCGAAACTTCGAAAACTCCGACGGGAAAGTAAAGAATAAAATTTTCCATGACAGTCAGAATTTTATTATATTGTACTGCTAATCAAATGCATCCAAATAAAGCTTCATTTTTCTGACGGCTAGCATTGATTATTTTAATTCATCCAAAAAAATATAAGAAGGTTTGTATTTGAAGATTACTTTAGCTCTGAATTAGAAAAACTTCCAGTAAACATTTCAATTTGTCGGAATTCATTTTAAATTATTTTTATATTAAGAGGAAAACAAATCTGTAATTACTAATAAGTCTAAACCAGTCACAAATTGTAAAACATGAATCTTTCTATTCCAGATTTCGAATCTTTCCATCGTTATTTATCAGATAGGATGCAGATAGCCTAGTTGTGTGATGTACTTACCTTCGAAAATCTATCCAAATATTTTCCAATCCTTTCCGCACCAATGGACTGCAACATTGCTTCTGACTTTCATTCGCTCGGATTCTAAGTCTTCTTCTTTTCATTAGTCTGTGTTCGTGATCAATAGGTCATTTCGTTTAATCAGTTGTTAGTTTTGAGAGTTGGAATTCCACATTAATTCAGATCATAACAATTCGAATAGTCATAAATTCAATAACAGTCCAAAATTGAATCATTCGAATATTCAAACATATTAATAGGATCTAAATAAAAGTTAAATTTCAAAGAAGGACGTTAAAATTCAAAGAAGGACGTTATAACTTTTAACAAGTCCTCATCAACTCTTACACGAAAGAAACGCAGTTTCAAAGAAACTGCTGATAGTAGACATATACTACACCTTACCAAAACAATTTCTGCACCAAGAACAAATGATCCGGAAACGACGAAACTCGATATACAGCACCATTACATTGGGTTTTGTATCAGTAATTGAAGTTTGGCTGCGATTGCCCGCTAAGAAATGCCACCAGGGACGTTAGCATTGCATCGGCTGTGGTCATATGAACTACCCGTCATGTCATCTCTATGTGCATATAATCAACGTGGTTGTGGAGTGCCCTACACAAGAAAGACACTGATAAACCTAGACTACCAACAGGCGCGAACTGATCCAAAGGTTTCTCGATTTATGTAGAAACATATAGCGGCATCACTACATATGTATAACTGGACTACTGCGAGGCGACTTGCAGAATGAGACACGCATTCCCAGCTGTCTATGATTAATACTTCACCATCGGCGACTTTATTTACAGTGGTGTAGTAGCGGGTGGCATCGACAGCGGTGGAGTGGCAACGAATCGTGTTTAGTGACGAAACACTAAGCATGATTTCCTGGACTTCGTAAACGAGAATGAAGAAGTACTGAGCCCCGCACAAATCCCTACTTTAGTATTGATCGACACATCACTAGAACTGGTGCCTTCCAGGTGTGGGAAGCAATCTCATACTATTGTCTGTCTCCAACTATAGTAATCAGGGGAACATTGACGGCACAGCCATACGTTCAGAAGATTCTGTGACCTTATGTGCTTCCTTCAGTGAGTGCCTACAGCGCTTCATTTTCCAACAAGATAATGCCCTCCCACATTCGGCACGAGTTTTCCTGGATTCTCTCCGTGCGTTCGACACCCTTCTTCGGCCCACCAGTTCTTCAGACTTGTCGCCCCTTGAAGATATGTGAGACCAGCTGGGACGGCTGCCAACGGATATGTGGGATCTGAAGCTGCAATTGGATCATGAATGAGAAATGTTCCGCAGGATAACTTTAGACGTCTCTGTGACTTCATAGCATTCCGTATCGCCGCTTGTATCCACGCTAGAGGCGCTATGACTCAGTACTGAAGGGACAATTACCTGCAGTGGTTTGCCCGATAAACTACTTCAATAAGTGGTTCTTTCCCATCATCATTCTCATTGCCTACGCCAAGTGTCATTTGAGTTCCGCTTCTGGCTGTGCAACTTCTTTTGGAAAAGAAAGTAAACATCTTTACAAAATTCAAATTTAAATTTAAAAAATAACAGAAGGCAGCATTAGGAATTGCTGTAATCATTACGACAATTTACTAGTTTTGTTTCAATACTTATCTTTAAATATTGATGATTCTAAATTTTACAATAACTAAAGATTAACATGAAACTCAAATGTTATCCTTCATTTATTAGATAAAAATCAAGGATTTATTGCTTCGTTAGGAGCAATTTAGCTGTAATTATTCAACTTTAATTGATATATTTTCGGTTGCTCTTCAAGTGACCATGCTTGTAAATGTAATTTACAGTATTTAATTGTGTTTAATCTTATTGTTGATAATTTTAACAAATCAGAGAGCAAACTCTACTGCTGCTGCATTTCATAATCAAAATAAATTTCTTCAAAATTCAATCAACTTATTCAAAAAATCCCTATCAACCTGTATTCAAGTTGCATATCAATTAGAAATTTGGGAGGGGGACTTACTCATTTAGTTACTGAAAGTAAGTTGCAGTTAACTATAACCATTTAGCCTGAGTTTTAACTTGAACTTGAAATGTTATCTTTTGACTATTTTAAAGCAGTGCTGAGTCGTACAATTGAAACCAGAGAATCTAATTCTTTAGAAACCTTTCAATTTAAATCACCCTGTGTAGCACAATGATCAAGTCAACAAAGTCCACGTGATATAAAATCAATCAAAGGTAAACATTTCCAAAAAATGCCAGCGTCCTGGAGTAGCGACACGTGTACAGAAACAGTAATGGAAACCCCGCGTCGAAAATACTGAATTGGTATATGATTTTTTTCATCTTCAACAAAAGGCTAGATGTATAGCTTTCTTTGGATGTTAAACATAATTTAAGACTGAGATATAACGTTGTATATTACATTCTTTTCACAATCACCTGTACCAGCGTGTAATAAAAACTAGTTTTGGGTCGAATTTTATAAACATTGCCCAAGGTAAAAAATAAAATTTTGTAACTTTATGTGATGAGTTATTTCTGGTACATATATATTCGAAATAATATGGAATCATGTGGTAAAGTTACAGTGAAAAAAGAAAGACTTACCTGCAAGAATACATTTCCTCTAACAAATAATTATATTTGTGTGAAATTGTAAAGGAAAGGAAAATGATTTAATCGTTTGGATGCAAAAGTCATAAGCAAGCACTGAGATCAGATAATATTGTTAACAAGTTATCAATAACAGATTGCCACAAATGTATTGTTCATAAAGAATAAACTGTATCAATGGATTGTTATTGTATATTCGATATGACGAAGAAGCAAGACTCGATCGCAAGATATCTGAGGGATGGATCTCCATATTAATTACCTTATAGAAGTTAGTTAATATTGGGGTTAACAAGTTTACTCTGAGAAATACTCCCAATATCCATGAGGTCACTCAGGAAATTAATTGAGAGGCTTAACGCTAAATAGAATTCACTTTGGACAATCTAGAAATAAACCAGTTCCTGTGTAGGTTCGAAAGGATTAAAATACTTTCTTAAGAGCGAGGGAATTCATACTACTCCTCAACGGGAATAAAGCTTAAATATCAACTAATGGTGACGAGGACTACATCATCCGCAAATGTGATTTAAAGTTTACAAGGTATTTAGAATTCAAGTAAATTCTATTCCTTTTCATGTCGACGATTCAGTCAAGCAACGAAAGCATTTCGAACAAGGATGAATTATTAATTGAAATAAATTTCCAAACACCGAATTTATTTTTAAAAGAATAGTAGCAGTTAATGAACTTTTGAAGTAAATGAGAAGATTTTTGTGATCAAATTAAATCATATAATAATATTAATACTTATAATAATAAGCTGTTTGGGAAGACCGAAGGGTTCTTGATCGCAATATAGGACCAAGTCATCCCCACACGCAACAACAACAAACACTTTCTACACGATACAAACACATATGACGACAGATGCAGGAAATGCCACACTACGCATGAGACGATCGACCACGTAATATCAGTCTGTCCCCTTCTCTCTCAAACAGACTACCTCCACCGACACAATCAGGTAGCATCGATCGTTCATTAACAACTACCATACAAACATTCACTTATTAAGAAAGGTCCCGTACTACAAGTACATACCACAAAGCGTATTAGAGTCACCCTCATATAAGCTGTACTCGGACCGCCCCATTCACACAGACAAAACCATACATCACAGCAGACCTGACATCACACTTGTTGATAAGGTCAACAAACAGACCTATCTCATTGATATTGCAGTGCCTATCAGCAAGAGCATGCAGAAAACTCTCGCAGATAAGATCAGTAAATACACCGATCTAGTATACGAGCTCCAGAAGCAGTGGAAGCAGGAGCGAGTACGTGTTGTACCCATCGTCCTGTCTGCCATTGGTCTGGTGCCTCACACATTGCACCACAGTCTCAGCACACTAGCACTTCACAAAAACACTTATGCGCAACTGCAGAAGGCTGTGTTACTCAACACTACACGCATTGTTAGGAAATTTATGGACACAGCCACGCATCCCTAGTCATTCTTGCACACGCCTTTACACTTGGCAATATGTGCTTTGGTCCTTGACCCACCATATTGTTTTTGCTGGGGAAACCCAAGGTTTGAAACATACAAACATAATAATAATAATAATAATAATAATAATAATAATAATAATAATAATAATAAGCTTACATATCGCTTACATCGATTACAAGAAGGCATTTGATTCTGTCCCTCATTCCTGGCTCCTACACACTCTTCATATCTACAAAATACACCCCAAGATCACGGCATTCTTAGCTGCCACGATGAAGAGTTGGAACACAACATTACACCTAAGCACCTCTAACACCTCCATCACTACAGATCCCATTCCCATAAGGAGAGGTATTTTCCAGGGAGACTCCTTGAGTCCTCTTTGGTTCTGCCTCGCCTTGAATCCACTGAGCCATATACTAGATAACACAAAACACGGTTATAGGCTTACCACAGGCACTGTGACACCATATAAAATCACGCACTTACTCTACATGGATGACATTAAACTCTATGCCACAAACAATGCACAACTTACTAATTTACTACAAGCCACCACACAGTTCACCAAAGACATTGGGATGGAATTTGGAATCGACAAGTGCCGCAAGTTACACATAACACGTGGGAAGACTTCGAATTTTGAGGGTTTTGAACTAGACCATGGGTTGGCCATCCAATCCATGGAAGAGGGAGAGACGTACAAGTACCTGGGCTTCCAGCAAGCGCGCGTCATTGACAACGCAAACATCAAAAATGTACTGAAGAACACATACCTTGCTCGAGTTCACAAAATCCTCAAAACACAACTCAACGCCAGAAATAAAATTAAAGCTATTAACACTTTCGCCGTTCCCACACTAACATATTCGTTCGGCATAATTCCATGGACAAACACCGAACTCGAAGCACTACAACGCGCAACACGCACTACATTCACGAAACACAACATGCACCACCCCAAGTCCGCTACGGAAAGGATGACTCTTTCCCGCAAGGAGGGAGGCCGAGGACTCATCAACCTCATCACCCTACACGAAAAACAAGTACATACACTTAGGGAACATTTCCACCAAAGAGCAGAAGACTCCTCACTTCACTCAGCCATTGTCAAGGCTGACACACACCTCACACCCCTGAACCTCGAAAACTCTTCTCCAACAATCACCACCCCTGACACCCACACTCAGCAGCTGCGTGAATCATGGGCTCGTAAGGAACTCCATGGCAGACATCATCACGAACTCAGCCAGCCTCATGTCGACATGGAAGCGTCGAACAGATGGCTGACGAGTGGTGAGCTGTTTGGGGAGACCGAAGGGTTCATGATCGCAATACAGGACCAAGTCATCTCCACACGCAACTACAAGAAACACATTCTACACGATGCAAACACACATGACGACAAATGCAGGAAATGCCACACTACGCATGAGACGATCGACCACATAATATCAGGCTGTCCCCTTCTCTCTCAAACAGACTACCTCCACCGACACAATCAGGTAGCGTCGATCGTTCATCAACAACTAGCACAAAAACATTCACTTATTAAGAGCACGGTCCCATACTTCAAGTACATACCACAAAGCGTATTAGAGTCACCCTCATATAAACTATACTGGGACCGCCCCATTCACACAGACAAAACCATACATTACAACAGACCAGACATCACACTTGTTGATAAGGTCAACAAACAGACCTATCTAATTGATATTGCAGTGCCTATCAGCAAGAACATGCAGAAAACTCACGCAGACAAGATCAGTAAATACACTGATCTAGCACACGAGCTCCAGAAGCAGTGGAGGCAGGATCGAGTACGTGTTGTACCCATCGTTCTGTCTGCCACTGGTCTGGTGCCTCACACATTGCACCACAGTCTCAGCACACTAGGACTTCACAAAATCACTTATGCACAACTGCAGAAGGCTGTGGTACTCAACACTACACGCATAGTTAGGAAATTTATGGACACAAGCACACATCCCTAATCATCCTTGCACACATCTTTACACTTGGCAGTATGTGCTTTGGTCCTTGACCCGCCATATTGTTTTTGCTGGGGAAACCCAAGGTTTGAAACATAATAATAATAACTAATATTATTATATTAATATTAATTTTTTTCTTTAAAAGGATAATACAGTACAGTTGCGCTAGGGACAGGGAGTCCCTATCAACGAGTTCTGGCAACAACAACAACAATAATAATAATAATAATAATAACAATAATAATAAACACTTATGCACAACTCCAGAAGGCTGTGGTACTCAACACAACACGCATAGTTCGGAAATTTATGGACACAAGCACACATCCCTAACTATTCTTCCAACCTTTTTTTTTTATACACTTGGCAGTATGTGCTTTGGTCCTTGACCCGCCATATTGTCATAGCTGGGGTTTCCCATGGTTTGAAACTTTTTTCGATATAATAATAATAATAATTAATAAATAATAAGTAAAGAAAAAAAAACAAGGCTTTCATAATACATAGTTAGCTACTTATATCAATCATCACATTATATAACTGCCTAAGTTTGTCTATCTGTCTGTCTGTAACTCGATATAATTAAGCTATTTAGACAGACTCAAGGGTTCTCAATGGTACCATTGAATCAAGGGTACTCAAATTGGATGAAATATTAGTTCATTGTGTCATTCCATGTTGCTTCCATGAAATTTTATCCTTGGGAACTGACCTAGACAACTGAAATTCTAACAAAACATAAGTTCAAAACGAAATAATTTTGATACCACTGCACCCATTTTAATAGAATTTGGCATACTTACTCAGTTTTTTACGCTGATTTCGAAACTCAAAACCATTTTTGTCGTAGAAGCTTCGTTCACAAGTTAGCGCAGTATTTAGATTACAAAGGTGACTTTTAAAATGCCGTTCGGCCTTATGGGTCAGAACTAATAATTATTCCATTCTTATTTTTAGTAAAATTTTTTTAAAAGGACAAACTTTAGATATGGTTGGTATTTATTTCAAATCAAGTCATCAATCAAATCAAATATCAATCAATCACTCAAATATATATAATTGGCTAAGTTCGTCTGTCTGTAACTCGATATTTAAGCTTTTAAGATAGATCCAGGCGTTTACGAATATAATATTGGGGTTAAAATTAAAGTTTACTCTGAGAAATACTCCCAATATCCATGATTTCACTCAGGGAATTAATTAAGCTATTAAGATAGATCCAAGGGTTTCTGCTTCCCTCTTCAACAATGTGATTATCGCTCTCGATCATAGTATTTAACCAACTTACGTGATATACTTAAATCGCGTGTTTCATTGTTGAATATTCAGAAGATAAAAACATAATTATTCCATTTTCTTTTGCTTTAAAATTAATAGTTTTCACCACAAAATCAATAATCTTACTGACTTCAATATGATACTGTTCCAGCCACTTTTATTATTTTTTTTTATATTAAAGTATTTTATAAGAACGAACATTTTTTCAATATCCTAATAGTGGTATTAGCATTTAACTTTATATTAGTGATGTTAAGTAATAATTAATACAGTTGACTCGCGATAATCCGACATTTGACAGTCCGACATGCTCGGTAATCCGACGCAGGTTGGTCCGAAAACCGACCCGATTGAGGCGGCCACGGAGGTGAAATGCACGATCACTTGCGATGAAGTTAAGTCGCCTGCAAACACGTTGGTGTGAGGAGAGGGAACTCGTCTACGAGAACATTTTAATGCTAAAAGATATTCAAGAAAAAGCCATGACAGAATCTTTACGTAAGAAGAAACAAACAACGATTTAAGATTTTTTTAAGCCGTAAATACAAATGTACGTAATTTTATTTTTTTAAGACATAAATACAGTAATAAATTAGTATTACATATATACGTATTCAATTGTGTAAAACTATACCTAATAAGTTTTTTTTTTTTTATATCCTCAATGACCGTAAAATATGTATACAATATACATTGTAACAATATGCGTACTGTGATACGTAGAGTACTGTACATGTATAACTTAAATTTTCTTGGCTTAAAAGGCAAAATTCAATTTTAAAAAATCAATCTTTGGTAATCCGACATCCCATCGGTCCCGTAACTGTCGGATTATCGCGAGTCAACTGTACATGAAAATGAGTCAAACAGACTCAGTACGATCTGTCGGGTGGAAAAAATTTTATTATTATTACTGCAATTTGAATGTAGCTAATATTTTACGAACGATAAGAGAATATTAATAAAGAAGCATTCTATTCATAAGCAGTCTACTACAGCTGTTTCGAGGTGATTGCTAACGATTGTCTCATATCTTGTCACTCAAACATCAAATCTCAAGAAACAGAAAAAAATAGGTAAATTGATATCAATTAGTTTCATTTTGATGCAGTTATAAAAAAAAAAATCATTTGAGGTACAGCGCCAAATGGTACTTGAAATTGCATTATTAAGTGGTACAGGACATATAAATTTGCTTTCATTCAGAGGTTTTTTTTTTTTTCTGAGATCTTAAATTCCATAAAAATAGATAAGAATTTTAAATTTATTCACCATTTGACGTCCAATTGCTTAAAAGAAGAACACTCTATTTTAAATTTATAGTAATTATATGAAAAATACAAAGCACTATCGGTTTCGCCTCCAATTGCGAGACATCTACAAGTGATTTTACATAATGCGCACACGTAAAAATTCGTTTCTAACGTTCAATTTCTTCACAGAAATTATACTAATAAAATTTTACAAATTAACTGGTGAGTATTTTAATAATAACACAGTATAGTATAGAAAATCAAAAATTGTTGCTGCTGTTATTCATTTTGTTTCTACACTGTTGAGATCGCATGATTCATGCTTGTAGCTAATTAAATAAGAAAAATTCAACATTAACGGAGTGATTTTTGCCTGCAGCTGATGTTTGATGGCTGTTGCCCTTTACCAGAGACCTTAGCTTATCTCTAACCTTGGGAGCCAGGGCATCTTTTTTTCAATCTGACATCTGTTCTTCAACCTGTCAGATTCGATGACTGTGCTCTGGCTGTGCTATCTTCAACAAAGGCCTAAGGATAGCTGCGAGAAAACTCAACAGTCAAGACAACGTGACGAAGTTCTTAATATAATCAAATCTTAGAACTACAAACCTTAGTATAGAAATAAACAGAAATAACTAAATACTGAAAACGGAAAGAAACCTACAGATATTTTTAAATCTCAACAACGAATTACTGAACGTCAGAGGAAGTGATATTTTGACTTGAATTGGATACTTGTGCAGTTTGAATTTTTATTAACTTTTCAAACTGCAGAAAAACTATGTCGACATTTGTATATTAGGGCTTGTAAATATGACATTATTAGTTATTAAAGTAATTGAAACAAAGAAATGGCAATGAATTCGAATTAGAATTGTAAATTTTCAACTTATAAACAAGATTATTCAAGAATGTAACTGTTGAAAAATATATAGTTTGTGGGTAGACATACAGAAGAAATATGGTGCTAACGGAATTTTAATACAGATTGATATCATTTTAAAGAAGTGACACAAAAAAAAAAAAAAAAAAAAACTTTAAAAACTAAATAATAAAAAGATTAAAGAAAGGTTTTGGTGTTTGAACTGCTTCGGTATCTTGAGTTTTGCGCATGAATCAGCGAAGCAAATCGATTCTGCGAAATAGTTTTTCAGAGTATTTCAGTTGCTTGTTCCTGTGTATGTAATGTGCAATAAGGTTTTTTTTTTTTTTTTTTTTATCGAATAAATAAAAATCGACTATATTGTAAGACTTGCGTTGCATGTCCTTCATTATGATTTATACTTCTTAATCGCCTAAACTTACCATCAGTAGCCTGAAAAAATAGCTTTGAAAAATATATGAAGTATAGAAATACTTTGAATACTTACTAACACAATTTCCAGCAACTATTTGAGCCATGTTTGCTTAACATTGTAAACTCTAATTCTACTTCTTCCGTACTGTTTCCATTTCCCATTACATTTCCCATTATGTATGAAATCGCCTATATAATAACAGTACTAAGCTAATGATACTTGCGAATGAAGGAAAATCATTCTTTACATTTTGAGACAGACCTTACAGATGAGCCTGTCTTTTGCAATGTAATATTTGATGATAGAGATCTAAACTGAATTTCATCAAGCATTCAGGAGATTGTAGTCTTTATACCTTCCCAGAATTTGAAGTATATTTTTATAGGTTGTCTGTTAATATGTTCTGTATATTTCCAGTTTAATCTTTTCATCTACTCAATTAGTCAGCTTCCCCATTTGACGAAAACATTTGTGAAAGAATCCTTATAAGGGTTTTCATCTTACAACGAAATGCTTAATATATGACAGCGTTCAGAATATATTACATCGTACATTATTATATCGTATATTACATCGAAGAAGATCTCCTTAATGGATGAGATAATTGGGCATATCTTTCTAATATCTATTTATTATCTATATTTACATGTATTATACTATTTACGATATTAGCCTAATGGTTTTTCGATAGTTGCTTAAAATTCGTAAAACAATCGAATTTAAGATTGTTTAAATTATACTTTTATGTATTAAAACACACTATCAGATATATATAAAATGCTCTTGCATTTTATAAATTTGTTAATCTTAAAATATTGAATAAATATGAATACTGCATATATCAGATTAAAACTGGTATTAATTTACATACATAATTTATCCATTCATTTATATATTTAGTTTTCAAGCTGCAAAGCTTGTTTTATCAGTATTTTATCTTTAAGGTGTAGGAAAACTATTCGTATATACTTAGAATAAAAAAAAGAGGTTTTCCAAGCGACAAATAATAATAATAAAAAAATTAGATGAGAAAACTGTTGTTGTTGTCGGTTGCGACATTAATTTAGCTTCTCTTCAGCAGAAGAGACGTTAAGTACATGATAGCATATATAACACGTCCTGAACACTGTGAATTGGTTGCTGCTAGATTACATCGATGGTGCCATAGAGGCGAAAAGGGTGGATAAGGTGCCAAATCACTTGCCCAAGGGGAACCACGACTATCATAATAAATCAGTGACAGAGACACCATTCTCACTAGGGAAATAAACCATATAAAAGAGAAGGAAGTTACCATATTGGAGTAGAAGAACGACAACAAGGAAAGAAAGGAATAATGGATGAAAGCAGACAAAAGCATAGTTGTGAAAATATCGATTTTTTTTTAATATTAAATCCAAATGGTTTCATGTCAAAATATGGTTTATTACTTTTTTTTACCCCACACTTCTTCTAGAAATTCAACATAAACTATTTAAATCATTATGATCTTGTATAATGAAACAAAATACTATAACTAGAAGCAGCAACGTAGGCAGAACGAAGTAGCAATAATTGTCAAATTTTCAAGAAATTCCTAAAGGTACCATTTGGATTTTTGAGACCACCAAGAGATGTAAGATCTGACTACTAACTAAGTATAGGAAATTCATCGAATTTCATAAATAGGGATAAGCTTAACAAATACTATTATATTGTTACATATTGCGAACAAAATCTTAAAATTTTCACAAAGAACTAAAATCTTCTCGATGATAGACTTTTTAAATTATCATATATAATAATTATATCTCTTTTTATTACATTTACTCTTTGCTGGAAAATTTATTAAACTGTAATTCCTTCCAATACGCGTAGTTGAATTTCTAGACAAAATCAAGTCGTTGAGAATGATTATAATAAGTTATCTGCATCGTATGATTTTATGTTTTTCTATTAGCAGTTTATATATTCATAAATAAAATAAATTCCTTTTTTTTCATTTAACTTTATTTAATTCAACTTTCGATTTGATTTTTTGTTTTGTTTTATTTATTTAGTTATTAATGTGCACAGGAGATGTCGCTGTATGGTATAGGAGAGCTAAAGCCCTATATATTGGTAATATAGGGCTTTAAGGAGAGCGGCTGATAATGTGTTCACAGTTTTCTACTACCTGTTTTTTAAAAAAAAAAACTTTATTTGTTTATAATTAATAGACAAAATTAGTTGTAAATTCAATGTTATTGACTAAAAAAAAGGTTTGAGGGGTTCATAGTATAAAAATTTTAAAACGATATTGGAGGTGCACATAAAATAACATATAATGATGTTGTTAGCTTACTATCTTTTAAATCTTTCATACTATTTGAAAAACTGACTTGATGGGAAAACTTTAACAATCCTTACCCAATTATTGAAATAATTAAGACTCTACTAACAACGTAGTAATACGTCGATATGCATTTACAGCATTTAATAAATAAAAATTTAAATCTACAAATGCTGTATTTAGTACTTTTAAAGGACAAATGGTTTTACCAAATAATTATTAACGCACAATATTTAAATGATGCTAAATCAAAATCTATTAATAACTGCAATAAAAGGTACGTCCAAACTGAAAAAATTAATAGACGCCTCATGACATACCAGAATCGCCCACAAGTATATTCTCTGATTGTGTAGGGTTGTGGAGATAATGACGATTTTGTGATTTTTGCAGTAGTCACAACCTTATTCAGGTAAAAGTTGTTTTTTGCGTTACGTGTGTTATTGTGATGACTTTCCTTAGTTTAGTTGTGTTCTTTGGGTAATAAAGTATTAATTACCAAAAAAATAGACGAATTGCATAGGAACTGTGGGCCGTTCCCAATGTCACATTAGCTGTCCGATGCTTCCCCGCAGTGCAACAAAGCTCTCAGCTCTTGCAATTTTTTTAACCCCGTTTCAGTGAAAAAAACGAGCTAAAAGGATCCCGAATAAATGATAAAAATTTCAAGGATGTTTCGATCTAACCTAACCATTCCCTTGTTAGATTGGTTTAAGGAAAGCATTGCAGGAAAGCACTGCTTCGCAATGTGACATTGGGAATGTTGTTAAAATCAAGGTAAAAAGTAAGAAGTTGTGATTTGCCTTGAAGTTTTAAAAATCTTTTATGGTAATTTCAAAATACAACAACAATCATCAAGAATGGTAGAAATTTCTCCATTTAATAATTGTGAGAAACATACAAAACAATTTACATGTAATAGGTGAACAGAGACAGTATTCCAGTCAAAGGTACAAATATGAGTTTTAAGTTGAAGCCGATGTTTCATGTGACGACAGCACAATCGACGTTTGACGATATTTCCCGCAGTGTCAAAGCTGCCGTTTGCAATAAAATTGAAACGAAGTATAAAATTACTATTAATCACTGATTAATCACGCAGCATGTGTACACGTATAGCAAGACGGATAATAACATCAAAAGAAGGTAAAATCACATTGCTTACATATAAGGTGACTGAAGCCTTATTTGAAGGCGTAAAAATTCCATCTAAGATTCTGCGAGTGCACAATTCAAACGTAACTCTGATTGGTCTGCGTATACATACTGTATATAAATTATTACGCTGACCAATTACAGTTATGTTTCAATGGTGCACGTATAGAATCTCAGGTAAATATGAATCCATATTTAAATGTGGATCCGATAGTCACTATAAGACGCTTCGTTGCATGCTGGAGGTGGTGGGTTCTATCCCCGGAGGAGATCGGGGTATTTTCCTAACTGAGTTCTCCTTCAGATAAGTCCTAACTTCTACCCACCCTTCTGAAGAATGAGTACCAGGTTCCCTAGAGTGGAGTCGGGCTGATCCTCTTAACCTCAACTTAATACAGTTGGTCAGGAATCGCCGGAGTCTTACTACCCGCGAACCAATGGTCTATAGTAGAATATTTAAATTAATTTATGTTTATGTAGATTTACATAGATTACTTAAATAATACAAATTTACTTCTTTGTTTCTATTAATTGTCTTTGAATAAACTTGCAGATAGTCATACTTATGCTGCATTTTTTTATTAGTCCAGTTCAATCTCAAAATTACCTATGGTATTTACTTTTCATTGTCAATGCAGGTTTTGATGAATATTTGCCAAGCAGAAAGAAAGTAGACATATTCGTTGTTCTCGATTCATAGAAACAAATATCGTCCGGCAGTAAAATTAAAATACATTGGTTTTTGTACAGAAGCAGAAAAAGATACAAAATCAAAAAAAATCAGGTGGAAAATGAAGACTAATCCAACCAGTGAAGGTGGGTGACAGAATCGAGGATCTAGTTTCTGGAATTAACCGTGTTTGTAGAGAAAGGAGATAAATAACTTGAATGGAATCCACTAATGTGAAACCGTGATTAACTTCCTGAGAAAAGATCTGAAAAGAAAAGAAAAAAAAAATGAAAAACAAAAATTAAAAAATTAAAAAAATATTTTTTCTTTTCTTCCTCTTCTCTTCTTTCCTCTAAGGCATTTCTCTTTCTTTATCTTCTTCCGTTCTTTTCTTTTTCTTTTCCTGGTTTTTCCTTTTAACTTTTGCATATTGAAGTACTGTCTTGTTTCTGAAAACCATGTTTGCCGATAGCTAAATTGTCATCATAACATTTTATATTGATTAAAATATGCTTCGATTCTTTGCATCTTCTTTGGAATAGACTATTTGACCTATCATAAAATTTTCAGATGTCCTATAGTAAGAACTCGTTCAATCGTGAAATACGAAGGGTCTCTTTTCTTTATAGCTGTATCACGTTTTGACAAACGGTGGTGTCTCTCCAGTGCAAGGATGATTGGTGCAATGAATAGCAGCATTGGCAATACTATAATAAGTTCTCTTCTTCTGCAGAACGACTATTCTAGTTCTTTTATTAATGATAACTTCAAAAGCATACTTCACAGAATTTACAATAATGATTCCATATCACCAAACAACCGATGCTTTGTTATATGTTACGGTTTTTTTTCAACATATTATTTATCCCGAATTAGCAGCTTATTAAGAGACTTCAATGTGTGAGTTGCAGCTTCAGTCACTAACTTCATAAATTTCTTTGATGTAAAGACAGGACTCTCATTTCTTTACATCAAGTCAACGTCGTCTATGCCATCCCACGTATCAATAGAAGCACCAGATGTCGCTGACGAAGTGAATGTAATTCGAAGCCAATACATTCACAGAAACAGTTTTTTTAAATTACATTGGGATTTTATGTTTCAGAAAGCTGTCCGGCTTAGCTATATGTTTAGTAATATAAGTTAATTTTATTCTTATATTCTTTACGGTCTAAATTTCTAAATTGCAAATGATTAATTGAAATCTTTGCATCGCTAAACTCGAAATTATGCATCATTCGAGTTTGGCCATTCGATATTAAGCCTAATTTTGCAGTATATATAACCGATTGCTTCTCATTTTAAGGTATTTATATTTATTTATTTTTAATTTATATACTTAAACTCATTATTAAGAAAATTGCTCTTTTTTTATTTTTATTTATATTTAAAACACAAATTGCAAACATTTAAATGAAGTGAAATCACAAGAGGTGAAAAACTTGTCCTGTTGGCGAAGAGTTCGAATCCCACATCCCATTTTGAAAATTATCTTTTGTTATTTATATTTTAATTTGAAAAGTTTGAAATTTAGAGTACATTGGCCAAACAAAATCAGAATTACATCTTCGTATTAATAACCATAGATCTTTCGTAAAAAACAATTATGGTAATTCCATTGAAATCAAACATTTTCAAAAACATAATTTTCAGGACTCTGTGGTTATTCAAATTTTAGATATTATTGAAGATGATAATTTAAGATTAATTAAGGAAGTTTATTATATGCTAAAATATCATACAATTTATCCATATGGACTAAACGAAAATTATTTTCAAATTAATGTTTTGAATAATATTGATAATATATGTATATACAATTGGTTTAATATTAAAAAAGAAAATTTGAATTTACAACATACTAAAGCATATTCTAAATTTCCTCAATTTAATTTTAATAATAAAATTGATTTTCATAAATTTTTTAATATTTTGGAAAATAATTTTGATAATCCTGATATGGATAGAATTTCTTTTGTTAAAAATTTTTTATTTCTTTTAAATAAATCCAAATTAAAATATTTATTAAAACATTTTGACTTTATAAAAATTAAAAATACGCATTTACTCCATTTAATATTAGATATTATTAAGTTTCGTTTAAAATTAACTAAAATAAATTACAATACAGATAATAAAAAACTCAAAGAATTAATATTATTTCATTATACTTCCATTATTTTTGACAAAATTAATATCAGTAATGTACTTAATTCGTACATTAAATCCAAATTTCCAATAGATATTTACTTAATGCCCATTTACAAATATAATATCCCAATTCGCAAATATATTTGTAATTATAAAACTAATGTAAGTTCTAACCTAAATTCTAATTGTCAATGCACATTATATAATAACAATTTTAAATGGAATTCACATGTTGTAACAGTAATATGAATTTTATTGAAGATATTGCTTTGAGAAATTTTTTAAATTTAGGTATTAACTATAGACTACATACAAATACAACATATAAACAATTAATTAATATATTTATTAAAGATATAAATAATTTTATATTAGAAATAAGTTTTAAATACAACATATGTTATCAAAATTTTGTTGAGTGGAAACTCAATCTAATATCTAAAATTAAGAATATTAAAAATACTTCATATGATAGAGTTACTAGTTCTACAAATCATAAATTTAATTTATTTAAAATCAAAAAAACCATTTCCATTTATCACAAACATTACATTTTCACAACTATTGATAAAGCACACAATAATTTAGCTATCATCTGAAAACAATTTTATTTTAGCACAATTAAAGAATTATTAAATGATCAATCTGTTTTCTTAAAAATTAAAAAAACTAAAGATTCTATTTTAAATAACTTAGATAAATGTTTTTCTAAATTTAAATTTCAATTTAAAACACTCAAATATAAAAAAAATCAAAATTAACAGAAATTTAAATTATTTATTTTTAAATCCAAAAATGCACAAAATGGGCAAATTTAGAATGATTTGTAGCACAACCAATTC
Organism: Thereuonema tuberculata; assembly: GCA_023159025.1. NCBI lineage: Eukaryota > Metazoa > Arthropoda > Chilopoda > Scutigeromorpha > Scutigeridae > Thereuonema > Thereuonema tuberculata. The sequence goes on along the minus strand of JAFIDM010002131.1, from coordinate 41,576,716 downwards.
TATATTAAAGCAATCAAATATTATTTTACAAATTTTTCTTAATAAATTACATGAAATTATTAAAAATAAAATTAATCCTGATTTTTATTGGCTTATTCATAATCTTGATGAAGTTATTAAATATGTAAATAATAATAAAATTTTTAATATAATTACTGCAGATTTTGAAGATTTATTTACAAATATACCTTTAGATTCTTTATTACAACAAATAAAATTTTTAATTTCAGAATTTAACATAACTAGTCTATTTAATATTTCTATTAAAGTATTTCTTAATTTTCTTCAATTTTATTTATAAAATAATTATATTGAATTTGATGATGAAATATATTCCCAAATTAAAGGTATTGGAATGGGAGTAAATTATAGCAGCATTCTTGCTAATTTATTTTTATTTGCTTACGAATATCAATTTTGTACTAATTCTCCTTTCCAATTTAAAATTTATAGATATATAGATGATTTAATTATTTTTAATACTAACTTTAAAATTGATTATATAGAAGAAAAAATTTATAAAAATATTATTAAATTACAACAAACTAATATTAATTCTGAATTTGTTGATTTTTTAGATTTACGAATATATTATCATCAACAAATTCCATATATTCAACTATTTAATAAAACATTTTTATTTCCTTTCAAGATAAATAGGTTTCATAAATTTACAAGTAATGTTAGTTTAAATTTGTTTAAAAATATTTTCATACAAGAACTAAAAAGATACCTTATTATTAATTCTGAATTAGAAGATTTTTTAACTAATTTAACTTATCTTATCAATGAATTTACAAATAATAATTTTCCAAATAAAGTTTTAAATACTTATATTTCACAATTTCAGAAAAAATTTAAATTTCAAATTTATAAAAAATATAAAGTTAAATATATTTATAATTTTATTTAATTATTTTATTCTTCAAAATAGGACTTGTTAAATTATAATCATTTAAGTTATCTTATGACAATTCAAAATTAAATCCTTTATTTAAGGAAGTTTTGTGTTTGACTTGATAACTGTCATCTATTTAATTTTTAATTTTTATTTTTAATTTTAAATTTTATTTGTTTTTTATTTTATTTTATTTTTTATTTTAAATGTATATATATAAAAATATAAAAAAACATTAAAAAAAGTAAAAAATATTATACAAAAGAAATTAAAAACAGAATTAAAAAGGAAAACTTAAAAAAGAATATTTACAATAAGAAAGAGCAAATTTCTCAAAATAATGCGCTTTTTTGACTTCCAAATTTTATTTTAGTTTCAAAATGCCGCTGACGAAGTGAATGTAATTCGAAGCCGATACATTCACAGAAACAGTTTTTTGAAATTACATTGGGATTTTTATGTTTCAGAAAGCTGTCCGGCTTAGCTATATATATATATATATATACAGGGTGATTCACGAACATATGCTGAAACTTCGGGAGCTCATTCTACATGTAAAAGTAAAGAAAAAAAGTTATATAAACGTAGGTCCGGCAAGGCTTCGGTATCGAGTTACGTCTAGCGAAAGATTTCGCCCATAATGTACAACAATATGCACATGGACTACACCTCAGTTGTGATCTCAAAAAAATCGAAACAATGCAATTCACATTATTGTTAAACAGCTTTTATTGTGTTGACTACTTTTTTGTAGGTTCCACAAACCACTGGGAGATACAGTTCTGCGAAATGTTTAATTCGATTTTTCAGGTCAACAACCATAAGAAACCACTGATTTCGCCCCTTAATTTACCTTTCCAGACTTCCAGCAAGTCTTCATTTCGCCCAGGGTACTACATTATGGGCGAAATCTTTCGCTAGCCGTAACTCGATACCGAAGCATTTCCGGATCTATGTTTATATAACTTTTATCTTTACTTTTACATGTAGAATGAGCTCCCGAAGTTTCTGTATATCTTCGTGAATCACCCTGCATATAGAAGACAACTTTTTTTTTCTTTTATTTTCAGATCTTGCCTTAGAACGTTAATCAAAGTTTCACGTTAGCGGTTCCAGGTTCCAAGTTGGGAGTTCAAGTTAAGTACCTTCTATCTCTACAAAGAAGATTATTTGAAGAAACCAGACCATACATTTACAATGAAACAGTCCAGTTGTGTGCCTACTAGTTGAAACTATTGCATGCTGTCATCCACCCTCACTGATTAGATTAGTCTTCATTTTCCATCAATCAAAATCCGGAATTTATATGATTACGTAGTTTGTTCTCTTTTTTTGTGTATTTCAATTGTATTGCACGAAGATATTCAGGAACAGGGCTAAAAACAACTAATTTTGATGTATTTTATATATGTTTTATCAGTTTTTTATCGAAAGAATTTTTTTATTGAGCTACACTGATGGCTCTGATGTGTGGATCCATCTCCTAAGATTCTGTGTCTCCACACTGACGGCTCAGTGTAACAACCAGGAGATTCTACGACCTCATGCACTTCCTTAATGGAGCGGCTACAGCGGTACATTTTCCAACAAGAAAACACCCGCCCACATACAGCATGGGTTTCTCTATACTCCCTCCTTGCTATCGATACCCTTCCTTCACCTTCAGATCTCCAAACTTGTCGCCCATTGATCATGTATGTGACCAGCTGGCATGGAAGCTTCGTCCATCAACTGATATGAGTGATCTGGAGGATGATTGCAACGGCTGTGTGAGGATCTTCTGAAAGATAACATTAGATATCTCTAGGACTCCAATGCAGCCTATATTGAAGCTAGGGATGGTGTGACGCAGTATTAGAGGGTCTAAGTAGTGTTTTGCTACTTTGCTATTTTGCTCTGATATCTTAATCAGTTATTTACATCATTGTTTTCATTGCCAAGTATCATTCCATTTCTACTGCTGCTTCTGGATTTGCTAATTTTTTTTGCAATGAGTCTAAAACTAATATGTACATACAACGTTGGTTCCCTCTCCATTTTTTTCACAAACGTTTAATAGAACAAACAGTAGATAGAATTGCTACAGACCCATTCCTAGTGTAAATTCTCAGCTCTCTGTCTTGGCAACAGTTGAAAAAAACAGAAGTAGTGAGCGGGTTTGAAGATATTTACATGTGTAAATTAGCTTAAAAATATTTACATCCACACTTCTAATTATTTAAAACTGCCAAGTAAGCTTCTAAATGCCGAAAAAGCCACTAGACGACAAAAAAGTAAGCCTCTAAATAACAAAAACCGGAAACAAAGATAGAATCATCTAAAGAGAACACTAGACTTCAAAATGAATTTTCGGAATGTTTCTAATATTTTTAAACATTTAACAACCTGTCACAAAAAGAAACTTATAAATAATATTATAAGCTATCTTCATATGGTCTAGAGTCTTTTTTTAAAAACAGTTTTCTATTTAGGATTGTAAAATAATAGAAAAACTTCTGTAATTTTTGTTCTGCTTCTAGTCTGCATTTCTTTGTTGGAATTGATTAGAGTGTTCATGGATTGTACTTGTGATTCGAAATTTCAGCTTCTTATAGATTTCAGTCTCAGATGAATTTGAAATTCGTTTCAGATATTTTTTAGCTTCCCCGTGTGATAAAAATGCAAAATGGAGGAGCTCATATGTTCGTACTGTCCGTCCGTATGTCTATTAGTTTTTCACCACCTCTATAGACCAAACTACAAGTCGGATAGACAGGATACCTCCTTGGAACCCCTATGACTTGTAGACATGGGAAAATATATGCGTTCCAGCCACTTCTTTGTTTCACAGGAAACATGTTCGGGATCAAAATATATATATACATGTCTTCTTATTTTTCATATTAATTCAATATAAAACTCCTTTCTCTTCATCATAAATCATCTTCTTTATTGCCTAGACGATATTTCACAGAATTTATCATTCTGTTTTTTCAAGCCTTTTTTTGGAATATTTTACAATGAGTAACAAGTGGGTATCAATACATTGTCAACGAACATGACCTAACATAATTAAACAACAATAAAAAGTAATACAATGGAAGAAATTCAATCATTTTTAACTAACAATTTTTCAATAACAATAATTAACACTATAGAAGTAATTCATATGAATGATTTTATTTATTTAAATTTAGCCTCTTGTCCTCTTATCAAATCTTGGAAATATGCTAATGTCTTTGGATTTACTATATATCCCTTGTCCTTATTTATACAATTAAAAGTCTTTATAATGCAGGCCTCTATGACATAACGCGTATGTATGTCCTTTATTCTGAAAAGTACTTCTACTATGGGATCAGGGTTATGATGTTCTAAAGGCAATGTTCAGCCCAATTCGAAATTTTTGCATTTTTTTTTAATTGAATTGTTATTAGAACTAACTTTTCGACTAAAATAAAAAATCTAATCTTATTAAAAAAATCCAGTGCATCATTATCGCCAGTAGTATGCGGATCAAAATATAAATATTCTTTATCTTTGAAAAAGATATTCTTATTCTTTATCTTTGAAAAAGATATTCTTGCTTTAAGGATAAGGGTTTAACGGACTTTAAAATGTATTCATTTAGATCGAATTGAGTCTCAATAAAGTGCTTGTACATTATTTATACATACACATATCTTTTAATATTTAGCAGAAATGTGTAGATAAATTATCTTTTCTTTTTTTTTTTTTTTTGAGAGCTCCAAAGATCTTCCAGTTTTTTGCTTGAACTCTTTCTCTGATAAGTCGGTGATTTGGATCTCTTTCTCTCATTATCTCCTGTCGCTACCTGCCATGGCTCGTCTCCACCCACTCTGACATGTCCCTCCCTTGGGCGGTGGAAGCGCTTCGGTTTCACTGCCAACTCTGCCGCGATCGGAACACGATATGCGGTCAAAACTTCATCGTTGATCGCTATGGCAATCTCTTCTCTAAAATGGACCCCACTTAGCGGTGATAAGATCGTTACTTGGAGGAGTGAAATTGTCCATGGCAAATTCGTTCCCCTGAGTGTCACGGTTGATAATGACATCAATATTAATCATCATCTTCCCTTTAACGAACGTCTTTTTCTGTTTGACTGCAGCTGCGCACTTAATTCTGTTGAAGAGGTCCCCTTTGTGAAAAAGACGTGATCTGGAATTAATAACGTAGCATTGTTGGCTTAAGATAAAATGCTTGGGAAAATTAATCATGGCTGAACTTTTGTTTAAGTTGGAATTAAGAAGTAGTGGAAAAGATAAGAATTGTAAGAGTCTTTACTAAAAGATAGCACTGATATGTCTTCCATTTAGTTTTATTATGAACTTAAAACAAATCATTTCGTACATGTAATATATATACATTTTATTCTAAATTTTTCTCTCTATCAATATATATTTTATGTCAAACCATCTACTAAGTAGAATGAATCTTCAATTTACAGGAATGCGAAAGGAATCCTCATATAATTAACGTAAGGTAAACATGTATCCTCAGTTGATTTAGACAGAATGAGGTAAGCCTCCTCCGATCTGAGGGAGAAAGGCCAGTTCTAGACTCGCCCTTCTTCAATCACATGCAATAAAAAACAGTATTTATTTGACAAAGATAAGATAAGCCCTGGGACGTCTGGATAAGAAACAGCCAGGATATTCATAATTAAAGCAGCTGGAGTTCTGAGGCAAGCTCCTGACTTGAGCTATTGTGTCGTAGAACATAAGTTATAGAATTTAAAAAAAAGTTTTTAATCTTTTACACGCTAATATATTTCATTGGAAAGTAAACTGTAAAAACCTAAGCATTATTGATATCCCAATAAGAATAAGTATTAATAACAATGCGACTCACAAGGAGAATACTTTTGATTATTGAATGTTTAAACGAGCGTAAGTTTTCCTAAAAATTTTCTATATTTTATTTGTTATTGGCAATAATGTTGTTTTAGACTTTAGTTGTACCAAAACAATTAAGTGTAAAATAAAATAACTGCATTCTTAAGGATTTTTTTTTCAACATTTACTTACAAAGAAGAGCAGTTGGCGATGTCGCTAAGACACTGGCCTCTCACCTTTGAGTCCCGGGTTCGGTTGTCATGTGGGTTTCGTTGATGGTGGCGATCCGCGCTGGACAGCTTTTCGCGGGTTTCTCCCGTTTCCCCTGCATTTCTCACACCATCCTTTCTCAGTCTTTCTCTCTGTCTGCCGTTCTTTCCGTGGGATAGTATAAAAGATCTTTCAGGACGACGTGCTCGGCAGTCATGCCACCCATTCAATTAATCTAATCTAATCTAATCTAATCTACATAGAAGCAGACTATTCTTAATCCTATGTCTATTGGCACTATTTGAAACCAGTGGCATCGAGTATAAGATGTTGTACTGGAGATGTCAAATTTTATAGTATTTTTCCGTTATTGCATCGTTTTGGACAGTTTATGACTTATATTATGCTTCACTAATCTCTCGCCGCACAGGTTTTTACTAGAATTCTATCCCTATATAACTGTGGTTAGCGATGAGTTAACATTTAACTCATACGAGACGACCCTAATATCCTTAGAGAAACTTGGGCCACTCTTCTTAGTGTTTTTTATAACAGTGATTCGAAAAATAACTATTTATTCTTTGAAACATGATTTCAGTAATAGAAAATATTATAAATAAAAACCGCAACATCTTCTTCCTTCCTAATTACAGCTATATTTCGCAGATAACTTATCTGTTTCTTCAGGCTTATACAGAGAATGTTCTTCATCAACAAAAATTTTTTTGATCAGAATATTAACAATATTGTATCATATATGATAAGTACAATAGAAATAATACAGAATCATACATGTTAAATGTGATCATATAAATTTTTAACTAAAAGCATTATTGAAATATAGCTGTATTTAGGAAGGAAGAAGATGTTGTGGTTTTTATTTATAATATTTATTCTTTAATTTTTTTGGCCTAACGTATTGCCCGCTTATTATTCGAAACGAAAATTTGACTATAACATTTGAGGTACGGATCTTTTGTAGACATCGACTTGATTATCTCATGATACATTCACATCGTTGCCTACAAGAGATGCATAAATTGTATCGGTAAAAACTAACCAAATATTTTTGTGACAAATTTTTGTATTAAAACTTCTCAAAATTCACTTTGATATTAGCACTTTCTTAACTATTTTTTTAATATTTGAATTGAAAAAGAAGTTATTCCATAAATTTTAAATACTAACTGTCTGAATATTTCATATCGTACTTGCTTTAAGTGCTTGAATGTTATTACACTAAAGAAATATTACAGTATTTTATTGTTGTATTATTGTAAATTATAAACACTAAACAAATATGTTTAAAGCTTTTGTTTGAACTTTGTTCTAATGAGTTATTTTTATCATTGTGCCAACTACAGATAGACAACGGATTTGAATGATGTGTACGATTGATGTTGAAGTAAAATAATATAATTTTATTTACATTAAATATTAAATTATCAGAACTATTTTATTTAAAATATGTTTTTGCGGCACTGTCTTTACAATTGAATAGCTACAGGTACCCAAACTTTTGAGGGTGATTCTGTTAGTTACAGTCAAAATTTCTTTATCTTGTTTGTTTTTTGTTCGAACCCATAGCCGGAAGCGCTTGTTGAAAATTATATTATATCTATTGTAAAGTATAACTACATTATTTTACTTTTATTTTAATTATAATATTTACATGCGTAATTATATTCATATGTAGCATACGATTTTAATGTTTATGTTACTGGTTACAATTTTGATCTAAATTCAAAGTCTACTTAAATTTAGGATACTCCCCTCAAACAAACATGAGGAGGGATGTTTGTTTGACTAATTACTTTACTTTATACAGGATGATTCTTTAATTCAGAGAACAAAAACTTGAAGGGTTGATAGTGCACACTAAAACAACTTTTTTGTCATGTATATCCGCAAGTGTCGCATATATATTCTACGGCAGTTTGAGGAACGTCGCGACAAAAGCACCAGAGCTGTTGCACGAAGCATAGATGTGAGCCAAACCAACGTATGGAGAATTTTGCACTAGCAGCAATTACACCCATTTACAGAGATTCACGCATTGAATGCTGAGGATTTCTACCGCTGGTTTATGCAGCAGAGTGCAGTGCAGCCGGATTTTTCATTACATACATTATTCACAAATGACGCATTGTTTATACGTGAGGGAGAGATTAATGTGCGTAATGCTCGTGTGAGGGCCATCGCACATCCACACGGTACACGGCCACATGCTTACCAGCAACGACTCTCTCGTAATCTTTGGCGGGTATTGTCAATGACAAAACAGTGCCCTCCACTCCGTAACGCAACAGTTGTGCACATACATTGTTTTAACAAAAAATGTTTGTTTTATTATGCGTTATCGCCCCTTAAAGTTTGTCCTACGAATTTAGAATCATATGTTATATCTATGAATTATTGAAATAAAGGTTAATGCATTATACAGCGTATTTAAAGACCCATATTTTCACAGAAAACATTCATCAAAACAGGAAAAAAATAAATATGAGTTTTACAGTTAATATCTTCGAAGGTGTTATGTTATCTTCTTATTTGAGATCTTTGTAATTGAGAGCTGTCTCATTGATTGTGTTACGGATTGGTCTGTCTTTCTATTTGCAGCTCATTGCTCTCTTTTTATTGGTCCTGTCATCTCTGCAGTGCAGTAATCAAATTTAAAGTATTTAAAGTATTTAAAGCTTTGCAGTCATTCATTCACTAGTAATTTGTTAGCAGGTACTTAGGTTGTAGTTACCAGTATGAAGTTCTTAAGAATAGAGCAGTACAGTTTTATTATTCTATGCAGTTAAAATAGTAAACAGTCTAATCGAAGCCTATTATTCCACACGGAAATGGCAGATAGGATTATCTATTACTGATTAGCCGATGGAAGCAACCCGACAAGCCTGTGTTCTCTATGGCCAAAAATATCTACCACGCCGGAAACCAAAACAAAGATCTTGCAGAAAGTGGATCAGTGACACCATAAACAGATGCTCGCGGCAGACCTCGCTCAGTTGGTACGCCTGATATGGGAAAAAATAAAAGATGTCAATATACATAAAACAATTAATGTAATTGTTTTGTATCATTTTGTAAATATTTTTTAAAATCATATTAAAAATTATCATTTTTTTTACCTTACATGAGAAATTTTTTCTTTGTAAATATTCATTCTCTAACAAACGAGCTGATAGCAAATCAAAATTCAAGAAATTTAAAAAAAATGGCTTATAATTAGCTGATACTAAATAACTAATTCTAAGATGAAACGTACAATAGATCTTCAGTAAAGTTAAACAGCCTAAGAAATCTAAATATTCCTTTTAAATAGATTTAGATTTATTTAATTCTGAACCTCTTTTCATTACCGTATTTAATGGAATATAACTCGCATTTGTTTCCCCAAAATTAAAAAAAAAAAAAAAAAAGTGCGGGACTTAGCGGGATTTTCGGTAATGTTTTTCAAAAAAAAATAAATTGACATTTATAATTAAATCCGTAGGATTCAATATAATTTATAGTTCCTCCCATTATTTCTAAATTTAATGCATGTATATTTTAATATTAATGTTATTTACACTATCGCCGCACACCATCACGCGACAGATTTGAATCTTAGCAAAATGCTTCTGGAATGTAATGCTTAGCTGCAATGCTTCAATATAATACATCTGTTAAATTAAAACAAACAGTTTCATTATTGATTGTTCTTTTATTATTTCGGAATCATAAGGTCGCCATGATTTAAATTGAAAATTGGTGTGACTTTCCACGAATCGCAAACGCTACTTCCGGTCTCAAAAGCGGTTTCCTGGTGTGCATTGTCAAGATCATCTACCCAACTACCGTCATCAACAAAGGCAAGCCGACAATTGTTGAGTGAAAATGCTGATTCTCTGCAACGGAATTCTAAAATATCTGAAACCGCCATAACAATATTTGAGGTTTATTTTCGTTGTTTCATCTTGCTGAGGCAGTTAAAATTCTAGATTTGACCAAAACAATTCATATTTTAATTGTAAAATGGACATTTATTCTAATTTTATTTTAGTATCAAAGAAAGTTACTAGTTCAAGAATGATCTTTGACGAAGGCTTTAATTGTTTTTCAGATGCGAAATAGTACTTGCTCTTTGCAATTTGTGGGAAAAGGATTTTTACAAAACCTTTAAAATTTCTTTTATGAATCAGGTCTGAGAATGTTTCTCAAAATAACTGTTGATTTTTTTTCCAGGAAAAAAAATTGTAATATTCTTAACTTATTATCTGATTTTTTTTTGCCATCTTGACATAATCTAAAATAAGTGTTAGCTTCAATGTAAAATAATTAAATATTTTTAAGTAATATTCCCAAATACACATCCTTAATGTGGACTCATTTAAAATTAATTACTTCATCCACTTATAGCGCTTATGCAACTAATCAATTTGTTTATTTTTAAAAGCAAAATCCTTGAGAAATTGAAGCCGTTAAAAAATATTATTGCTAACTATTTTTTTTAATTAATAATTGCAAATTACTTCCCTATTAAAAAAAAAAGATGATTTTTCTCAAGGATTTTTCAGATTCGTTTGAGTTACAACGAATGAGCTCCAACACACATTTCCCACAATTCAAATCAGTACTTGGTAGAGAGTTCAGATTTTTAATTTACAAGTCCATTGTACGGTCACTGACTATTTCCGAAGGTCTTTCAAAGTTTGGAAAAATGATCCTTCAAGTCATTACCAGAATGCAGTTTAGGTTGTCGCACGTCTTATCAAAAAACAATTTGATCGTCACGCTTAATTGATAAAATTAATTTGACTGTGGCCAAACAATAAGCTTGTAAAATTATGTTGTTAGAGGTGATATCTTTGTTTTATTTTTTTTTACGGTAGGAAAGTTTTTATTTTTAGACGGGAGCAATAGCTTTCTTTAATTTCAGAAGTGAAAAATTGGCAAATATTGCTATACGGAATGATTCAAAATTCCCTAGAAAAACTTTAATGATAGGTCAGGAATACAAAATGCAAACCGTATTCATGGTGGAACGTATGTGCGCAAAGGCCATCCAAATGTGCTAGAGGGCACTGTTTGGCAGCACATTAGTTGGGCACTGTGAGCCATCGTCAATTGAGATGTTGACGTTATTCGAATAGGATGTATCGCTTCACTAATTCTGAGAGGGTAGATATTTACCTAACCCATAGGGCACCGAACGGAAACCTACGAGCCGCTATAGGATGCTACAGACAACGGTTTTCAACAGACGTGTGCCTAATCATGAAATGTTTGCGCATTTGCTCCAGAGATTGTGTTAAACTTTGGGAAGCTACTGTAAACCTTTAAGTGTACATCTTCTTGTCTTATTGAAATAGAGAGCTATTAAGCATGTTGTCTAATTTACCTGTTGTCTTTTATTTCTGAACCTTAGTGTACCTTCTAGCGTATCCGAGTTCTAAAATATCAATACGAATCAAGTCAATTTAGAAATTTGTCAATTGTAGGTGATGACATCTAATGGTGAAACTTAAAATAAATCAAAATGAAAATAAAGCAATTTCAAATGTGATTTCTATTAATAATAATTAGGAAAAACTTTCTGTTTCAGAAAACAAAATTACTTATTTTGTATAAAGGTCTGGCCTGGAATCAAAAGTCAACGATGACCGCCCCTCTCGGTATCGCTTACTCCATTTCTTTAACATGTGACAATGACATACATTTTCACGTTACTGCTGCGGCGATGAATTTCTTTAGGCCTACTCAAGACGCCTTCCGCTGTTAAAAAACGGATAACCGCCCGTCGTTCTTTGTTTTAATGATGGCTGTTTGGATAGTACAAAGCAGACTCCCACTCTTGTCACGTGATCGCAACGCTGCCTGTCACTGCATCATAACACTATTGTGGAGCCACCTATGTTCGTTGTGGAAATTCCCACAATAAAGCAATTTGGTATTTTACTACGTCCTTTGGCTTATTTTCATTTGAGTGAACCTAAGAAAAACATGTAATAACAATTAATCGTAGATAAAGATGTAGCGATACTATCTAAATTAAAATAGTTCCACGATTTGAACGATTTGTTCCATGCTCACTTTATTTCGTGGCAAGTGCTAACTTGAAGAATAGGTAAACATAAACAGTTTGTTGTGAGGTATAGAACTTATCCCCAAGATTTGCTTTCGACCTCAAATTAATAGTGAATGAAGACAAACTAAAATTTATAAAATTATATTGATCTGGCAATTTTAGTATGATAAATTCAAATTTATCAGTAAACATTCAGTTTTTTTTGGCAACCAGTAGTTTCTTTTTCATGAAAATAGTTTTATCGACAGTCTTGAATGGTTTATTCATGAGTGATTGACTCAAAGTGTATTACAATAAGTGCTCAAGTGAGTAACATTTATTAATTTTAAGTTTGCGAATGTAACAGTTTTTGAGATGTGAAGACTTTAAAGGTGTTCCACTACAGTCCTTGGAGACCCTTAGCTGCAAGGAAGTTTAGGCTGATTATTCGAGGCCCATCTGATTTTAACCCCCCAGTAAGAAACCCGGATCCAGTTGACGGAGGGCTGGGTAAGCTTTATGATCCATCTGGAGGAGTAATAACCATGAAAAAATTCCCGGCCGCCGCAGTGAATTGAACTCAGTTCCCACAGTGCCCAGTCCAGCTCCTAAACTATTGAGCTACCGGAACTACATTGTCATAGTGGAAAATCAACAAAGTAAGTTCCTTCATCTAAGTTCACATTGTACGAAAATCAGTAGGGATGGTTAAATATATTTTTAAAGTTTCATGGAAGAAATAGTATTCGAACTAGTATTTAAACAGCGATTTTAATAATGTACTTGGTATTATTAATTGTCCGACCACAGTGAATCAGAAATGATCCGACACATGGCGTTGAGCCACGGTAATTGGTTGTGTCTTCCGTACGGAGATCCACTCGGGGCGAATACTTGGGTATCCGACAAATATATCCTGGTAAACAAAACATACGGTACTTAACATATTTTTAAAAATAGAATGAAATGTAAAAAAATATGAATAAGATTTTAGTATTGTATTAAAAAAAGCTTTAATTCTTCTACATACATTCGAAAATGTTTTATTTTCATTATATTCAAAAGTTAAGACGAGGAAAATAACAGCTTAATTATTAAACGTATCAAAATTACTGACGGAAACTATTCTTTATTGTCATCTCTTAAGGGCTGAGCGCACTATTCGTCAATGTCTAACATTTTCGTAACGTTCCGTTATGTCTTCGTTGACATCTCCGTCGAACAACGCGCACCTGAAGGGTGTATTGATTCCTTTTAAAATCAGGATCGCTATTCTACTAATTTTAACATGAGTTGGATAGGGAAAAAACATATTGAATTTTTATCAGATTCTTTTGGTAAAGATTTTTATTAAAGTTTTAATGTTGTTGTTATTACTATTATTATTATTACAATCAAAAGTATATTCTAATGAATGTATCCTAGTGCAGTTATTAAAATTTCTTCACAAAAAAGCAAATAAAAGGAAATTTAAATTAAAAAATAAAGAAAAAATAACAATTTTTTTTTGTTTTGTTTTTTATAAATAATGAAAAGAATTAGAATTTGCTTTTCAGTAGGAGTCAATTATTTTTAGGCAAAACATCGAGATGAAATATATCTCCAGAATTCATTAAGAAATCAAATCATGTTAGATAGTTTAATAATAGGAAATATGTGACTTGTTCAGAGGAATAGAGAAAAAAAGAATATGTGACTTGTTCAGAGGAATAGAGAAAAAAAGAATATGTTAACATCTATGAATAAAACATCTGAGAAACAATTTAGTATTTTGCAAATTACGATATGTTTTTTTGTTTTGTTTTGTTTTTTGTGTGCAAAACTTTATCTTAAATAACAAATTGATGAAGGAGCGTTAACATGGGTAAACTTCATTGAACGACATTTAAATAGAAGCCTAGTAAATATTTTTTACGGATGACCTGTTTTGAGAATAATAGATTAGTTTCATATAATCAACATTTATTAAAAGGATACAATGAGGTTCAATAAAATAATTTTTTTTCTTAATATTATTTCTAACCTGTGTAAAATTAATAGAACAGCTTCAGAAGACACATAAGGCCAGACACATAAACTATTTAAAAATATTGAAAACATTAAAATTACTTAAACATACGATCAGGTTTCGAACCGGACTAACCGGCCGTTTTCGAAACACCCTAGCTGCCTCGGTCTTCAGTTCTTTAGAAATCGCCTCTCTTCCAGAATTAAAGAAACCATAATATTTTAGTTGTGAACGCTGATATAGGCGGAAACGTAGTTCTGCTCTCCACTGCTCAATATCTACAAATGGGTGCAGATTTCCTACGCCTGGGAAACTTTTTTCCTCCAACCATCTAAACCAGTCGTAAATGGTGTACGAAGAGTTGCTAGGGACTTGGTTACAAATAGTAATATTTCCCTTGAGTTCTCCGATAAGTTAAAGGGTAGTTTTTTGCGAATTCCCTCCTTACGTAGTCTTCCTCGTACCCACAAAGATAAGAACCACCTCAATCTTTCACCGATTGTTAATTGTAGAATCTCTACACTTCCCTTTTCTCAAAACCTATTTTTTCTAAGCTCGATAATTTGAATATTAAATCAAACTTCACTGTTGGCAACAGCATCGATGTAGTTCAAAAATTTGCTTAACTTATCTCTTCATGATGAACACCTTTCTTTTCCTCGTTAGATGTTGACGCTTTGTTCTCTTCCATTTCTATAGTTTTAATTTCAAGGCATTACAACATTTTGAAACAAGATATTCATTTCATTTCCGGCCTCTGCACTCAGAAAGTTCTCCCGCTAATGCAAGCTTTATTTCAAATGCAATATTTTAACTTTAATAGTTCTTTCTACAAGTAGTCTCAGAGCCTATTCATTATCTGCCTCTGCATCCTTGGAAGAACTGTGCATGATTTACATTGAAGAGACTTTCAGATTTTGGATCATGGTAAAATTCACATTCCCTTTTATTGCCGATATGTTGATGACCTCATCTTCTACTCAAATTCGGCTCAACAATTACCACTTAAGGACATTTCTGATCATCATTTTTCATCCAAATATTAAATTTAAAATTGAAACCGAAATTAATAATTCCATTCCTTTTTTGGATGTTCTTTTAACCAGGGAGTCTTCCTCCTTTACCACTGAGGTTTTCCGTAAATCCACGGCAAATGAATCCACCTAAATTTTCCGATCAGCATGCTCCTTTGCTTTCAAATCAATATCGTCCATATGGCAGTCAATTGAGCATATAAACTTTCAAGCTCACAGGTTAACTTTGAGACGGAACTCTTTTAAGATCCGTCAAATATTTGTTACTAATAATAATCCTCCAACATTTATCAGTAAACAGATATGTGTTGCCTTGCAACGTGTATACAATCATCCCCCTCCACCCTTGCATAATAATGATATCCATGTGACTATCCCTTTTCACCCTTCACTGTTTCCTTAAGAAGATTTTAGCATCATCCCAACGGCTTCAGTTTTTTTCTGAATAATAGAAGCCGTTGGATATCATGCTAACATCTTCTAAATTGTCTACCCTTGTCTCTACCATCAATACTAATATAGGCAACATCCATTCGAATCCCAGAAGGTGGTTTATGTCATCAGTTGCAAGGGTGTTAATTGTACATACATTTGTGAGACACACCAACCAGTCCTGAAACAAGTAGCCCAGCACATTTAATCTCTTAAAACAGGAGATTTTAATTACTTCACTGCCTGACACGTCCATGACAGTGGGCACCCTCTCGAATTTGATAATCCCACTTCCTTCTTTCTGAGTCGAACCATTTAATCAGAAATTTGTATTGAATCTCTCTCTATATTAACTGATTCCATCTGCTACAACGATTCAATTTGTGTATACATATATTTATTAAAGTTATCAATATTTTAGCTGATTTTTGTCGAGTAAAATAAGAACTAGGAACGATATTAAAGACATTTGAAGTGTAGAAAATTAAAGAAAATATTTAAAAAAGGTACAACATACAGTAACAATGATAACAAATTGAACAACAGAAATTCATTCTAATTACATTTTATCAGCAACTTTTTTAATAGTTCTTCACATTTGGTATGCTTATTATTTTATATATATTGTATTTCTGTTTCATCTCTACTTTTGATTATATTTTATCGTTTACATTTTGCTTGAAGACAATTAACTTTAAAATTTTATTTTGCAGAATAGCTACATGTTTAAAACAACTGTCTTTTGGCCCAAATGATAGCAGCGTAATTTATGTTCGAATCGAATAAAGCATTAACATATATAATAATAATTTAATCCACGTTCTAAGTATGTCTTTTAAATTATAGAATATGTATGATAATTTGTTTAGCTTTTTGTGTTGGAGTATTTTAATGTGATTATTCCAACAAAAGTTTTCATTTATTATTAGGCCTAATCGCAGATATTTAATTGGTTTTGTGTAGTTAGTTCTGAACAGTTCTGAACAAGAAAAAACTTGATTATGCTGACAATCGAGGAGTATCTTAAAAGAAAAAAAGAAGTAAAAATTCACAAGTGTATGGATTTTATAGGAAAACGTGTAAGAGTGGTTTTAATTGAAATAACATCTTATACTTTTCTACAGATACCAAACTTAAAACATCTTGTAACTTATTAGAAAAAACTCCATAAACACCTTTTGGTTATATTTCGACTTTTAATTCCAAAGTCTTAATCATACCTCTATAGGAAGTGAGAAACATCTCTCACTTTCCCAAAAAACGAAAAATAATACAAAACCAGAATTTATTATTCTAAAACTAACAACAGAGAACGTGACATCAGCCACGTTCATGCTATCGATTTACAAGCCAAATTATTGTTTAAAAATTCATTTTTAAAAATAAATATTAAATTTCATTCACTTAACATCAAAATAAATATTAAATCTTTTCAAATCTATGCCTATTTCCAATTTATGCTATTATGTCCTTTAATGTCTTAATTTTCAAATTATGCTTTTTAATGTCTATTTAATAACATTTTCACATTATAAACCTTTTTCTTGTGATGCTTGCTTTCAGTTGATTTTCTCAAGATCTTCAATACTTCTTACTTATCCTTCTTGCTTCCATCTATCTTTGAAAATATAACCAAAAGGTGTTTATGGAGTTTTTTCTAATAAGTTACAAGATCTTACACTTTTTTTTGTTTGTCAAAAGCAAGACTACGTACATTAATATAAAATAAAAGACGAAAGTTTTTATTTTAAACGGAATGACTTGTAACTTTCAATTATATTCTATCACGACATACATTATCAACAATATCAAGTTAGTTCTTTATACACAGATTGGAAGTTATTACAATTGATATGAGGCATGAACGTATTCTGTTTACTGGCGGAAATTTATTATCTAAACGAATTTATTTAAAATTATGTCAAACATTAGCATTTTTATATTAACTAATTTTCTGTGACTCTGATCTAGCTCACTAATTCGCATTAATTAATAATTAACTAATTAATTATGATTCAGTGATGACATAAAATTGTTTTCAATAAATCTGTTTAAGCAGAAACCATGAAGTTTCGCAAACAACCACCACAGTTAATTTACTTTAAGCATTATATATTAAAATTAGCATATTTACTGATTAAATTATAACATGTAACTGATTATTTGTATATTCAATTAAGAAACTTAAGAATCGACATATAGGCAGATAGATAATTCACCAGTTTTTTTTTTTCATTTGTTTGTGCATATCGGTTTCTTCAAAATACTTAGATTACAGAATTAAATATTATGTATTTAATTCTATATATGATGGTTTGCTATTCCACAACCCTCGAGCCATCAATGATCATGACTGATAAATCAAATTCTACAAATTTTGAATCTTCTGTTGGTTCGATCTTATATTTAAGGGTTTTTAAAAGTAGATAGCATCTGCTTTTGTTGCTGTACTCTATACTGTACAACTAATACACAGACGTTGTACATCGTAACAAATAGAAATTGCTGTCACTTGAAGCTACAATAGGATAGAATCACTACATGCTGTATACGTGACGAGATATAATTTTCCCTTTTACTGTAAAGGTACATCGGTAATGTTCTTTTGAGGTTGAAATACCTAGATTTGTATGCAAAGCTGAATTAGTCGTTGATCAGGAAGCGATGTAAAGAAAAGGAATTTCACTGAAATTTCAGTGTAAAGTTTTCGGAGTAAATTACATTGTGTTTTCAGTTATGAAACGGATAAAAATATTGGATCCTGTAGTTGCAAAATTGTGATCTGTTTTTACAACGCAGACATAATATGAAGTTGACCTCACAAGCAATACTGCAGTTGCGATATATGGCGATGCAAGAAGATCTGTCAAAGCAAAGTGCATTCCAATTACGGACTGCCATTAGATGCGTATAGGACTTAGAAAATTTTTATAAAGCACGAACGCAGACTTTACATGAATGTTGTGCGTCGAACCAACTGCAGAAACAGAGAAATAACTCAACACAAAGATCAAAACAATTTCCTATCGTCCACTTCTGAACCATATAGATCAAATTTCGCCAATGCCATTGATGTTTTTTCCAACGGATTAAATTTGCGCATTTCTACATATTCAGTGTACAGCCATGAATTATCTGCCTTGGTATGATAATGATGCGAAGCGGGGGCATGCCTTCTCATGAACACGGGTGGCTATAATTAAAGTAACATTACTGTTAGCTCTCTGAAGAAGGTTCTAATCAACATAACGCAAGGAAAATTGATATTATATGCTAACTAGACTTTGGGAAAATGACTTGCGATGAAAAAAAAAAATTGGTTCAGAGTTTCCAAGTCACCAGGCGAAAATATAGCTCTGTAAATGCCGAGCATGTAAATAATCTGAAATGTAATACTACAATAATAAGTCTTTATTATTCGAAGACAGTTACAGAACGTCTTCAATATGTGCTCCAACACTTGCTAGATGAATAATACAGAGATATCAATTGTCGCATGAAGCATTTCCGTCGGAATGTTTATAACTTGCCATTGGATGCTTGCCTTCAGATTAGGAAGAGACCGAGCGCTTTCCTGATTGACTCCATCTTTCAAATATATCCACAGCCGGAGAATTATGAAGGCCACCGATCTTGAAAAGCTCTGGATATTAGGCGATCATTGCCGAAGGTTACATGCAGCAATTTCTTCGGTGGTTGACCAATATGCAGTGCTGCGTCATCTTGCATGAAGAAAAGGATCTCTCAGCATCCTTTTCCTTGCAAAGCATTACGCTGTAGTACGCATCTAGCATGTAATCGACTTACCTGGAACACATATTGAACACATTCTGTAACTGTCATTGAGTATTAAAGACTTATTATTGTCGTATTGCATTTCAGATTATGTTTCCAGAGCTATATTTTCGCCACCATAAATTCAAACTTTAAAGCATTTTTTTTTCATCGGAAATCGCTTCCAATGGTTCAATTAGCAAATATATACCAATTTTTCTTGATATAATTTGATTAAAATTTGCTCCAGTGAGCTGAAATTAGGAGCACTTTAATTGTAACACCCTGTACAAAGAATATGGGTAAGTTTTAGTTCAGTGTTCTTGTTCGATATCATTACAGGAGAATGGTTGCTTTTGTACAAAGAATATGGGTGAGTTAGTCAACGTATACAGAGTTCATTACTTCTTATTCGGCAAATTAGTCTATGACAACCGCGTTTTTAATGTGGAAGAGCACAAGATAAAAATAACCTTAAATCTGAAGTCAAACAAATCCAAATTTCATAGTAAATCAGTACAAGATTCATAGTAACTATTACAATGCTTTTCAAATGAGAAAAGGGCTGAAGTTGATTGGTAATAGATTATCAACATCGTTTCAGGTTAAAGATACGGTTAAACCATTCGTTAATAATCCTTATTTCGTATTAAACAATTATTGTTCTTCGGAAACGGAGTTTTTATTTCTCCGTTCATTTAAAATAAATTTTAAAATCATTTAATTCTATATCATACTTATTACTAAATTACATACGAAATTATTACATACTAAATTAAAAAAACTTAAGGTTAATTCACAGTTTACTACCGTGCAAAGCAAAACCTGAGTATTATATTTATGCAGTAGCTTCCTGGTTGTTCTTTAATTTCAAATATTTACCAAACTGGAATAAGCATAACTTTCAGTAGTAAATAGTGATGTCAAATTAATTTCTTAAAGTAAGACTTCAATTCTGTAGTAAAAACATGCACTAAAGACTTTAATCATCGTAAAAATGCTAGGAAAAAGCTTGAAAATTAAGCAACAAAAGTAGTAAAGTTAATGTTTAATTAAATACAACAAGAAATAATTCTTCAGCACAAATCTAACCAAATTGCCTTTCTGGTTCGATTATCGGGAAGGAATCGGGAACGGCCGTTTCGTCCTACTTGGGACTCATCAGCCCGATCTCCGCCTTCCCCGATAAGAGACACAGAAAGGCAAGGTACTTAAGTGGAGGTCACCGTCACACCTGGCAGTGACCCCCGAAGAACAAAAAAACATTAACAATAAATGTTGTGCTGACACAACTAAAAAAACTCTAATACTGATAGCACTGTAGGTTACTTTTTGTTCTTCGGGGGTCACTACCAGGTGTGACGGTGACCTCCACTTACATATCTTGCCTTTCTGGGTCTTTTATCGGGGAAGGCGGAGATCGGGCTGATGAGTCCCAAGTAGGACGAAACGGCCGTTCCCGATTCCTTCCCGATAATCGAACCAGAAAGGCAATTTGGTTAGATTTGTGCTGAAAAATTATTTCTTGTTGTATTTAATTTAACCCCTTTTACACCACGTTAAATTTATTAACTTAATGTTTAATAATATCGGTTTTTTTTAACATAAGGCAATTACTTAGTCTCCAAATTGAAAAAAATCAATTAGGAATTCTAGTTACCAAGTTACCCTGGAAAAAGCTTTCTCTAACCATTTCCTATTTCTTTCTGATCAACATATTAAACAATTTAATCAAGGTCAAAATTTCTACCAACTAAGATTGATGAATAGACGAGGAATTTCTGGTTTGATCTATAAGAAGGGTGTGTAGTAGTAATCTCTTTACTCTCTTGCTGCAAGGCTTCACATTAAGTAGTAAGCTAATGATTAGGTAACTATTAATGATGAAATAACATCTTTAACATGGATTCTTTTTAACATGAACTGTGGTTTTATGGTGACTTGATGTCCTGGAAACAAGTTTCAATTTCATTCTGCAGGAGATCTGCCAAATGGGACTTGAATGGACTTTTGCCTTCTCAAGAGAGTCTTCGAATCCTGACAGAAAGGATATTGAAAGGTTTGCGGAGGAGAATTGGTCCAAGATGAAAATGGCTTTGCCTAGAAAGTGCTTTCGATCCGGCAAAATACTGACTGAAAGCAATAGAAAGACGTCAGGGGAAAGACATAAAGAAAGGCTGTTAATGAAAAAAAAAACTGAAACTAAACAACGAATCACAGCTGTTTTGTTTTGTTTAAATGCTTTGACAAAAGTTTAAAATCTGAATTTATAATAAAAATATAAGATTCTAAAAAGAAATTAAACATTATGAATTAGCTCTGATGTATAAAAACACATCGATTTTATTGTTTTTATACATCAGAGTTAACGTTAAATTTCTTTGTAGAATCTTATATTTTTATTTTAAATTTAACTAATCCTAAGATATTATGACTTTTTCAAAGCTTTAGATATGTTTGATGACTTAAAATTTCATGGTTTAGGGCTTTACCATTGGTAGGTTTTGATTTATTTGCATTAGTTATGAGATATTTCAACTGTTCAAATTCAAACTTTAGCTCTCCAAATAAAATAGCTAATTCTGTTTTAGCGTAGTTAAAATAGAATAGGTTATTTCAGAAAATTTATCTGATAAGTTGTGCAAGTATATTTCAAATTTTTTGATTAAAGAATTGATGAAAATATGAAGAAGCACGTATCCTATGACAGTATAATTATTACAGTTTTCATTTAGAGAAATGAAATGAAAATCTTTCAATAGAAAAAGGATACACTGTAAATAAATAACATAAAAGGATATAAGGATATTTAATTTGATTAATGTTTGGAAGGGTTTAAAATTTTCGTTTCTATCTTTTTGGGCATTTTGATACCTGACAATTTCCTAAATACCTACCTTTCGGAGATGAATTTCATTTCGTCCAGTAATAAATTGAATCATTTTTATTTCAGACTATTAATTGAAACAGTAAAATAATTAAAATAATTGGGAAGAAGTCGTTTGAGGAAAAAGTCATTTGCGATTGCCATTATTAAGAAGTGAATTTTTCTGAATACATTCCTTTAAAAATTGAGGCTTCCATTTGTAAATAGCTTCTTAATAATCGCAATCGCGAAATTACTTTTCCCCAAACGACTTCTTCCCAACTGTTTTAATTATTAACAAACTAAGACCTACTTTGAAATACCAGCTTCTAAAATTAAAATGCATCGAGATCCATAGCTATGACTTTCTAAGGCTATCGCTAGTGGTGTTTTCGTTTTTTTTTCGTTTGTGACTGCTTTTATAGATATCTAAATGAACAAAAGAAAATTAAAAAAGTTCACTTAATTCCAATACTGATTCAGTTATCTTGAAACTTGTATTACCTTGAGCACTGGCGGTTGAGAAAGGAATTCTAAATTTTACTTTACATAATGTACAGTAGGGAATTCTCTGATAAAATAAAAAACTTCAGACTAAATATTTTAAGAAATTAAGTTTTCCATGTGTAAAAATGTGAACTAAAATTTACTGTTTAGTTCATCCTCTCTCACATATATTAGAACCTAAAAGTTATATTATAGTTATATTCAATTAGAAGTAACATATTACTTTCTTACTTTGATCCGAATGAGAATTGTAAAGAGTAAAAAGAAATAGGCTAAACTATATGACAACTTATAAATTATCAGAATATTAACTGAGATTTACGCATCAATTAATGAAGGTTCAAGTTAATTTAATCTGGATAAGGAAGTTAAGAAGAAAAAAAAAGATTTTTTTTTTTACGAAAAGCTAAGGCTATTCCTATTAAAAATAGTTTCTCAATCATCTTATTACTGATTGTTGATGGCATACTTTGAATTTCATTTATTATGCCTCCGGAAATGAAAGCGTGATAAACAAGAGTAAAATAACTGCAATTCATAACAAAAACCTGTAGTAATTACAATAATTATTGTAATTAATTGTAACAAAGTCAATTAAAAATTCAAACAATCATTTCTAATTCTAATAATTGTAATATTTAACTTTGTTTTAACTTTAAAAAATATTATTGAAATTTAATTTAAATTTAATGTAATTGAAATCATCCATCAAACTGACTGCTTATTTAATAAATACTTCTAAAGAAATAGGATTACGACAATATTCATCGAAGAGTCTGAATCTTATTTCTCAGCTTAGGAGTCCCTTCGATGTGGAAAGAGTTTTCCAATAATTATACAAAGTAAAGTTTGCCTCAAGTAAAACAAAGCTCAAATCCTATGAAAGGATAACTTTGCGAAATTTTCATTTAGAAAATAGAGAATTCTAAAAAAAAATCGCCATAAATACTTAATAATCTCAAGAAAACACTCATAAAATATTCAACATGTAATTTCTGAAATTCATAAACAAGACTGCTTCGTTGAAGGAAGAATTTCATGAGATTAAAAAAGTTTTCTTCTGCTATGTGTCATGCTAACTATAAAAGCTTTAATGGAAGTTATCCATCAGTCTCTGGCCAGTGTCCAGAATGGGCTTTTTCCATTAGTGGGAGTGGAAGTCTCTCCACCAGTTCGCAATGCAATTAACCCTCAGTTCAATTTAATGAGAGCAAAGAAACAAAAACAGGCTTCGAAGAAATCTGTTCAAAGAATTCCTCTTGAGTTGACTCGATAAATAACTCCACGAGCATAATCTGCGCAATAAAGAAAAATGATCACCACTAAACTTACATCCACCCTACAAACTAGCGAAAATTCTCGGAGGGATTTATTACTTGTTCTAGATTTTTACTACAATTAAGTTAAGGATTATTTTTTATTTTAAACAATAATTAAAGAAAAAGAAAAATTGAATCTAATATCAAAATTCAAAAGTAATAAGAATAATATTATACTGCATTCTTCAAAATTAAAAAAGAAACACATTGAAAACTTAAATAGCAACATTTAACCAAGTAATAATAAAATCTTAATATTTTCATTAATGTGTGAAACTTTTTAAAAAATCTATAAAATCATAACGAATATTTCGCTCTATTAATTTGACAATACTGTTATTCTAATTACGAGATTATTTTCGTAATTAATAATGCAGGATTTAATGGTCAATTTAGTACGTAGTAGTATATAATTTATAGTATATATTACGTAGTTCACTGGTGTTTCCGAACTTATGTTTCAGAAAAAAATGGTAGATAGAGGGTATGAAAGTAAATAGTTTTATTCAAATAAAGTGTATCGTCTCTTGCACCGATACGGTGCTACAGTCGTTTCAGTGTTGCGGCTGGTAGACAATAATTCACGGATGGGCTATTGCCACCTTGCTAGTTGGAGTGCTGTGGATTAGAGAAGTTGTTGAAAGGGACGCCCCTCTTATTCTATACAATAGCGGCATCGTCGGAGATTAATAGGATAACACTGCACATTGTTGTAAAAACCACTCGCAAAACTAGCGTCTTCGTGGATAATCCTCCGGGTTAAGACCCTGAATATATTGTGTATGAAAGGGGTACGGCAGTTCATGAAGAATCTGTCACACCGAGCTATGACTTAAAGGAACACGTTCAATTACACGTGTGCTGATGGAAGGTTCGTCTGTCACTGCCTCAAGACTGTCTACATCAGGTATCACAGAACGAGATCGGCCTGTTTCCGACATGTTTGGGCGCAATGAATGTCTCAGGAAGTCGGTGGTGGGGCTGTTGGAACATGGTGTAAGAGGGAAAGCCCTGTGTGTATCCTTGCGGCTATTCGCCCAAGTTGCATGTAGAACTATTCATCAAATGCATGTCCGCGAGATCTGTCAGACTGTACTGCTCCATTATCTGTTCAAATGTTGAATTTCTTATAACTGCGCTTTGAATGATTGCCTCAAGAATGCCAAGAATGTCTAGTAAACATTTGACAATCACGCTATTTGGCCAAAGCCAGAATACAAAAACTTCTGTCGCACCGTATCTATGCAAAACCGGATAAACAATGCTTAATGGAAACTGTTTGTTGTCGTACTATATTCTACCTCTATCTACCATATTCTTCTATAACATAAGTTCAGAAACATTCTTATAATAGTTTACAATATACTACGGAATACTATGCACTATGCTGAAACAAAGGTTTCTTTGAAAGATTTAGTCCAGAAATGTCCAAAATAATTATTATGTAATGATACGTTTTACATAGTAGAATTTAAATTCCTTGTCAATAATCTTTCTATCTTTGAAATCGGATTATATAATCTTAAACAAAAAGGAGGAATATGGGGTTTTATTATTCTAATATCAGTATTTTGATTATAAAATGAAAATGCTGTACTGTAGGATCACTAGAAATTATTCATAAGAGGTAATGGAAGCAAATCACCTAATTATATCAATATGTCATCAAATTGGAAACAATACCATTCCTATCACTTCTTTCACGAAGTCTACCGTTAAACTGAATATGTTTCACTATTAATGAGCCTCCTATTTAAATTATACAAAAAATATACTTTTGGAATGATAAGAAAAATTCAGATTTCACAATAGAAATACGTACGTCGAGAAAAAAAAGCTTGTCAAGTTTGTTTTCGTATTCCTGACTTATCTTTAAAGTTTGTACAGGAAAGCTTGAATCACCTTGTATAAACTGCAATACAAATAACGGTCTTTGATGTTTAATTTTCTTAATGAAACATCATTTTCTTAATGACGAAATCGATTTTACAGAAAACCTTTATTAATATCCTCTACGTTTATTCAGTTGAGTAATTTAATTGCATTATTCATAACTTTCAGATGTTTGAAATAGATCACTGCTTAAAATGAAATTTTCATTATTACTTCTGACCTAACTACCACTTTTTATTTTAGCAATAGGGAAGCTAGTTTATTTGAAAGAATGGTGACCTAGAAGTATCAAATTAAGAAGCCAATCATTAAAAAGTTTTAGATAATGCTTCGTTTGAAGATATGCAAAAGTGATTCTTCAATTTGTTCCAAAAAAAATTTGTTCTCCGACAAAAATATGCTTGAGTGAGTGAACTTTAAACATCAGATCCAGATTCGATATCAAAATTAAATCTATACAAACAATTCGTTACCTTTTTCAAATATTTATTCTTGAACTATTTTAATGAAATTCATTTCAGTATAGTTTCCTTGATTTGAATCAACTTAACATTTAAATAATCTCCAAAAGAAAAGGAAAGTATTTAATATTTGGAGTAACGAATATGTTCTTTGTTTCCAACCAATGAAGAAAGTATCTGAATTAGTAAATATCGTGTGCAGATTGAAATCAGTTTCTTATTTAATCACATTGTTGAAAATTGCAAAACCATTAAAATTTATGATGTACTATAAGCTAAAAACGTTATTCAGCATTATGTAATCCACAAAGTTTTGTTATATGGGTTTATAAAGCCAATTAAAGTATATTACTATATAAAATCTTTTATTTCTCATGTCCGGCGTAGTGCAACAATGGAAAACGGTTGTTCCTGTTTCATTGTTACGAGGAAGTCGACAGATGCAAACGGCGCAATTGGTGTGATTTCCAATATTCACAATGGGGTTATTCCACGTCAAGTCATCCAGGCCATGTCACCCACTACCTAGTTGAGAACTGAGATTTTGTGTACTGCTATTATACTTAATTTCATGAACTTTTGCCAATTTTTATTGCTTTATATACATTCTGTTGGTAATAATAGCAGAAAGTTTGATGCAATGTGGTACTTCAAAGTGAATTGTGAAAATTTGAAAATTTGCTACAGTTTTTAAATGGAAACAAGTAGGATGACAATTTTTTCCCTGAATATGCGTTGTGACATGTAGTTTATGAAAACATAAAAGAATTGGCCGTATAAAATTTTTTTTTAATTGTTTTATAATTTTTTTTGTTTTTTTTTTGGTTAATTTAAAAAAAAAATTTGGACACTTGCTCTACTCTGAAAATCCTTGAAAAAATTAGAAAGTGATTTACAAATAGTAAAGTTTCATCACAAAAAAAATTATTTTGTAGAAATGAATTGTTCTTACCAAAAAAAAATCGTGAAAGAATTGGCCAAAAAAAATTTTATAGATTAATTTTTTTTTTGGTTAAATTTCTAAAAAAAAATTTGGACACTTGCCCCCCTCTGAAAATCATTTAAAAAATTACAAAGTGATTTACAAATAGTAAAGTTTCCTCACACAAAAAAAATCAGTTTTGAGAAATGAGAAATGAATGGTACTCTCAAAAAAAAATTCGTGAAAGAATTGGCCAAATAAAATTTTGTTGATTAATTTTTTTTGTAAAATTAAAAAAAAAATTTGGACACTTGCCCTTCCCTCTGAAAATCATTGAAAAAAATTAGAAACTGATCTGCAAATAGTAAATTTGCATCACAAAAAAAAAAATCAATTTTGAGAAATGAATGGTACTCACAAAAAAAAAATTCATCTTGAATTTTGAAAACATTTTCATTCAGCCATTAACATTCCCACAATATCACAATAATAGAAATACTGTTAACTACTCAAGAAACATTAACAACATAAGTGAGCATAAAAATATACAAATGTAAAAAAAAATTACAATATAAAACAAAACTACAAACTATAAAATATACTCGTACATTATATAAGATATGAATCTGCATTCAAGTTCATTTGGAACTATATATATGACAAGATGCTTTAATGCTTCACATTTAATATTTTTTTGTATGAGGACCACTTTTCTTCCACCAATCTAGAAGACTTTTTGTTTAGAGAATAAGTATGGCCTGTTGCTGTGGTGATATCAACTTCACATAGAATATGTGAGAATGTGACATCACAAACATAATTATCAGGCCAATAGAAGGACGGGGATGGTCCATGAGGATGCATGAACCTTACTGTAACATCTCCTTCTACACCATTCACTTTCTCAACAATCCCCAGATACCAAGAAGAGTCATATACAAATGCAACATAGCGGTTGGGCTGCACAGAGCATAATGGCATCAGTGGCGGAAGTGCAGAGAAATCATGAATGATACTAAAATCAGTATCATAGCTTAGCCTTTTTGCTCCAATCTTGGTTCGTGATAGTGGTATAATGTGATGCATAGATCGTGTTCCAGGAACAGTTTTTGCACTTTCAAAGCGTAGGAAAGAAAATTTCTGA
Source organism: Thereuonema tuberculata (assembly GCA_023159025.1). Taxonomy (NCBI): domain Eukaryota; kingdom Metazoa; phylum Arthropoda; class Chilopoda; order Scutigeromorpha; family Scutigeridae; genus Thereuonema; species Thereuonema tuberculata. The sequence continues at coordinate 41,548,355 of JAFIDM010002131.1, read as the reverse complement.
CTTGAACCATTTCATCTTTTGAAACAGAGAACTGAAATGCCTTGTAGGTTTTCCCGACAGAATTCAAATACCTGCGATGCAGTAAGTATTTGATCTTTATATAGTCTTTGCAAACTTGTTTTTGTGACAAGTCTTTTGACAGTGCCACCAATACCATCGCAGGGAGATTTGCCATGGCTGGTTGCAAAAAAAAAGACCAGCTGCACTTTATATTGAAATCGTGTTCATAGTAGCAGATATTTCTGAAATTCTTACAATTTTTATATTGTGCAGCACATCCGTCAGTGAAATATTCAGCATAAGCAAGTGGAATTTCAGGAAATTCAAACTTCAAAAAATTCAATACAGTCTTCTGAGTCTGATACACAAGGGCCACATCATGTTCTAGATCATCAGAAATGATACAAAAATTTTTTGCTTGCAACTGTTGATCTTTTTTGTAATATATAACAACAGTGTGAAGAGTACCCCTGTACTTCATCTTGAACAACCATTAAAATTAACACTGATCCTTCATCAAGTGTTTCTTTCTTCATTTTCAGATAATCAGACTGTGATTGAGCAATAAAAGAGTGTGGAGTAAGTGTTTCAATTTTCTTAATTAATGTGTCGCAGAATTCTGATAGAGTGGTGATTTGAACATTTAAAGTCATTCTATCAGTTGATACCCATTGACTGTACTGAACCATCACATCAGGATCATAGTCTTCTATTTCATTTTTTAAGTGTGTTTGAAGTAAAGAACTGGGAAGGGGGGGGGGGCATTTTTTGCACAGAAGGAGCATACAGGCTCGGTTATTTATATCATGTTACTGTTTTCATTAGATCATGGTATGTTACTTTAATAGAAATAGAATTTAGAAGCAATTAACATTTTGACTGTAAATGTTGACACATACGATAGGTGTTCCTGATGATCCTACGAGTATACACTGTTTTGGTCGATTCAAATTTTGAAAATCCTACTTTGTCTTCAGGATACTTTTTTTTATAGAGAGAATACATTTCAGCTAAATTACTTAAAACAAGACGCTTCTGTTCTTATGTATTTTTTATGGTGCTGATTTTACAGGTGACATGATAGTCAGAAATTATCAATTTACTTTTTTTTTAATATAGTGTTTTTTCTACACTTCCCATCATTTCTACAAACTGATTTTTTTTGTGTGACATAAAGAAGGATTTATAATAATATTGTAAAATTTTCAAAGGAATCTATGATGGAGCAATACCTTAAAAAAAATACAATGCCCAGGTATCGAATTTATTTAAAAAAAATTATTTACATTTTTTTTCTAAACAAAAACTTATGATTACTCAATAAAAGAAGCATGAACATAAAAATATAAACATTCCTCTTTAATTTAAAAAACAATCAAGGTTCTACTGCAAAAACTGTAGGAACTATTGCATTTTTAAATTATCAAGGAGCTCGTCCATGGAACACCTGAGTTCCTGGACCCATATAACTTCTTGAGACCATTACTGAAAAATTACTTAACCTGCAACATTTAAATTTGGGAAATGTTCATAGATCTAGGTAAACTTCAATTATACAAAATTTCAAAGTTTTCTGTGAGGGTGGGTGACATTTCCTAAAATTTCTGGATGATTTGATATGGAATGACCCAATGTTATTGCAACACTGTCGTTGTGCATTGTTGCGAGGAATTCGACAGATTCACAATGAGCATTGTTGAACTTCAAAATTTTCTGTGAAAAAATTTATACAATGAAATGTTCGCGACGGCAATCATTAGTTAGACATCTTATCCGTTAGGCCACGAGGACTACATTCAAAATATTGTTTTTTATCACTCCCTTTGTGTTGGTATGTAGTGCAATGAGAGAAGAGACAGACAAAAAAGCAAATATTAGCCTACTAGATTAAAATTTAAATTTCAATGTTCATTTTTTTAGCTTCTCTCCGGCAACAATGGCGCGCTATCAAATAATGAGTTCAGTCAAAAAGGAATAAAATATCACTTTTTGTCATAACCACTTGGAATCGATTCTTCTTGGATTATTTTACCAGGGGGAGACAGGGGGGGGGGGGTTCATTCTTCTTGGATTATCTCATACTTACCAGGGGAGAAGGATGGTGGCCCAGTTACATTCTTAATATTTCAAATTTGCTGGGACTTTACTTTTCATAGAACTATTTATTATCATAGCATTTCACTATAAAGGAATTGACACCGATTATCATGAAATCACAAGCTTTAAAGTAGAATGTAAACAAATTACATAGGCATGCTATGGTAAGTTAATAACTTAAAACTCCACTATACAGTTTCCCATTTAGTGGCTCGCAGTAAACTATATAATTTCCGTATTTTTTTGTTATTGGAAAAGTTGACTGGTTTTCGTTTTAAACATACTAAAAGCTACACATTTTTAGGTGCTTCTTCTTTATTTATATCCGCATAGAAACGTCACTGTGGCTGGTGGAGGCCAGCACATGAATTTTCTTTATTTTATTTTTAATCTCTAAGCTATTTCTTGTTTGTAGTTTAGTTTTTTTGAGTTGCTTTATTTCTTCTTTAGGTTTTCTTTTTGGATGGATAGTTCGGGAGAAGAATGTAATGTCAGAAGGGGTTTGAGAATCGAGAATTATTGATAATCTCTTATTAAATTAAAAATAAATGACCTAATATTAAAAAGCTAAAATTAAAATAATAAAACTTAATTACAGTGTAAGTTTTGTTATAATTTCAATTCTAGATTAGATTTGATCAGGAAACTTCGATCAAGTAAAAAAAACAATCATTTAAAATCTTCAACTTAAGGGAAACAAAAAATTAGGAAAAAATGTATGGCTAAAGGAAATCGATTTTCTTCTAGCGACTATCAAAAATGCCGTCTTGTTTCCCTTTAATGTAATTTCTTCATCATTATCTTTAAGAGATACTTTCTGTCGACACGTTTCTTTCTCCCGAAATCTGCTTGTAGCATTTAAGGTACCATATCTCCTCCCTCCTCAAGGTCTCCTGGCAATTAGACGCCACACAAGAACTTCACGAGAAAAGAAAACGAGACTGGCTTTGGGTAAAGCAACAAATGAAATTAACTCTGGGAAAATAGCACACTCGGCAAGAAGCAAATAACAGCGGCTTGACAACAGATGAAATAAGCCGTGAACACCAGAAACCCTTCAGCAGTTTTTCAATAAGCCCAATCTAAAAGCAGAGAAACCAATTAGGTGCCAAAAAGGAGGAGGACGTGATTTGCAATGAGGAATCTTATTTATCGATGTAAAAGAAACTCTGAGTAATTGCTCGCAGAGAGAAAGAGTTTGATCTGAATGTGGACTGAATGAGTGACGAGAACAGATTCCTCAGGAGACAACGTATTTCACTGAGAAGATTCAAGGGACTTTTTCAAACGCTTCTCCCAAAAAAGAAAATACCGAGATTGATGAAAACAAACACTGAGTCTGACACTTCTTAAGAATAAATGTTCTCAACGTTCAGATCCAGAGAAAACTTGAAAAAATGAAATTCCACTGCTGAATCTTCAGAATGCAAAACGCAAAATCTTTCTGCTTTTATTTTTCCCATCAAAATTGTTGAATAGAATTTTGAATGTTGCTCAAAACAATTATTTTTAGTTTTTAACGTATATTTGATATAAATTGATATCAATTTTATATGTTACTCAGGAACATTATTTTGAAAATAATATTAAATTTCTTATTTTATCAATAAGGATGTTTTCTTTTGAGAATTAGTAACAAGCAAACCCATATATTCCTATCAAATTTGAATTATGTCTCATGTTTGTTTTTTTTGTTTTTTTATATTCTTAATAAAGAAAGTATCCGAATGTAAAGTTGTTTAAAGAACATCATTTGAAATTAATTTAATGTTATGAATTAGAAGATTAAATAAAAAGAATTTCCAAATGATTCTGCTTTTACAATAAATGATAAAAATTTATTATAAATGATACACTTCCAGAAATCTTTAAAATAAATAATACTTTTATTTCAGTAGTTTTACTAGATTTTCACTCTTTTGGTTTCTTAGCTACTTAGATGAGTAATTTGCTGAATAACAAAAAGATCAGAAATGTCTGTTTTTACGCCTCTATTTTTTTTTAAAGATGAATGATGAACGCTTTTATCTATAAAGAATGTACTTCTTCTCTAATAAAGTAATCATGTAACTACATGCTTTTTAGCCCTTCTATGAAAAGGAGATTATGATAATAATAATGATACAAAAAGAAGATTATGATGTAAGCAATAAATAATATTAAAATTGAAATGGTAGAAAGTAATATTTAATACTATTAATATTTTAATATTAATAGAATAGTTATTTTTATGATGTTAATTAGATTTAGAGTTGTTTGAATTTTGCTGATAAATTTCTTTGAAATAAAAATTGCATACTTTTTTAATAGTCTGTATCGAATTGAATACAAAAATTAGAAAAAAAAAATTCAAAGTTTCTTTATTTCAACGAAACATACTAACATTTCCAAAAATGCATAGAAGGTATTAAACTAGCAAATGTATCTATAAAGTCAAATTACAAAAATTAATTTGGTAAAAAATCTTTTCTTCAAAAATTTGAAAAGTTTTTAAGAATTCTTAAAAAATTTTTACGGAAATAACATTAACGTTTTATGATAAATAAAATACTGAGTCAGATAGATTTCAAATAGTAAAACTTTTGACAATTAAACGAAATAATGCTGCCATCAAGAGGACTATTGCAGATGTAGGAAGCATCCGCTTCTTTATTCAAATTCATTGTTTTATTAAAACGATTGGAATATAAGATAATGAAAGTAAATTTTAAAGGAATAAATGTAGAACATTGTTGTATACATTCTACAATTCTCTGAACAAATCGCGTCTGTTTCTGTGAAGTTTTTGACTACAAATCTTTTATTAAATCGCAGCGAAAATGGGGCGTATAAAGTTCAGTTCAGGCAATAAACAGTATGCATATGATAACGAAACGGGAAAGCTGAAAGCAAAATAATGAACGAATGTCCCTTTTCTATTATATGTTACATTTCCCGAGTATAAACTCACAGAACGCACGCAATTTTCCAATTTATGTTCATACAGGATTAGCAACTGACACTTAGTGTAATACGGAACAATGGTGCTTAGTATTCATTACATAACCATAAAATTGCTTTTCTTTGCTTCTCATCACCCATAAGCACTGGTTGCAACTCGTAACGCAAATTCCTAAAATCTGATTACTGCTATATTAAGTTTTACCTATTTTATTTTATTACACATAAAACATAATTTTTATTTTTATTTTTTTTATTAATATCCATTGTTAGTTTTTTAATAGACAAATTCAAAATTTTTAACTAAAAACTAAAGTAGAAAATAAAAATCAATTTATAATTGATAAAATAAAATTGAATTTTAAAATCTACAGATTGCCATTAGAAATGATTATTAAAGATGATGACTGCACATAATTACACTAATTGCCAAAACAATCAAGTCACCCAGAAGCAGCAATCGAAATGGTACGACAGAGATAGATATAATGGTTTGGCATAGAAATGTGCGGAAAATGAGAAGTGTAGGAAATGGTTTCCCATACCATAGCGCCACCATTGTCACTCACCACTGAAGTCTATTTCGCCGATGCCCGGACATATCAGGGGTTTCTAACAATGAAACTACAAGGATCTGGATTTGTGGACACTCTTAAATCATTTCGGGCCTGTTGGACGATGACACGATGCTTTCCTGGGATAGTCTGTCTAGGTCCCCAGTCCGTTTCCTGTTCGACTTCTGTCTGTTCCATCACGTCTTCACTGACCCCAACACCGTCGCACAGTACAGTGGTACGGTCCACCCACGGTTCACGTGGCGGCCAATTCGACTGAATGACCAGCCTTTCTCCCGCTGTCCAACGATACGAATTCTTTCAAACTCTGGCAGTTCTTGAAAACTGCGTGGAATGCATCGTCGAGACTGCACTCCACAACCTCACAGGTGATAAAGCTTGCAGCGGTCGGCCGTTCAAATAATGACGTAGCGATATTAATGCCCCTGGTGATAGTTTTCAGCGGTCAATCACAGTCCAACTTCAATCAGTGGCAAAACTATGTGTTATGGTGCTTAAACCGAGTTTCTTTGTTTCCGTGTCATTCGTTCTGGTTGAGCTATTTTTTTGTCAATATTGTGTATGTTACGACAAAATCTTATTTTGAAATTAAATAAAGATTGTCTCATACACTTGTCGGAAGTGTGTCTTGATTTTTGTATTTGTCTTTATGTATCTTTTACTTAAATGAAAATAAATGAATACATATACAGTGCAACTTGGATAATTCGAACGTCTTTAATTCAAAATCGTGGTTAATTCGAAGATTTCTCTTGGTCCCTTGAACTTCTTATTAAATCAATGTTAAAAAATCGTGGATAATTCGAAGTTCAACTTCCTTTATTCGAAGTTTTTTATAAAAAATTTCGAACCATAACGACTTTTCGGCGTTTCATCGTTAAGAAATTCGGCACGTGACAACTGAAATCCCCTTCCCGCCACCGTTCTACACGTGACGCTTCAGACGCCATTCGAGCTTCCTGCTGTCAGTGTCACCATGTCTTTCAGAAAACCATGGGTGTACAAGAATTTAACGTTCGCTGAAAAGGTCGCCGTCATTTGCGAGTTGGAAATGGGTGTGAAGAAGAAATGCCAAATCGCCAACGAGTACGGGATAGCGCCGAATTTCGTCGGTACATTGAAGGACAAACCAACGTAAGTGAAGCTGTTTTCCGTTCACTAAACACGCTTGAGGATTTTGCTAACCTTAAGCGACTGAATTCTACAAAACAATCAGACTTTGCACAATTTTTTGAAAAACTATAATTTTCTGTATTGAATGTAATATGTACTGTAGCTTACGTAATATAAATCTCATTTTGTTTACCTGCATATAGTGTTTAAGTCTTACATACCATGATCTTATATTGAATAAATATAGTGAATATATATATATAATATAATATATATTATAGAATATAATAGTATAAATACTTACTTATTGACAGAATAATCTTTTCAAGCATTCAGTGGACCTGAAATTAAAGTTAAAAGATGTAACTTTTTTAATTCGAGGTTTTGGATAATTCGAAGTTTTGTAGTGGTCCCTTCAGCTTCGAATTATCCAAATTGCACTCGATGGAAAAACATACAGTCAAAAACTTCATTGCTTTATTGTTTTCAGTTTCAAGGATTAATCTTTAGCTTCAAATAAGGTCAATAAACAAAACATTTTAGTAAGCCTTATTACAAATGAATAAATAAATCTATTTGATCGCATTATTGTATAATTTACCTTTTTCTTTTTCCTAATGACATGTTATTTATTGATTTACAATGCATAGGATTTGCCTTTTTTTCCGGTTTATCTGTCTTTATCTCTGAACCCTGAACTTATTTCATTCATTAAAAAAAAAGCAACCTCTTCACAGGTTACTCGTAGACTAAAAAACTTAATTTCCTTCTCTTTTTGAATATTTATAATTTTTCTATTTTTAATATTTAATCTTCGCATTACTAATACAAGTCCTAGAGAATATTTTCTATTTCTATATTTGCCTTTATCTAAAGCTTGTAGGATTGTCAGCCACTATATTGGAAAATTTCTCATTTTTGTGAGTTCAACTTTAAGGCTTCAATTTTGATCCCTCCTTTGCGTTCGGGAAGATTTTTGAGAAGCAGATATACAGTAGAGATGTCAAATCACAGAGAATTTTTTTCTAAACTCAAGCTGAAGCATTATGTGAAGCGTCCCTTTTTTAAATGCAGATATATCGTTTTCAAAATTTTTGGAAAAAAATTACCTTTACTTTTGTTTTTCCTATTATGTTTAATACAAACACATTCTCCTTCCAAACTAATACATTTAGGAATGAAGTTTAAGCACACAAACTATAAGTTGTATCAAGGGCGAATATAAGGGGGGGGGGGAGCCGATGGGCCCCGGGCCCCCCCTCCGAAATAATGAATATAAAGAAAAAAATAAAACCGTTATCTGAATTATTTTAATGAATCATGCATTTATGCATTAATGATTTCAGCATTCAGCCCAAATTACCCACTGAATATGAGCAGCAAATATAAAGTATCATGGGGTGTCTACTTCAAATTACTTAACCTAACCTTACATTAATCTTGCCCCCCACCCCGAAAATATATTCTATATTCCCCACTGAGTTGTATTAAGTAATTTATTATACTGGAAAGTATTTTTAAAGTAAAAACAAGATAATTAATGCTTTTAGATAGTGTCAGAAACAAAGCGGTCCTATAATATGCCCAATTTTATAAGCACAATTTTGAGAGACCGTTCTTTAAGCAAGCGTGAACCTTCTCGCTTTGCATCAGCAATATTTTATTTTTTCCGCACTTCGCCAGAATTCATTTATAATGCAGCTGTACAACAATGATACTACATGCAACAATTGCGCCTTTTGCATTAGCAACATTCACATTCATAATAATAAGGAAATTAAAACAGTACCAGGTTTCTTGGTTTATCATTATTAGCAAAACACTTATCACAGCGTGCCTGTAAAATCGCTAAGGGACCGATATTGTCTGGATGTCACACTCTGTAGCGGCCGAACGGTTAGAGATATTCGAATGAAACCTTCACCATTGTGTTCAGCATCAAGCAATAGATGACCACGTGCAAAAAATCAGACGGCTATGACCACTCCCTAACCCCCACAAGACGTTGCCTTTGTTTTAAAAACGCCTTTGAAGACAGAAAAGGACGCCTTGAGGGAGGGTCAGGGAGTGTCCTAGAGGTCTGATTTTTTACACGTGGTCACCTACTTTCTGATGCGGACACAATGGTGAAGGTTTCATTTCAATATCTCTAACCGTTTGGCTGTTACAGATTGTGACAGACAGACTGGATAAAAGCAAGAGCGGTCCCCTAGCGGTTTTACAGGCAAGCTGTAACCTTGGAGCCGCTAGAAATAAAGAAATTAAAAGTCGAATAGTCTAATATTAGTTTTCGAGATATTTACCACATAGTTCCCTGTAAATGATTTTTTTTTAAGATAGATGATATTCCATTAATCTTTGAGAAGATTGCTTTTTCTATTGAACTAAACGTAAAAATTATGTCAATCTTGTTAATGCCAAAGTAAAAAAAAAAAAATAATCCGAAGTAACGAACATATCAAAATTCTTTACAAATCCTTTACTTTAATCGCTAGAGCTTAGTGAAAGATAATAATCCTATTGAGATAGATAGAGATAGATAATAAGATAGATAGATAAGAAGATCAATATATAAACAGATAGATTACAAGTTCTTAAATTAGCATTCGATATGATTCATTCATTAGCTGTGTGAGGGGATTTTTCTTTGATTATTTCTCCTGATCTTAGGGTCCCAGTCCCCTGCCAAATGCATAGATTCTGTTGTTGGCTTTTTTTTTTTTGACAAAAGTGGCGATCATCGAACTGGCCTCTCCGAGATCAACTTCATTCTCTTCAACTGGTGACTATAGGTGCGTAACGAAGCAATGATGGTTTGATCGTTATCCTAAATTGGCACGATATCTAACTCTATTGAAAGCTTGGGGCAACTGTTTTGAATGTGTTAATTTCTCATCTTCCTGTGCTATACCTTTCCCACTTTTTTATGATTATAAATGTAAGCTCAATAATTGCCGTAGGTCTAGTGAGAACCTATGGGCATTTTGAGATCAAATATACATAAGCTGGAGATTTCCAAAAGTAGTCCGTAAATCACGATCATAAAAGTAATACTTGGCAAATTATTACCTGTAAATTACCTGTAAATTTTGGAAACCTAATCAAATTCTGAGTCAATTTAGATACATATTTATCAATTAACAAGAATTACTTTGAGAGATTAATATAGCAAGAAATTAATGCTACTTGGTGATTCTAAATTCATGGCATAAACTTTACGAGGTGGTAGGGCACACTAAAACAAACGGTTTTTGTCAAACAACGTATGTCCGCAAGTGTCGCGTTTACATTCTATGACAGATTGATGAATATTTCGACACAAGCACAAGAGCTGTTACACGTGGCGTATGGATCAATTCCATTACAGAGAATTCACTCTTTGAAGGCTGAGGATTATCCTCCGTGCTTAAACTCCTGCCATTAGTTTACGCAAAACGCTACACGGACATATGCTTACCAGCAACGATTCTCTCTCAAACTTTGGTCGGATATTGTCAACGACCAAACACAGCTCTCTACCATGTAAATGTCCGCGGCAGTTGCGGACATACATTGTTTGACAAAAAAAGTCAATTCATCTTCAATTCTGTATATCAGCATGAATAAAGATTTTATTCGTGAACAGTTGTAAGTTTATAAATGCTTTTATTGAACATTCGGGATATAAAATGATAAGACAAATCATATTGTAGACATTTCAAATCCCTTTTCTAAAGAATATAGAATCGAATCAATATTCGAGTTATATGCTGAGGATCGTTTACTTTGCAACTGGCCATATTTACATATCGATTTATTTTAATACTTTCTATTAAATTAGCGAAATAGCTATGATTTATGGAAGAAATAAATATTTCGACTTCGCTTCGATAAAAGTAAAAAGGAATGTAATTTTTTTAAATCTTATTAATGACTTTAAACAAAGTACCGAGCTCCTACGTTTAAGATACAAAACCAATTCGAATTTACAAAGTTAAAAAAATATAGTGAAAAATAAAGCACCAAGGAATCTTTATTTCAACTGTTGTATTTTCCAGCTCTGAATTTTTCATCAATTTTAAACACATGGATCGATTTCTTATCATTTGACATGATTCTTATTTTTAAGTTAAGTTCCGATAGGATAAGAATTATTTTGATCTTTAACTCCTATCCCAAATTATCAAAAGAAAAATCTTGTTAAATTCGAATGCCAATGTTGAGAACTCTTCAAAACTAGAAATGGAACTTGAATCTATTTTATTGCTATTATTTGCTTTTTTGTTAGGTGTTTTAAACGTATAAGATGTACTGTTAAATATCTAAACCTAAATTTAAAATATTAGACACAGTATGAGTGTTTCTATTATGAAGATAATTTCTTAAAGACATATGGTTACTGACCAAAAGCAGACCCGTAGCCAGAATTTTCTTTCTGGTAGGGCTCATTCTTCGAAAAAGTGCCTTGTCATGATCGGCCATAGTAAGAGAAGCACCACTCCCTGGCTTCCCTTGAATGTCGTAAGAGGCGAGTAATGGACTTGATATTATTAGTTCCTTTGATTTCAACTCAGAGAGATTTTTCTTTTGTATAAATTTCGGGAGAGGCCTCAGCCCCTCAGCCCCTCCCTGGCTATGTGCCTGCCCAGAAGGATATCAGTTGATTTGAAATATTATTTGGAACTGTATGTCCAATTGTTTACTTCCTAAGTTGTGAGCAAAATAAAAATTGCTAATATTTGAATAAGTGCCGTCAGATTAGTTGCGCAGCCGTGAAAACCTGCCCATATGATTAAACAATTAGGGACCTATTAGTATTATTCTTAGTCGATCTTAATTAAGGTTTCCGAATTAATAAGAGAGCTGCGATATAAATGCAAAACGAATCCATAGTTTCAGCCAATGCTAATGACCGTAATCTCCATCCCAATTTAGTCATTTAGTTAATGGATTCAAATTAACTGCTGTAAATGGTGGATCAACGGTGGAATTCTTGCATTCGAATATTCAGATATGAGAACGGTTCCAGTGATAATCTCCGCAGCGAGAATAGAATTGCCCATACTTAATTAGAAAATTGTGTTTCAAACAGAACCGCGCATTAGAATCAAGAGATTATTATTAGTTCAATTAAAATAATTAATATTTCTTTATTAATTAAGCGGTTATTAATATACAAATCAATCAGACGATGTTAATTTGAGCCTGAAACTTGTGTTCATGGAATCAAGATATCATGTATTTAGTGTGAAAATTATTTAATAATGAGTGGTATATATTACATTTAGGGAAATTGCTTTGTAACCATAGGTGTTGGTATGTTTTAATTTTTTTATGTCAGTTTTATAATACTAATCGGATTTTCTCTGTTCGTCATTTTCTAAGAAAAGTTGTAAATAGATATTTAAGAAATATTAAAAGCAAACTGATGATACGGTTGAGCTAATCATTATGAAAATTTTTGAATAATCAACAGAATAATTAATTACAACAATTTTATTCTGGAATCGATTCCACGGAACTTTCCTCGTGATTACTACTGCGTCGTAGTTTCATAATAATGAACCATTTCGTTTAGTTATTTGAATTACATGAACTAAATATTTCAAAACAAAATTTAGTGATAATGTCGCTTTGGTGACTTGGTTAGCCATTTAAGTCTCTCTCTGCGAATCCATTATCTTTATGACAAACATATTAAACATAAAAAAAAAAAAAAATCGAAGTATAGACGATTTCCCAGCCCTTTGTGGTCTTCTGCACAGCCCTATCACTTCAAACCTTTCGCAGTTAGTAAAGAACCATTACAACGTATATGTATTTATATCTATACAACGCATCGTATATTTATCACCTCCTAACAGAATTACCACTAACTCCTAAGTTAATCGTGGTCCTCGCCTGCAAAATATCTCCTTATACGGACTCATTGTTCACCAAAACATAGCGCGATTTAGAACTGCGCTAGCGCCATCTAGCGACAAATATGTGAAGTTTTTCATTCAGATCTGTGGTGTCGCAAAGACATATAATCGTATCTAACGGTAACTACCTGATTGACCTGGATGAAACGTAGCCTTTATTCTACTCCGTGTCATAAACTACGTGCATGCAAAATTTCATTGCGATCGATTGCGCCGTTCAGGCATGATTGAATCACAAACAAACTTACAGTTTTTCGCTTTTATATTTACATTTACATTATATTTGTACTTATATTTATTATATAGAATATTTATCTTTATATACATATATTATTTGATTTAGTATTTTAAAAAGATGCAAGACCATTAATGGCAAAAATCAACAGATGAGGCGACATCTGTTGGACATCATCTGACAACGTCTGTGGGGTTTCTATTAGTTGTGGAGGACGGTTCTTTCAGTTGCATGAAAATAAGAAATTAAGTACTTAAGATTACTAACGTACTTAAGAAATAAGTTTCAAATTAACTCAATAAGACTGTTCTTTATGTTCCTGGACTACGAAGTGTAATCACTGACTGTAGGGCATCATTAGGTGACGATACTATTTGGTTTCATTCACATTCCTACTTATTAAGTACTACAGAGGCTTAAATAGCCACTAATATATTTACGGCACTCTGGAGAATGAAGTACAGTAGACTTCCTTTTAACCGGCTTAAATGGGACCGAGAGGAAACCGGTTAAGCGAAAATCCGGTTAAACCGGAGAAGTGAAATAAATTAAAGTTCGGATGTATTTGTCTTATGAATCTTCTTCTTCTTCTCTTACAGCTTTGTCCCACTCTGCGTGGGGTCGCTGATGAGCAAGGCGCGCATGCTCAATATCCGCATTTGGCAAGGGGTTTTATGGTGGGATGTCCATCTATTTGTCTTATAAATAAATACTAAAATATTGCGTCATTTTGCTGAAAATATCTGTTAAGCCCAGCACAGAATAAACAAAACAATTGCCTTTTTTTTTGGTTTTATTGCGTCATTTTATTCAATGTATTAAAGTATTATAAGTGACTATACGCTTTCTTTTCCCACAATTCACCATCTTGAACAAATTTTCAACTCTTCCAGAAGGCTCAAAGAAGACGTTTTAACACTAATGCCCGATCACTTGTTCTTAGTGATCATTGAATTCTTTTCTATTTTCAACTTTATGCTGGTCTCCCAACTATATATATGTGTGTAACATGTGGTCGCACATGCGTAGCCTGTCAGTAATCTCCTCAAGATTCTTTTGGACCGCAATATGATGCCATAGTCCACAACTTGCTCCGTATCGAATATAAACTATCATCGGAGCTTTTGAGAAGGATATTCAGATATTCAGTACTAAAGTACTAAATCTCTAAAAATGTTATCATTTAGTTTCGGTATCATAAGTTTCCCGCTTTCCATTTCATTTTAGTCGTCGTGTTTTTCTTTTAATTTATTATAACTAATTTCATTGGAACTCTTTCAACTATATATTTCATTACGATATTCGGTTCATACCATCTTCCTTTTCATATTTGAATAAAAGTATCATTGAGATTTCATTAATTAACATACATTGTTTGGACTTGATTTCCAGTGGACTTGAATTTATATATATGAGCATGAAACATTTTGTTTCATATGCTCAAATTTCATAGGTTGAAATTCTCTCCTACTTTCCTCAAAATTTCTTTCATCAGTAATGTTAAGTAATGTAGGTAATGTAAGTGGCAATTGAGCTGAAATTTCTAGTGCCCTACCTGTCGACAAAACTGTTGGGAAAAGCTATTGGAAAAATAAAAGTTTCAGAATACAACAGAAAACATATGAATCTTCTTCAGTCCGTATGTTTGTCTGTGATCACGGTAACTCAAAATATATATATCCCAGAAAGATGAATTTTAATTATGGGAAAGGGGGGGCTTAAAAGAAAGTTACAACTTATTTTGATAAACATCCGATTAATTGCTAAATAATCGATAACACAAAAAAATCGATAATTCCAAAAAAAACATCGATAATAAACGTATCCACTAATGTGCAGAACTAAAAATTGAAAATCACTTTCATAGAAATGCGTAAAGCAACTAACACTTAAGTCTGCATAAAAACATCATTATCACGATTAATAAAACACTAATTACATAGGAAGCTTGAAAGTTTCCTGGAATTTTCAGGTTAAACGTTTCCCTATTTCCATTCTTTTATTAGCTGATGAAAAAAAAAAAAAAAACCTGTAAAGAAGCAGAAATGCAGTGGCAATAGCTTTTGTCTTTCTGACTGACTTATTTGAAGTACAGAAAGATCTTCTGACATACTTGACATTCAATTTCAGAACAAGTTAACACATTTGCCCATTTGCTTCCCCTTCGGACGATTTTATAAGTGTTCATTTATTTTTAAATGCAAAACGTCATCCTGTCTCCCTTTAGAGGACTCGTTCTTTCGATATCGATTGACTCATTAAAATTCTTGTACCATTCTGACCCACATTCCTCCGGGTGTCTCACCCAATTCTCAAGGTTTAACTGACTTTCCAGAACATCAATCATATCTTACTCGAAGTAGTCAAGCGAAGCAGGAAGAACCGCCATTTAAAGGCTGTTGAAAAGTTGTAGTCATGAAATAAATTTTACCACCATAGAAAAACTAAAATTCTTGTAATTTTTAGATTAAATAGCGTTCTCCCATTATAAGAAAGGAAAATGGTTTTCTGCTTAATTTTAAGTTATCAGATAGACTAACAATTTACAATTTGACTTCCAATCTTGTGATCATTGCTGTAATAATATATTTTATAATGTTATATTTTATGATTATATAAAAACAAAAATTCATTTTTGAATAAAAGAATTCAAGTGTTCTTTACTTCATAAGTCCTTTAATAAATAATTTTACAAATTAAAGCCCAATGAAGATCTTTAATCAATGAAGATATTAATTATTATTATTATTGTATTGTACGCAATATTGTTATATTATGTATGCTTTATTTTTTATTGTATGCTTTTTATTATTAATTAAATATTATTATTATTGTATGCTTTTTTTTTAATCTTACTCCTTTATCAGTACATTAAAAAAATGAGTTGGCGGAATTTAATAAAAGAAATTCGAAATAACTTTCGTAATATTAAGTGAAGATAATTACTTTTTTCAGTGAAACTTTAACTTTATTATACTGATTTCAAAAGGATTAAACAAAATTACAAAGCATGCTTTCTACTATGCTTTCTTAGAAATGAACACCCTTGTTTAGAATTTTGCAAAATTTGAAATAATATTTATTTCATGAGTTCACAACCTTAATATAAAGTGTATCTTAATTTTTAACTACAGTAAAACAGTTCCTTAAGTTTTGAAAAGGCAGAAGCCTTAATTCTATATTATACAGAAATAGCAACAGCTATAGCTAGTTGCTAAACTTATTAGCAAAGTTACGTAGAGGTGATAATAAGTAAAGAATAATATATGCAAGAGTCAAAAAAAACTTTTATAACACTAATTGGTAATTTACTGCATCTATAAGGTAATTACAAATAAGTCATTCTTCTAAAATTCATAATTCATGACGTAATATGTTTGTCTTCACAAAGTTCCTAGTAGGGCTAGACAATCATCAAAGTTCACGGAACAGTTTCATCTACTTAATACTGTTCCAATATAAAATTTAATTAGCTCTATTTCTTCCATTACCTTTTGCAAATCAATAATTATTTACAGTTCTCTTAATTAAAGAAATCGTTAGAATTATTCATCTTGCGTGAATAAATGTTCTTTATCTATCTTCTTAATTATCTTTATCTATCATTGAATGGCTATGCTATTCATCTTGTTTGATTAAAATAGTTTTCTGCTATCTTTAAATGTTAAAGAATGGCTATGCAATTGATTCAAATAGTCTTCTACTATTTTTAACATTCAAACGTTACACTTATCACTGAGGTTATCTCTTTTAAAACTCTGCTATCCTCGATGTAATTATGCTTGAAAATCCCCTAGCTACTTAAGTAGAAACTGACTTACTTGATTAGCTTGACTTGATAAATATCAATAACGTAAGGCACACACATCTTTCCACCGGTAAATAATTAAAACGTCCACGCAGAATCCATTTACAACATCTGATGTAAGTTGGCGGCTACCGTTCTATCGATGGACCTCAACTTTTGTCTCGATAATTCCTCCATACAACTTTCCTACAGGGACTCGTAAACAAAGGAGAAATTAATATTTATCCACTGAAATTAAACCTTAAATTACAGAACGATAAGTGTATTTAATCTACTCGTAGAAGTAACTTGCCAATTGGATTATATCCATATTGCTTCTCTTATAGAAGCGTCTATCTTCCTACCATCCAATCTTCCGAATTCTCACATTCGTATTCCTCTATTCAGAGCTCAACAACCAAAACTCACGTCTATAACATTCTTGACATTTCATTGTTCAGTGTTTCACTCTGGTTGTTTTAATTAAATCACATTTACAGTATCACTATGTTTTATTACAATATAACACGTGCCATTCAATACAATTCCGCATACTCATCATACTCATCACAGTTTTACATCATGCACTTCTATAGCGCTTATTTCATTAACAATAATTTCATAACAATTCCTATTGCAATAGTAATCAAACATATATTTATTCGCTATAGACAAACAATTTTCATCCAACGAATTAATAAATTGCAGTTAAAGATTTTTATTCAGACTCAACCTTCAGAGGTTCTCTTTATATTGATGATTTTGTATTTGAATTAGAGTTAATCATCGTACATAGATAAATTTACCTAATCAACTGTTTACTAAGTGTAAGGCTTGAAACTTCTACATCAATTTTTTTAAAATGATTCAAAGTAATTGACGGTAAATAAATAATTTCTATCATTTTAAGTTTTATTTTGATTTCATTCTGGAGAACTTCGGAATTTTTTTTTATTTAATTTTGACTGTTTTTAAAATCATCGTTTAGTTTTTTGTTTTTTGTAAGGAATTTAAAAACTTTAAAAACTTTATTGTCTATTTTCTAATTCTACTATAAAATTTGCTCTTTAAATGAAAGAAATAAGAACTTTTTTTTTTTAAATGAGTTTAGCGTTGCTATTTCTTCTTCAGTAAAATGAACTTATCTTATGGAATAATATATAATCAATTCGGAATAAAATGTAATCAGCTGAAGATAATAGATATAATAACAAGAATTGGATACGAAAGTAAATTGAGTAAATTGCTAAAAACATGAAAAAAAGTATTCAGATGACAGAAGTAATAAGTACAAATTTTGTTATGTGAGTTTTCCCCAAAATTGATAAAAGAAATCAAAAATACGTAAATGCTCTTCCAAAACCTCATCGAAAACAGGAACAGAACAATTTCTTTCTTTGCTGGCAATATAAATTTGTTTCATCAATGGGCTCCAATGTATATATTAGGAATATTAGTTCCTTTTATGAGGTTTCCATTCAGATTAAATCGTCCGAACGGTCTTTCCGAAATTGCTAGAGGGAAAAAAAAAAAAGAAATAACTGATATTCCAAACGTAATTTAAATATCCGAACGAAGGTTATGCCATTATATTCGTCGAAAGAATAATGGAGTTTTTGGCAGATGAGCGAAATGAGGCACATTGCTGTTTGCCATGTAAGAATCCCATTGAAGTTCATTTTCATATAAATGGAAACATTAATAATCGAATGGCAAATAATTACCACAGCCATAATGATTCTCCTTTGGCGTCCATCTCTTTAAATGTGTTACAATTGTAACTTGGGATTTGCAATTGTATACAGATTTGAAATGACTGCATAGTTCAACTCGAAATGGCGCATAATAAACACTGTTCGTAATGGGTTATTAATGACTTCTTCTATAACCTTTTGAGACTAAATTTAATACTATCTGACCACGCCATTCAAAGGTTAATCGCATTGGGAATTCGAATACTCCATGTACCGATGCTGCAAACGTCATTCACGCATCATTTAGAAATCAACAAAATCTCATTAGGACATCGTTGATGCTTCATTTTCATTAGAATAATCATCATTGTCGACCACTCAAAAGCATTGTTTTTATTCTCATGTTTTTAAAGAGATTTGTTAAGCAATCTTTGCATTTTTGATAACATTAAAGAGACTGAAAAGAAAATGAAGTAAAAATATTAAAAATTAATTTTTTCAAGACTGTTCTATGTTTATTTGTTATCTTTCTAAATACAAACGACAAGAAAATACATTATGTTAGTAATTTCAAAATAATAATATCATTACAAAGCTTGTGATTCTGTGGACAACTTTTTATTTTCTGAATCTTTTCTAAAAGAAAATAGAAAAATATGCAAATATGTAACAGGAAAGGTTACTTTTTTTTAGTAAATAGAATGAATAAGTAAGCTAATTAATAAGTTAGTATATAAGTTATTTTTTTTTTCTTTTGTAAAATAAATTTTTAAAGGTTGACAGATTCTTGGAGAATTGTTTACATATCACTATTCGATTTGTCATCGAACTTTGTCTCAGAAACTGAAAAAATAACAAATTGCAGTAGAAAAGAAATTGACCTAAAAAACACATTAAAAATAAAGAAAAAAAATTCATATTCTAGCCTCTAACCGCCTCAAGGAATTTCATACATGCATGTAAATAAGAAAAAGCGCCTAAAAATGACTAAACATATTAAAAAGTGATCAATGATCAAAAGTGATATCTCAAGACAGCCTGCTTCACGCTAATATGGCGATCATCAGTTGAGCCATATTTTCTTTATTTACATGCGCATAAGAAATTCATTGAGGCGGCTAAAGACCAGCATATAAATATATATGATTTTCTTTTACTTTATTTTTAATGTGTTTTTATGTTTTTAGTTTAGATTTGTAAAGGTTCCATTTCTTTTCCTACTCTACTTCAATACACCTCCATTATGAGACCTGCTTTGTTGATAGTTACTATCCGTAACTGATGATCGCCATATTAGCGTGAAACAAGCTGTCTTGAGATATCACTTATGAACATTGATCTCACTTTTTAATGCAAAATTCCAATTTTTAACAATAGTTTAAATGATACTAAAGATAGTTTTTATTTTCTTTCCCAGTAATTGTCCAAGATGTCAATGTTATACAGTGTGACCGGGAAGTATTTGTACCTTTATTATTATGTGTTATTATTGTTATTTGTTTGGACCCATATTTTCTTGATCGTCATGTGAATGGCGAAATTCATTTACACATTTTACAAGCATGGTTAATCCCAAAGCTTGAAGACGCGGGTATCCTGGAACGCGTATGGCTATTGTAGGACGGGGAACCTGCTCACTTCGCTCTTAGTGTGCGCGGGTCTCTTCATGAACATTTTCCAGGACGCTGGAAATGGATTGAAATGGCCACCACGAAGTCCTGTCCTCACGACGCCTGACAAATCATTGTGGGAATCCTCATGGCCTACGTGTCTGAACGTCGTTATGCTACAATGACGAATTGGGAATGCAGTTGAAGACACATTTTGAACAAGCACAGCGGACATGTTTCAAAAAAAATAAAAAAGGACGGGACGCATATGAACTTATTTGTACAGTATTAAGGCGAAAACACAGACACATTGGACCCTTAATGTCTAAATATTTTTTTTTTAAATATTACTACCAATTAAGGGACAAGAGGAAGAAAAGGTTTAGATTTATTCAAATAAATACCAGATTTCTTCAATTATATCATGACTGAATAAAAAACCAAGATAAATAAAATAAAAAAATCAGCAAGAAAAAAAAAAAAAAAAAAAAAAAAGAAAATAAAAAAAAAATCATTCAATTTTGACTAAGATTAGGAAGGAAAACAAAACCTTTATGCAATGCTTTCAAATCCGAAGGATATCTCAATAATAGAGTCATTATTATTGACACTCTAGAATATAACACTCATTGGTTAACAACATTTTGAATAAGTTATGTAAAGAAAAGCGAAATGTTTATAGATTTTTTATGCTATGTAATCTTGTGCAGATCTTGTTGGAATATGGGTTAATCTGCCAGTTACAAAAACAACTTTTTGTTTGACAGTTAAATATTTCAAGATCAATTACTATTTTCTTCGATGCTGTCTATCAAGGTTGACTTGTAATAGATGTTTTTTTTTTAATTTTTACTTGTATATTTCGAAAATGAGCTTTTAAATCCCATTCCACACCATTTCTTCCACACCACAACAAAAAACGAACAAATGAACTCACACATGCAACCTCAGAAACTCGCTTAGTTACTTTATTTATACCAATGGAGTTGATGTCAGCAAGCTTCTATACAAATTGGACTGCAAAAAATATCTCAAAACTTTACGATTCCGACTCCATAGCCCTGTACTTAAGTTTGAAGTAGGTTCCAGCAAAAACTTTTAGAATAATATTTTCATTTAAACTAGTCGGCTACCCGTCGCTTCGATCCGGAAGCCTCCCTTATGTAACGGAAAACAATTTTTTATTTATTAAAAAAAACACACACTCACACACACACAAATTACATCAAGGAAACTAAAACTAACATTTTTTAAAAGCTTTTTTTTTAATTTAATTTTTAATGTCTATATTCTCTCAATCTACGACTGCTTTTAGAACCACCTTGTAAATCATATATCTATGATATATTTTTATTTTTTACAGAGATTAGAATGTAGGCCTAGTGGTCTAATGGCTAAGACGTCTAACTTCTGAGCAGTATTCTACATAATAGAAATAGTGCATCTTTCTTTCTTGACTATCTTTTTTTTTTATTCCTATTGATACTTTTCAGTGGTTTTCGAGTTAGAAATAGTGATGGTTTTTGAGTTACAAATAGTGATTTTTCAGTATTCTACCTAATGAAATACTGCGTCTTATTTCTCGACTTTTTTTTTTTTATTCCAAATGATACTTTTCAGTGGTTTCTGAGTTACAATAGTGTTCAGTATTCTATCTAATAGAAATACTGCTTCTTTCTTTTTTGAGTCTCTTTTTTTATTCTAAGTGGCACTTTTCAGTGGCTTTTGTGTTCCAAATATTGATGGTTTCTGAGTTACAGATAGTGATTTTTCAGTATTCTATCTAATAGAAGTATCGCTTCATTCTTTTTTGACTCTCATTTTAATTATAATTGTCACTTTTCAGTGACGTTTGAGTTACATTTATTGATGGTTTTTGAGTTGCAAATAGTGATTTTTTTCGGTATTCCACCTCAAAAAAAGAGTGCTTCTCTCTTTCTTGACTCTGTTTTCTTTACTCCAACATCTGGCATGTACACCCACATATTTTTCAATATCACGTAGGATTTGGTTAAGTAAGAATATTTAAAATATTGCAACGTTTCGGCAATTATCGTTCTAATTGTCAGTTTCGAATTACAAATAAACTGACTGATGTGAAATAAATAAACAATGTTGAGATTCAGAAAAAAGATTGAATACATTCCTTATTGATGGGGGAAAGGAAAGGAGATATAAGTCAAAAAACCATATGAAGAGAGTTGTAGTCCCTATGGTATAATGGATAAGGCATCTGACTTCGGATCAGAAGGTTGCAGGTTCGATTCCTGTCGCGGATGTTTCATTGTAAAAATTATTTCTATTTTCCATTCTCTCAGAAAATTGCGCCGGACAGACAGACAGACAGACAGAAAGACAGACAGAGAAATAAAAGATTTTAGTAATATAGATTAGCATGAATTGTTAGGATATCCATTCAATCAAGTAAAAAACATTACTTTTAAATTATTGCTAATTTTAGTAGGAAACTAGTCGGCTACCCGTCGCTTCGCTCCGGAAGCCTCGCTTATGTAGCGGAAAACAACTTTTTATTTATTAAAAAAAAACAAACACACACAAATTACATCAAGTAAACTAAAACTAAAATTTTTTTAAAGTTTTTTTTTTTTTTATTTAATTTTTGATATCTATATTCTCTTTATCTACGACTGCTTTTAGAACCAGCGTGTGAATCATATATCTATGATATATTTCTATTTTTTATAGAGATTAGAATGTAGTCCTAGTGGTCTAATGGCTAAGAATTCTGACTTCGGAGTAGAAGGCTACATGTTCGATTCCCGTAGCGAACTTGTAGAAATTATTTCTATTTTCACAAATTACAACAATTGCACCAGACAGACAGAGAAATAAAAGATTTTAGTAATATAGATATACTTTTCAGAGGGTTTTTGAGTTCGAAACAGTGATTATTTCAGTATTCTGCCTATTAGAAATAGTGCTTCTTTCTTTCTTGAAACTCATTTTTTAATTACAATTGATACCTTTCAGTGGTTTTTTAGTTACAAACAGTGATGGTTTTTGGGTTACAAATAGTGATTTTTCAGTATTCTATCTAATAGAAATAGTGCTTCTTTCTTTCTTGACTCTTTTTTTTTTTAGTCAAACATCTCCCGTGTACACTTGCTTGTTTTTCAATACCACACAGAATTTGATTATATAAGAATATTATATTTAAAGTATTCCAATATTTCGGCAATTATAGTTCTAATTATCATTTTCGAATTAAAAATAAACAGACGGATCGAAAATAAATAAAAAATCTTGAGATTCAAAAAAAAAAAAAAAGGTGGAATTCATTTATTATTAATTGGGGGAAGGGGAAGGACACATAAGTCAAAAAACAACATAAAGTGGTAGTAGTAGTGACCTTGGCCTAATGGATAAGACATCTGACTTCGGATCACAAGGTTGTAGGTTCGATTCCTGTCGCAGAGGTTTCATTGTAAACATTATTTCTATTTTCCATTCGCTCAGGAAATTGCGCTGGACAGATAGACAGACAGAGAAATAAAAGATTTTAATAATATAGATTGTGCGAAGATGTAAAAGTCGAAAAAAAGTTTTTAATTATACTATTACAAACAGACCTACAAATAATTCGAGAAATGAGTACAATATTTATATATCCATAAAAACTCGAATATAAATCAATTTTATATTTCGGAATAACATTTTACATAATTTTCAAGAGTTTATTTTTGTAAGGTAAGTGATTTTGCTGAAACGTTTTTACTGACAAGCAGTCAGTTTCTAAGATTTTTCCAACAACTGTTTTCATTTCATCTACATTGTATCTCATTGATGATTTGTAATACAATACAAGCATATTTTCGGATTTAGATCACACAAACTAATAATCTTTTCTTAACTTAAAAAACATTATTAAATTGAATGATTTAATTAAATTACTATAAGAAACTAAAAATAAAATCTATTTTCTAAATAAAAGATTTATTATTTTATTAGAAAATAATTTATTTTTACTTCTATGTTCCGCTTCGAATACAGAATTGTCTGCTTTCATTTTCAGCTCATTGATGTAAGATGTCTAAATCAAAACTGTACTTCTTAATCAGCTCAGGTAACTAACAAGTTCAAATCTTCAAATTTTGTTACAGATTCTAGATAAATTAAAGGGTATTCTAGATTATAGGCCAACATTTTTTAATATTTCTAATATTTTTTTAAAGATATTTACATTTCTAAAGCAACGAGCTTGTTATTATTGCAGGCGAACTATACTTTAAAGATTTAATTGGTTTGTGAACAATGACCATTAAGCTTGGTATCCCTAGACCTAAACCTTAATTCCCAAAGGAACAATGTCTTAAATTGAGTCTCATTCTCTCGACGAACTTTCATGGCGTGGCCACAAGAATTGACCATTAAAGTAAATGCAAAGCAATAAACATTCACGGACATTTACTTATACAAACATAGCTAAAAAAAAAATAGAAAAACTATATAAAAAGTCTTATAACATGTAATGTTACAACCAACTTTCTGTTAAAGTCATAAAAAACTAGAAGACAGCAGTCTTTATTATTACCAATAGGTGCTACTTGCTGTAGAACTAATTAGAAGACCTATTAAATTCAACAAATAAGAAAGGATTTCTAAAGGATGAAAGTTGATGAATAGGTGAAGAATTCTTTTTTTTTTATACCCTATACTTTTTTTAACATTATCGCCGTATAGTCTGAAAATTTCTGTTGACATCTTCTATTTCGCTTGATTCTACTTTGGCATTGATTATTCTAATTTTACTTTTTCTTGCTTTTCTTCAATGCAGTGTTTAGGCATTTGCCTACGGGCTGGAGGATCTATGTCATTCGCCGATGGGGGCAGAGCATTCGGCTGACCAACTGTTCTGTAGTCGATTTTGTGATAACTCTTTGCGCTTCCATGAGATAATGGAAGCTCGAACAGAATGCACGTACTTGCTTTTTCTATAGTTAATATTACATTGCATCAATTACCCGTACAGAGTTATATATCTCCTGATGGTAGTTTAAATGGTTGTATCTCCATTACAGACAGACAACTATTTCACAAACACTCACAAACTTTAAAAGATATTCCATGTGAAAAAATTTCTGTAGTGTAGTGAACTATATGTAATATTTATATTAAAACTGTTTTTGTGAGTAATTTCTTTAAACTTGAACATGAAGGTGGAATAACTTATTGATTGTCGATAAAAATGAGGAATCAAATTAAGAAAATTCTAAGTTAACCATCCCATTGTTCAATGTTTATCATTTCTAAAACTTTCAAAAATCTTTTCCAAACTACTTTTAGCTTTATTGAATAAGAAACTAAAACTTATTCAATTTTTAAGTGCATTTGCCTGTTCCCTCATGTTTTAATGATTTTAAGTATTTTGAAAAACATTTGAGAGGCATTTTATAGCTGACTAGCTGTAGTATCATAAACTCTTTTTCTATTTCAAAACAAAGTAGGTAGCCTGGCCTTACTATATTTTGAACTCTCATTACCATATTGTCTTTGCGCAGATCGTGTTCGAAGAGGTGGAAATGTGGCGCTTTGATTGGTAGTATTCTTCCCAGCCGTTCCATTGTAAGTTCATTAAGAAAAAAATATTTTCTTTTAAATTTATTATACTTATCTTCGAATATATAACATTTCTAATTACTTTGGTCGAAACCTACAGAACATACTCAAAACAAAGTGTGAATGTGCAAGAATACAAGAATACAAGATAATTTTGATATTGAAAAAGGAATCATTAAGAACATTATAGATCTTTATTTGAGAACTGACTCAGCTTTTGTGGTATTTTTTTGGTTTAATAAACTCTTAATTACGAAACAAAATCAAGAAATATTATTTAATTATTTAATTATCCTTATTAAGATATGTATGTCCGATGGATTTTTTTTAATCTTTATATTATTACAGATTCAACCATTAGCGTCGGCAATCTATTAACAATTTCTCAGTTTGTTCCTCACAGAACATACTGAATATATAACTGTTCTACAACAGTTTGCAATAATTCCTTTTCCTTTCCTGTTAAGATTCAATTAAGTGGGGATTTCAGTGTGGGTTTCCGGAATACTCATAAAGCTGGGGTTTTTTTCCTTTTTTCTTTGTTTTTTTTTTTTTTTTTATATTGAACACTATATTTCACTTACATAATTATATCAGTCCTTTGAAAGAACGATCTAATCTTATTCAACCTTTTGTAGCTGAAAAAGAAAAAAAATCTCTCCCTGGGCATTAAATTTATGCGTGCATAAAAGACGTTAAGAGCATTGCAATACATTTACAACAGTTATCGCTACTGTATGTTATCGGATGACATGGATGTCGAGTAGTTTTCTTTTTATGTTTTACCACTTTTTTATCAAAAGGCTTTACAATATTTATAATGATGGAATGATGGTCGTGAGAAGCACTTAACTCTTCTAATGAGTAAACCATTTTATGAGGCTGCAATGATTTGAAGTCTTTTAGAGGGCGAATCGATGCTTAATTGACTCCAACACACAACAAATCCATTACGAGGGAGTAGTAGCACGGTTTTACGACACTTCACTCCAGAGTGGTCTGAGAGTTTGCCATTTTTTTTTATGTATTTTTATTGGTATTCCTTAGTGTTTTACAGTTGAATTAAAAGTTTCTTTTAATCGTTTACTTTTCGTTCTAAATATGGAGATCTCTTTTAACTCTCAATAAATTTTTCTTTAATAAAAAACTTTAAATCTCAGGATCAGAATACTTTCCTTGCACTTTCCGAAATTTGAAAGCAAAATTTGATAGAGATCATAGTCTACAAAAGAAAGATTAAAATTTTTAATACTATATGAAATATCGAAGATTTCTGGACAGTTCCTTTCTTACGTCGATTTTGTATTGCGATTGTCTTTTCCATTCATTTAAGTTTGTATAACGCAGCCACTACAAGAATAATATCATTTTGCTCAAAAAAGTTACATTTATTCATCATAAGAAGTATATTGGCAATAATTGGCAATAATTCTTCTACTTCTAATAAATGAAAAATATGATAATAAGTAACTCTAAATGACTTAAAGAAATGATATAAACAAAATAAACACTGAAAGTTTTAAAGCTTTAGGAGAAACAAATATTGTCTTTAATAAATGGCTGAATTTATAATATTAATTTAAAGGATTTAAAACCAAAAAAAGATTCAGATTTTAAAATATTTGCTTGGACGACAAAAGACATTTACTCTTTTTCTATATTCGACTTTTATAAATTAACTGATTAAATAGAATTTAAGAAATTATTAGCTACAATATTAAAGACATTTTACAATGCGTTAGGCTATTTGCACTATTAAAAGCGTTTTTCAATGTTTATAAAACCATGAAAGATTTCTTTTTCAACTATCTACAAAAAATTTTCAGAAAACATCAATAACAACTTTTTGTTAAGTCGAACGACAGCCGACTTTAGACATATATTGTATTATATTTACGCTTAAAATTTCAAATTTCATAATGTGCATTCATTTTATACTGTTTAAACAAATAGTTAACTTGACTTAATACTAATGGTTTAATGAATACTGCATAAGTCCGAAATTGTTTTTACAAGAATCATAATACACACTTTATAATATACTATAGTAAGAAAACTGTTTGAACTTGGTTAGTAAGATGAGATCATTATGAAGATCAAATAATCGAATTTTATATTCAGTATTTCTAAAGATCACCATTAAGCCTATTTTATGGCTACATAATGTCATTTGGATTTTCAACATTTATTTTTTTTTTCCTTGTTTCAGTTTAGATGGCTGGAATACAGTTTCATTTTGCACACACAAATACACTTGTTATTATAAAGAAGCTGCCATCTTTTGTCCGATATTTTCTCTGTAGAAAGGAATCTTTTTTTTTAGAATTTAGAAATATCATGAAAGAACAATGATAATGACTAAATTAATGACTATTACCACTGGTAACCATTTCATCCTTTGCAGCATTGTTCAAAAAACTACCAAAGAAAATAACTTATCAAAGTGGATAAGTTGTTAATAATTGTTTTGTTTCGTTTTGTTGTTGAAGCTATTTCTATTTTCAGAGGAAATTAAAACATTCACAAACGTGATCAATAAAATGAAAATAGTCATGAATACCGAGACCTCGCTGTTTAGTGGTAACTGCTCCTAGATGATGATCGCTAAAAGTGTGAAATAGGTGTTCTA
The DNA here is from genome assembly GCA_023159025.1 of Thereuonema tuberculata. Lineage (NCBI taxonomy): Eukaryota > Metazoa > Arthropoda > Chilopoda > Scutigeromorpha > Scutigeridae > Thereuonema > Thereuonema tuberculata. The sequence goes on along the minus strand of JAFIDM010002131.1, from coordinate 41,520,195 downwards.
GGATGTCGCTTAGTAAACCATTGTTGATCATTAAAATAGATTACCGTAAGATTAATTACTAATTAATTTTATATTTAATTTCAAGTGTGTTATGCGTAATATTGATAAATATTCACTGAATATTTATGATTAAAAACTGAATGGTGATTAAAAACTGAAAATTTTTATATTTTCTCCTTAATACTGAATACTTTACTTCATGTAGTTATTATTTGGTAAAATAAAATTCTAATAATGCTGATGAATTTATTGTTAAATGACTATAAGATGGCATCTATGGGCAAGTTATTGGTGAAGTTCTTATTACTTACTATTAATCTAGTATTAATTCTAAACCAGAATTAATTGTTAAATTTTAGAACAACGTAACATTTTTAACTCCATGTATTATTGATCTTTCTTTAATTATTATTTGTTAATTATATTTTGCAACGTCTTACATGAACTTGATTTGATTATAAAAAAAATCATCTTTGAATAAAAGATTCAAATATGCATAATATTTAATTGTGAAATTCAGATTAAAGATAATAATTTCCATATTTTAGGAAATAGTAACATTATCTCTTATGTAGTTTTTCCAGATCTGTCTGTGACTAACGCACTTCCGTAACGCAATTCCTCTGTTTTTGAAAAATAATTTTAATTTCCTCTGAAAATAGAAATAGCTTCTACAACGAAACGACCGTGACAGAATCGAACCTGCAACCTTCTGATCGAAATTTAGACGTTTTATCCATTAGGCCACGTGGATTACATTCAAATCATTCAAATCATTGTTAAATATCTCTTTTGTGTGGGACGCAGTGAGAGAAAAGCTGGGGAAGAAAAAAAATCATTCATTTTACCTTACTAGAATTTCAATAGCCTACTAAAAGCGCAGGCCAAAGTTGCATTAGATGCAGAAGCTCGACCTCAACGACGAACTGAAGAGATATTAGAGACATTTCTCGACATGAATAAAGAAATTGAAAATAATATTTAAATACAGAAAAACTTCTACTTCAAATATTCTATCTCAACAAAAAGTCGTCACATTGTTCTCACGTTATTGTTGACGGGCGAATAGATTAGCTAATTATAAATTCCCAATGCCAGGATATTATGAAAGTATTACTTTATTATTTATGTGCGAGTATGCTTTTTATTTTATTGTATTATCCATTTGTCCGCACTTTAAAATTGTTGTTAAATGTATTCCTTTTCCAATTTAATCCATCCTAAGCTTAGCTATGTCTAGCGGGGATTAAATTTTTGCCCTTTTTTATTCTTATTTTATACATTGTTGTTTTTAGTTATGAAGGGCCATTTTCTTGTTCATCTTTGCTTTTGTTATATGTTTCTTGGAATCGCTGACTGTCAGATACTGGGCGAATCCAGCTGATGAAGAGTAGGAACTCTGAAACAGATGTTCTGGATTCTCGGTATCAAAAATACCTAAAACAGATCAGTGATTCCTTTTCATTATTTATGTGCGAGTATGCTTTTTATTTTATTGTATTACTTCTATTAAGAGGTTAAAAAAGTCATTTAAAAGAAGCTCTGGACAACTTTTTAAGAAAATCAGTATCTGATAAGTTTATTTTTATAAAATTTATAAATGTTAATTAGAAATAAATAATAAAATGAATGCAATTAAAGATTGTTTTTTGTTATATTAATTCTGAATAATAGAATTCTGATTCTGGGGAACTATCAGAATTATCTCTAATTAAGAATTATATCAAAAATATTATGGAATCATTTCAAATTTTTCATTTTAATCCATTACAATAAATTAACACTTTAATAGGCTTTTGCCAACCCCAAGAGCAATTCCAAGTGGGGTATGTAAGAAACAATTCAACCATCTAATCAAAATTAAGCTACAACTTAAGAAATTTGTTTGAGCAACGAAAATTTTCTAAACACTTTGTTGATATGAGACATAAGCATTTTGTTAACAACTTTTTCACTTTACACTGAAATACATAATACCCCAAAAATCTATTTCGGATTGTGTAAACTGCTGATCGCTGCAAGATTACGATGTTTAACCAGAAAACATAAGATTTGCAAAGCCATTTTTTTTCGATATCGCAATTACAAATTAAAACACATAATTCTGAATAAAGTGAATCTATAATTCATAGAATAATTCAATTCACCAAACTTAATGCAAAATTATGTAAACTCATTATTACGTGGCAGACGAAAACAAAAAGAGGCACTTCCTGAAAAACCTAATTCTTATCAGTTCTTGGAGGTTTCATCTGTATACTTTCTAGAGAAAATGTTTAATTGAATGGGGAAAATATTTATATCAACATTTCTAAGTTACTGGTTAAATTAATTGGTGTAGAATCCTTGCATTTGTCTGTAATAATTTAAAATCTTCAAATATCGTTTTAATATTTAAGAATAATTTTAAATTTTATGTAACATTCGATGAAACATTATCTTAAAAATCTATTTCTTTGACATGTTTTCTTATCCCTCAATTGATCTCTTCTATAAGCTAACTCTGCTTTTATGTTGTGGTTAGACAATGAAATAAATTACTTTCAGCTTTCAAAAACTTTCTTTCAATGAAAAGAAACATATTAATGTTTTATAGCTACTGAGAGAATCTAGGTTTCTGATCATAGTTCATCCATGTAATAGAAGCTTGGATATATTTAGGCTCCTTGTTATAATGTAACACAAATTTTAGTTTTTAATTAATATCAGTTTCTGAATCTACATAGAATTTTTTTATTGAAACTATAATGAAATAAGTTTTGAATTACTTCTTTGTATTGAAATTTAATGAAGAAGTTTTAATATAATTTTAACAAATTTGTTTTTAAGCTAAATTACACATGTAAAAACAATTATATAAGAATGAACATTTCTTTTGAGAAAAGAATTCTAAAAAAAATTTCTCGAGACTCGAGCAATTTGATTGTATCTTTGAGGCGCTTTTTAATTACATTTCCAAGATGTCAACATTTCTAAGTTTCAAGATTTTTTAATGTAATTTTTTATTAATATTGAATAATTTCATTTTTAACAAAAATTCAGCAATTACGAGTCTGAATTATTTCTATCTTTGGAAAACTTGGTGAAAAAGCTTACTATTTTTTTGAGTTCTGGGTGTTCAATAGAGCTAAGAAACCACACAAAATCATTTGTTTAGTAAATAATGTAAAATTTAAATTCATTTTGTACGGGATGCTATTTTTTAAAGTTTTTGTTTTTATTTTATTTTCGCTGTAATAAACTATACAACCTATGTATTTAAAACTTGCAGTAATTATAGATTATATCTATCTGTTGGGGTGTGCCAAATCTCAATCATATAAGAAGTTCTTATACTTTGAATTAATTTTTTTTTCTTATTTGGCCAACCGATATATATAACTGCTGGAGAGCAGTAAATATAGCAAATGATTCAATTGGTATCTTCTGTAATGCCTTTGATGGCTACGCTGACTTGTCTTCTAAATAGAAACGACGGCTTTGCAAGTGCCAGTAAGACATAGATGTTACTTTCTGCTTCGTTTAATGTCAGGAAGAAGATTCGACAGATGTCCATCTAACCTCGTTTTCCTTACCCCCACCCGAGGATTTAAAGTGGTAATCTAAAAGTGGTCCCTTTGCGGTATAAATTTTAAATGGCCTGACCATGGTACATTCAATAAACTATTGTATTCGTAACGTCTTTGGATTCCGCGTTGAATGAGTTATGGTACACAGAATTCCTTAGGTAAGAAAGCAGAATATTGATAATTTATATTCTGAAAACAGAATATTAACAGTTTTTACTAATAATTGGAAATTACAGTATTATACAGAACTATATTAGAAATATTCTTTCAATTTATAATAAAAAAAACAAATTCTGGGAAAGTTTCAGTGAATGAATAATAAATCCAAGTTTTAATACTTATTAGAACTTAGGATTGATTGCTTTTATTCGTTTAATAATTTGCTTTATGTTTGTAACATTACTCAAGAGTTGACGATCATCAACTGATCAAATCTGATTGGGAGGCCAGGCCAACGTGCATGCTTTAATCTCCGGGAAAGAAACCGAGTGTACATTTGTGTGAAGAAAATAGTGGGTCGCAATTTTTATAATACACGAAATGAGATAGATAGAAAAAAAAAATGTTTATACAGTAGTACGTTAAAGAATAAAATCATAACCATACTTTACAATACAAAAACCACTTCCACACTCTTCCATTAGTATTTAAAATATTTATTTAAAATACGTATTTTACAATAATTTTACATTGTAAGATTCTGTGAAATTAATGTAACTTGATAACAATATTTGTTTTAATATCTAATATAAATATTATAAATGTCGTAGGATTGAGTGATAATGGATGAGGAGTATAAAAATAATTACTATTCGAGATAGTACAATCACCAGATATATGACTTAAGAGGCCCAATGCCTTCATTCTTTCTTGTTGCTACTTTATTATATTTATAAATTTGACTAGCTCATGATTTTAATGTATTAAATTCAATGCCAATCATTTTCTAAATGTTTAAAGAGAACATTCCTGTTTAGGTTTTTTAAATGTTCATGATAGTATGCAGGAAAATACACTGGTGAGCAAAAGCGTCGACTCAACGTTCATATTCATTTGCTGCCTATTTTTCAGAAATTACATTATTTTGATTGAAAATGTATATATCTTTTCAAAGCTTGTGAAATACATTTCCAAATGTAATCACAAGGAATCAGGTTTACAACAAAATTTTCTTGTATGATAGGACCTACAAAGGAAAACATGTTGAGGAAGGAAAAATGAACTGGAAAGGGTTTGTTTGAAAAGAAAAGTCAAAATACTGGAAAAAGAAACAAAATTTATTAATGTTCGGTATTTGGTGTTGCATCCCCTAGCTCTGAAAATGGCTTCCATACTGTTTGTTATCGACCATAGTAATTTCTGCACTGTTTCCTGCGGAATGACGTCCCGCTCCTCTATCTTAGCTGCCTGGAGTTCAGTGATGGTACTAGGAGCGGAACTTCAGACTCGATCCCTACTATTCAGATCATCCCCATCTGCTCGATGGGATTTTTAAGTCCAGAGACCAGTCAATGGAAGGCACGACGACCTCCAGTTATTGTCGGATACAATTGGCATTTTGTGGTCTCGCGTTGTCATGCATAGCATGGAGTCTTCACCGACAAACTCTGCATACCCAACCACATAATCTCCTAATATGTCCCTGATGTAGTCAATTGCCGTCAAACAACTTTTGCGACATCTATCAGCTATGATAACGAGGTCTGGTTTTGCCTCGTAGGAAATCCCAGCCGACACCATGCAGGATCCACCGCCGTAGCTCACTTGCTCTGAAATGTAGAATTGTGCATAACGTTTTCAAAGATTCCTGTATATTCAAGCTCTTGTTATGCCATAGTGCAGCGTTTTACTTTCATCGGAAAACATTTTGCTTTCATTGGAAAACAAAATGTTGCTCCATTGCTCCAATCGATGTGATCACAAGCAAATAGAAGACGTGCTTGTCGATTGACTGCCGTCAAGAGAGGCCCAGTGGCAGGCCTTTTTGGTGTTAGGTCGCCATTCTTCAACCATCTTCGGACTGTCCATTCACTGACATCCATCCCAGTGCTCGTCACCGTTCTTGTTGGATGTCAATACGGTAAGGTGGCGATTTCTGAGTGAAGTTAAGACAAGAAAGCGATCGTCTTTCTGCGATGTGGACCGCGATCTGCCTGAACCTGGTCTCCAATCGAAAGCACTCCGATATACTCAGGATACAGTAGACTGGCTCATGTTCAACTGCCGAGTGACATAGCGCTGACTCTGCCCCTCTTGCAAAAAGGCAACAATTCGAGCTGCTTCTCAAGGAGTTGTGTCCATTTCGTGAATGAATCATGCAGCGTAATTAGAGATGATCTGTACTAGTCAACTTCTTAAAAGTGACTGATGACTATTTTTTGAAACACTCCTGTTTAGAGGCAATGATGGGCAGACCATACATGACATTGCAAGCATTTCAGATCAGTCCCGATATCAAGTTGCAGATTTGTCGGATATTGACTTCTATCATTCCATTTGAAAGTTTCTTTTTTATCAGAAATCATCTATCAGATATTCTTTTCAACATCTAAAATGTATTTTAATTTCCAAGAAATTAAAGAACCTGATTTTAGTTTACGATGCTAGGAGGTCAACCTACTACAGTATGTTATTTACACAATCATTTTAAAAAAATATATATCACTTAAATTTTAACATTAAAAACATATAAAGAAAAGTTGAGTCCTGCTAGATATTTTACTGCATAATTGGTTCAAGTTCAAACGAAGCCATTCAATAATACGAATTAAATTAACTGCTTGGTTCATGAATCAATAAATAAAATGTTTCAATACTCCATTTCCGATTCCAACTTTAAAACATGACTAAATTATTTGATTTGGAGAAACTGAATTTTTTAACAGATGTTAAAGCGATGATGGGATTTTTTTAACAGAATATTGTGAATTTCAAGGTTGGTTTTACACATGAAACTTAAACTGAAGTTGAATAAAAATACTGTCAAATACGAAAGCAAGTATGCAGTGAATTTAGTATAAGAAAATATTATAATATAAATTTCTTATTTTATATGTATACATCTTTGTATACGTATTATAATAAAGAATTTAAAAGTTCACATATTTTAAGATTATTTAAATAAATCTTACTTTTACACTACATATTAATTGTTTTCAGTTTCCCAAAGTTAAAAACATACCATTTCTTTTTCTGTAAATTTTAAAATGTAAATTCACCTTTGGTCATTATTTCTAAAACTCTGAAGATAGTCAGCATCTTTTCTTGAGCTAGGCAATGATTAGTTATTTCGATTGGCATAAAAGTAGATTGAAAAGTATAATATGAACACGAATACGAAGAATACTGTGATACAAATACAAAATAATTTCTTAATTTCTTGAACTTTCTAGAAAACCAGAACTGATACCCATTATTCTTTTTGTTAGAAAAGACTGCGAAAGTTCGAAACTGTCAAACTTTCGTTGTTTTTGTCACGAAATCCGCGAGCCAGCAATTAAAGCTAGGTTTCATTTCTCTGAGGAATTCTGCTGGTCGGTGGCTCAACATTTCCCTTCTTGTTATATTGATCGCCAACATGAAAGTGACAGTGTTCATTTGCCATAGGGCTTTCCTAGATCAAATGAGTGATCTCAATTACAGCTGTCACCTTAGCGAAAGTCAAACAGTCTTACCGAAAGGATGAATTTACTGCTTCCTCTATTTCAAGTGCTAGTTTTTCTCGCTTTACCTACAGGCAACTTGCACTGAAAAAAAAAACACATACAAATAAAAAAAAGATTACGAATATATTAAAATTTGGAAATAACGAATTTTGATTTAACGAATTCGAGAAAGTTAATATAAATCATCAAGTACGATTATTAACAGCAACAGATCAAGTTGTTACATTTATGAAAATTGTTAATTTAAAGATATCTATAGTTCTTTTTTTTCACGATTTAGTTAAGAATTATAAAGATAATGATCATTTTTTTTTTATTTTCATATAGATAAAGTAATTAACAATTTTTTTCTGATAAAAATGTTTATTTTAGCTCGATCAGTTGTTTGAAACTAGAATTCTGTTTTACTTTATCAGCTGTCTGTTAAAAATTTATGTTATTTTTGTAGGAATGAATTAGTAATTTCCAATAGACTACGAAGATTATATTGGGTTGGTGCATAATTATCAGGCGTTTGCGTAGGCGGATTTTTTGATAATAAAAAATTGCTCTTTTGTTTACTTTTTTTAATAAAAATACTATTTTAGTTTTAAGTGATAAAAATGCGTGTCAATAATCATACTCATATTCGTCATATTATGCTTTATTACTTCGAAAAAGGATGGAAAGCAGAGCAGTCATTTCGTGATCTAACCGAACTTTTTGGCGAAGGAACAATTAGCGAAAGTCGATGCACGGAATGGTTTGCCCATTTCAAATTTGGCGACACTAGCTGTTCCACCAAACACACCATATTGCCTTCTTACAGTGCACGTTTTTCGGTATTCCTTTTGATGAAAGGCAAACCTTCTTTCTTTTGACGTTTTTCAAGAGAAGCCATGATTCATCCCCAGTGACAAGATTCTTCAGAAATGGAGCTTGCTTGTTTCGTTGCAGCAAATCAGTAAAAATTCGGACATGTTCTACTTTATTGTTGTCGGAGAGTTTGTGACGGACCCATCCAGTCACTTTCCATATCTTTCCGAGGTTTTTGAGACGAACGATGGTTGAATGGTCAACATTGAAGTCTTCGGCCAGCATTAGAGTTGTCAAGCTTTCGTTCTCTTCCACGGCTGCTAAAAGTGCCTGGTTGTCGACATCCAATCGTCGACCTCTTCCTGGCTTATCTTCCATGCTAGTGTCGCCAGCAGGGCGATATTGTTATTGTTCATCGAATTTTGCTAGGTCAAAAATGAAAGCCTTACAGTCCGCGACTTATCCACGCACTAAATGAGGACGACCCAGATAGGCGACTGCAATTTTGTGAGTGGTTCCTGTAGAAGTGTGACGAAAGAAGGATTTTCATGGCTTAATTGTTTGATCAGATGAAGCAACATTCAAACTTAATGGCACAATTAATCGTCATAATTGTGTGTACTGGGCTAGCGAAAACCCAAACATCATTGAAGACAAGGCCGTCAATCTTCCATGGATAACGGTATTCCTCCAGAGGAATACTTGGGCCGTACATTTTCGAACGTACTGTCACGGGTCAGACTTAGCAGCAGATGTTGGAACTTATGATTCCACGTCCTAATGATCTCTTCGAGAATGGAAATGAGGTTAAGTTCCAACAAAACGGGACTCCATCTCACTTTCATATTGATGTGAGAACTTTCCTGGATCACACATTCAATCACAGATGGATAGGAGGAACAGGAACTGCGACGGAGTTCCCGCCTCGATCTCCCGATTTAACCCCTCTCGATTTCTACTTTTGGGGAACTTTACAGAACACGGTGTATGCCCCAAACTCACAAACACTGACGGAATGAAGAAATCAGATTGAACATTCCATCAATGACATTCCATTGGCTACAATCCAGTCAGTATGTCGCTCTGTTCGACGTCGGTGTTGGGAGTCGAACAACACCGACTCCCTGTTCCATCCAACGCTGTTCCATCACAAAAGGAACAGTGTTGGATTCCGTGGCAGAGGTGGACATTTTGAACATGTATGGGCTTAAGGAAGTTTACGGAATAAAATACAACACACCTCATATTTCTATCTCATTTCGTTGCTGGGTTATAACGTTTCAAAGAGTGTATACTTCAATTTGGGACACGCTGTATGTATATTAAAATTTTGGAAATTGGTTTTTGAATTAAACGATGTTTTTTTAGATAAAGTAAAATACGGTTAGGAAAAATTAAAACGAGTAATTCCCGTAGAAAGTTTTTTTTTAACCTCCTTTTCTTAAATGCATTCATGTGCGTTTTCATTTTGTACGCTATCCTTAGAACAGTGTTTCTCAACCTGTGGGGCGCGCGATAAAACTAAAGGGGGGGCGCGAGCATATCGAGGAAAAAATCTTATTAAAAAACTAGATGAGGTTTTTTTTTTTTTTGGTTGAACAGACAGGTTCAGAGGTTTTTTTTTTTTTTTTGGTTGAACAGATAGGTTCGGAGGTTTTTTTTTTTTCGGGGGGCGCGATGAGAGATGTGATTGAAAATTGGGTCGCAAGTACTAAAAGGTTGAGAAACACTGCCTTAGAAATTTAAATAACTTGATGGATATTCTTGAAACTTAGCGTGCAGACTGTCTGACTTTTGTACATATTTTTCCTTGTGGATTCTTACAAAAAAATTAGCTTTGTAGATGACAAAATTCTCATGCGAAGGCATTAGAAAACTAATATAATGATTTGTGATGCGCTTATTAATCTACTTCATACATGTACGAGTTATAATGTGAAATAATTTCTGTAAATATTTGCAACTTCACTAAAAAATTGAGATTTTATTCATTTTATTTTCAATAAAAATATCTCTACTATTTTTATTCAGCAAAAACTTTTGATATCAATATTAAGATCATCTCTCCAGTCCTTAAATAAGCTTACTGAGTTTATTATAACTGAACTTTAGTGTAATTGCTACATGCGATATATAGCAGGGAATTCTTCCCCTGCTTCTTCAAGTAACATTTTAAAATTAACTAAAAACTTATTACACAGATACATCATCAATATATGTATAATTACTGTTATTACAATTAATGATCATATAGTTGCAATAATAACAAGTCAGGAAGCAATTGAACAAACATCGATATTATTGCAAATTTTGAAATTATTTAAATTTGTGATATTAGTATAGTGTTTCTTGAAATTTTCTATTATTAATTTACTCACTTGAAACCCGTTTTGTTTGTTGATACATTCAAAGTTAATAATCACGCATGCTTCCAAAAGAAACCTGGATATTGTAATGAGGCTTACTCAAGAAGATTTACAAATCACCTAAAAAATTGTGGGATTGTTGAGATACACACACTGACTGAGTGGTCGGGTGGGGTATAGTTTTCGGAGGAATGCAGGGTAAATCATGGGGATCGAGTGGCACATCAAAAGCCAAAAATAATAAAAAAAAAAATCACTAAAAAATATTAATGAGAAAATTCATGTGCCAGCAGCCCGCCGGGCTCAATGAATTTTTTATAGAAAATTCAAGCTGCGCATTGAATTATTAATAAACAACTCTGGGTGAGACCACGTGTTTACTAAGTGACATCCTAGAACAGCTGTTTCACGCATTTTGGTGATCATCAGCTAGGAGCAGTCACCAGTAAATAGCAAGGTCTAAGTTGTAATCATCGGAATCGCAGTGGCGCCTAAAAAGCACAAAACAAAAAACTCACTAATAAAATATGTTTAGATTATTTTCAAAAAAAGCGAGTCAAGCTTAGGAAAAAAAAGAAAAAGAAAATTTAAAAGAAATTAGTTGTCAAGTTCTTTCAGGAATTTTTTTGTTAATTCCAAAATGAAGAGCATAAGAGTATGCTACTATTCTGGCAACCATAGCGTACCGGACTGTATAATAACATAAATTTGATTAATATTTTTCTCATTCTTTTGTTTTTGTAAATTTAATTTCCGATCTTCAGTTCTTTGGACTTAGTCAATAAGTTTTCAGAATTTGTAGTGGAGGATAATAAATTCCTAGAATGGAGAAAATCTTTTGTAATGTATAATCCCTTTATATTAAGATTCTTAACAAACTCGAAACATTTAAGTGGATAAATTGGGAAGTAGATTACACAAAATCTCCTCTTATAATCACTTCTAGAGAAGAATCTGATAGAGGAAGCCTTAAGGGTCCTTAACTTGATAGGATGATTATTAGCGAATAATACATAAGGAAACTGTTTGCAAACAATTATTGATGAAGTGGTTCTCGGTTCGTAATAGACATGAAGACTTGACCCTCGTATAATGAATCATGATTTCTAAAGGCAAAGAGACAAGTATTTTGTTCTTTAGATTCTTTAAATGAAGCATTTGGTAAACCAAGAAAACCTTATCTGACTTTTGTGAAAAATGTAAGAGAGCGGATGCCAGTAATGCAGTAGCATAAACAAATGAGCAAAACTTTCTAAAAAAAAAGAAAAGCGGTCTGCATACCAATTTCAAAACATTTGCAAATAGATGGAATTTCACAAAGTCTTTGATCGTTGTTATGTCAAGGTTGGGGGCGGTTATTCAAACTTTGTGTCAAAGAGATTCTCTACAAAAGTTTTTATGTTTTATGCTTTTAGTTATATTTTATTATGTCGTCCAGATTTCTTCTCTAACCATTGGTTACATAGTTAAAATTGATAAAAATATTCCAAAAATCTCTATTTACAATGAAGATGATAACCTTGACCTTTATTGAATGGTATACAAGTAACAATTTCACAGAAAATTAATTAGTGATCTGTGTTTATTTAGTGATAAAATAGTGAAGTCACTTCAGAAAGTGTTGTGCTACAGTGCTGTGATTTCTTTGAATATCATATAGAATTTTGCAATTAGAAAAACAACTATATTTTTAAGACATTTCGAGTTTAGAATTTATTTTGATGTAACAATCTCTTAATGTAACAATTACAAATTATGAAATTTACATTACTTAAACATCAATGTTAGAATGTATTCTGCACTTTAATAAATCAAAAATAATTTTGTCGTTTGCTTGAGAAAGAGGAGTAGATAGGAATGAGAATCCTTGGATTAAAAATGCCCTTTTTTTTCAAGAACTTAGTAGATAAATAATGACGAACGAAAAATTGAAACCGAATATTATGTACATTATTACATTATTTACATTAATTACTAATTTTAATTATTATTTTTTACGTAGTTTACATAGAATATATATTTTTATGGCAAAATATTTAATAAATATAAATCTCTTAAAGACTTTGTAACCGTTTTCTTGCATTCTCAAAACGTTTTTTAATAATTTGAAAATAATTAAAGGAAAAGAATTCTCCTGTGGGTTTCGTTGATGGTGGCGATCCGAGCTGGGCAGATTTTCCCGGGGTTCTCCCGTTTCCCCTGCATTTCTTACACCATCCTTTCTCAGTCTTTCTCTCCGTCTGTCCTTTTCCGTGGGAGAGCACAATAGATCTTTCAGGTCGTAGTGCTCGGCTGTCAAGCCTCACACACTCACTCCATTACATTACAAAGGAAAAGAATAATCTTTCAACTATATACAAAAAACTTGATATCTCCGTAACATACCGAAAAAATTAAATAATATTAATAGAATAATCAACGAACAACCAACAAGAAAAACGAAGCGCAATCATTTATATATTTGTTATCATAGGAATTCAAGCTTTCGATTTATCAACTTATCATTAAATTTTTCAATTTATAAATCTTCTTTAATTTTTTAACGTTGCTATCTTCATTGAAATTTTCCTAATCATGAGATAGATTGGAATCAGATTAAAATTTTGAATAAGAAACAAAACTGTTACGAGTCATGTAAAAGATTTATATTTTTTAAATATTTTTTCATTTTTTTAATTTAGATTTGGAGGTCGCATTCTTTTTCCTTCCATTACTTATATTAACCTCCATAATAAGGATCTAGTGGTTTACTGAGGATCGACAGTACACCGTGAAACAGCTGTTTTGAGAAGTCAGTTTTGCACTTATAAACATCAGATCTAACTTTTAATGGGAAATATTAAACCTTCGTTGGGAACTCTTTTGACCCCTTTTAAAAAATAAGGTATTATTTTACTTTTTAGCAAAGGAAATATTATTTTTATCATCTAGAAAATACAGTTTCGAGAAAAATTGAAGAATTTGTCGTAATAGAGGTCTGACCAGACTGGCCTTGGAGTCGTTGCTCTGAGCGTGGGTTACCATTGATGGGGTTGTTTAGAGAATTCTTGGAAACAATGGAAATGATGGCTGAGGAATCAAAGAGATTCTTAGCGTGAAGAACACTTACCAACATCGAGAACTCACCATGGTGACGTTAATCGCTGGGAACTCTTCATATCAGTAATACTGGATTATGTATTTTATCGGAAACAAAATATTCAATAACATCTTATTAGTTAAAGTGTTCTTCAAATTTACTGCAAATTTTAAGACAACTTTAAATTTATAAACTTTGTAATTTAAATTTCTCGTATAGGGATAAAGTCAGGGAGAAAGCAATAATATTCAAAAATTACTTTTTGTATTATAACTGATATAGTATAAATCATAAAAGGAAAATCTATTACCTAGCACTTGGGAATTCATCAGATTAAAAGAGAAGCAAAACTATCTTTGTAAAAATTATGCAAACATTTGCTTTGGGTGTTGATTATAAATCCAGGTGTATGCAATTATTATAGTGAAAGTGAAAGATAATAAACAATTGATAAATAAGTTTATAAGAAAGAAAGTTAAGTTCGTGATCATTTCGTTGTATTAACAATAGTTTTCACATACTCGGGTGATTGTTTTTATTGTTTGGATTTGCAGCTGTTGATTTTTTGGTGTTATGTCGTCGAATAACCACGCGACGGAAAAGTTCAATAAATCAATATTTATTCTTGTATTATAGCAATGAAAGAAAAGTGTATATACTTTGCTTAATACTGAATTTTCAAGCAAGGAATTATATTTGTGAATTCGCAAGAGATATTAATTCACAAATAAAGGGTTATTTCAGGTTAACAGCCGTTACCATAGAAACAGAGTTTCATCAGATTCCGGAGATATTTGTGTTTTATTATGAAATGCCAAATGCGTCCATCATACCGTGTTGTGATATACACACATCCTTCAAGATTTATTGACGGATAAAGGTTGCAGGACTTTGTTCTAAGATGAACCAAGGAAGTCATATTTATTCCATGTTTACAGTTTTAAAGAACTCTGAAAAGAAGTGTCAACGATAGTGCATTGCTATGAGAATCGTTTTAAAAGGAACTGAGTTACTTAACGAGTGAGAAAGACTTAGTATTAACTATAATATTTTAAAGGAATATTATAGTTACCTTATGACACGTAACGTCATAAAGTTGATATATATTGATGATCTTTTCTAGATGAAATGAACTTTGAAAGAGTACCTTGCCATCAGTGGGCATTCAGTGTTGTATAAATGTACCAGAACTTTTAGTTGTGAAATAAATCTATCTTGTTTCATGAATATAGACTAATAGTATTCTCTGTTACAAATTCAAGTTAGGAATAAGGTTACATTCCATTAAAGATTTATCCACAGTGGGGAATTTACGATATTGAGAAAAAATTTACGATTTTCATCGATCTGTCAAAATAGTTTTCATAATTATTTTTGCCGGATACCGTCGCATTGCTCCGGAACCCTTGCATATATAGCATTAAAAACAAAAACTTTATTTATTCAGCAAATTAATATCGAGATCAGAGAATATACGACTTCCCAACCCGTTGTAGGTTCTCCGCTGAACTCAGGTGTATTGCGGGTTGGCGCCAAACACCTGGGTTTGTCAAAAAAAGCAAGTTTTTACCTTTCACAGATGTGACATCTATGTAATAGCTATGTAAAAACACGCGCGTATTCGAATTCAACGTTGTGTCAAAATTTCAAAGCAATCGGTGAAGAACTTTCGGAAATTTTAGATTTTGAACAAACGAACATTTACATTTTTATTTATATGGATTAGGCTACAGTTCGTCTAATTCAGGAAGGCAGTCCCTTCAGGCGTTGGGACAGAGAACTTGAAAAAATAGAGGCGAAAGGGTATTAGGGTATTGTTGTGGAATTAAAAAAACGTCTTTTGTGATTCTTTTTTTGGTATTTTGGAGAATTCAGCTCTTCGGAAATGTAGTTACTTAAAGCCGATAATAACGATATCAAGCTCTGCAAACACTGTTGTAATCTTTCCTCCCCAACCTCATTTACCTTATATCCTTTCACCCCTATTTTTTCAAGTTCTCAGTCCCAACGCCTGAGGGGACTGCCTTCCTGAGTTAGACGAACTGTCCACAAGATTCCGTTACTTCCACAACAGTTTTAATCATAGCTGAAATACTTTGCGCATAACGAAACTGGGTGAATCTACGGAAAACCTGCAATTCGTGTCACAGAGCAATAAATTGAAAATGATTGAAAATATTTGTCATTTTTCAAAATCACACATTGAAGTATAAAATATACTATAGTTTAGTATAATTTGTTTTTTAAATTTTATGGAATTTCCAAAAAAAAAAGTTGTCCACAGAAGGTAATTCGTCACTTCCGTGGACTGTCACAAGCTACAGTTGGATAGCTTCTAAAGATCCAAACTACTTTATTTTTTAATATTTTTCAAATAATATATATATTGTGAAATCAGAAAATACATAAATTTAACATAATACTGAGTGAAATTTTCTTTCGAATTATCAGTAAATTTTTTTTGCAACCTCAAGTCTTGTCACAAGATTTAGCCATCGCTTTTGTGGATATTCCTAAACTTTCTAAAAAATCCACCCGATGCGCTAGTTGTCTTCCATTTCACTTAAAAACAAAAGTTTACACGGCGATTTGGGATTGGGAAGTGATTTTATTCGTCTGAGTCGCACATTTGTTAGGAAAATATTACCTTTTTATTCATTTTTCGTAATTTGCACAGCTCATCCCATCACTTCTGTGGTCTTGTTTAGAACCTAATTTTTCTATGGAAAAATGATTATTTCTTGGCATGATAATTGAAATATGGTTAACTTAATTTTCTGAATGACACGTTTTCCTAACCTCAAAATGAAGAGCACAAGGGTCAAGAAACATAAGTATTCGTCACTTCCGTGGACATCTCTTCCGTGGACATTTGGGGTCCATGGAAGTGAAAATCATCAACAATAGAAGATACTATGTTTTTCATGAAGACTTGTCTTTCACTTCCAGTTGTTGTTAAATGCCAATAAGGATATTTATAATTATATAAATATTATAATATAATATATGATATATGTAATTATATATTTACATTTTTATGACGTTTAAGATTGACAGTCTGATTCATTTTTATTGTACATGATTTCCTCTTTTGATAAAAAGTTCTTTTAATTCAAAAATTAGTCTTTTATTTATTTATTTCGTAGTTTTTCCCACGTAAATTCACTATTTCGAATATAATTTATATTAAAATTCGACATCGGTATTAACACAAGTCACTTCTGTGGACGTAGCCTACCATCATTTTTTTTTTAAATAAACAAACTGCGTTGACCTGAACCACATATATCATGGATGTAAGAACGTCAAAAGCAATCATCTCAATTTTTTTGAAAAGGAAATCTTGTAATTTAAAATCTCAAAAATTTTTGACTGAAATTGTAGGTCTTCTGTAGATTCACCCAACTAAAAAACGAAAAAACCGAATGATTTCTGATTAACATAATAAAAAACATTAACGAAATTTTTCAAGTAGTGATAACAAAAAAAGGAACAAAAATGAAAAAATACTTTTTTTTCTTTAAACGATGATACATTGTTTTTATTTTAGTGGCGGAGTTTTAAAGAAAAGTAGCTGAGACCCTTATCACCTTTCACGAAAAGTACAGTTTTTCACCCATTTTTGAATCCTTTATAGCAGTGTTTCTCAACCTTTTAGTACTTGCGACCCAATTTTCAATCACAACTCTCATCGCGCCCCACGAAAAAAAAAAAAAAACCTCCAAACCTATCTGTTCAACCAAAAAAAACAAAAAAAAAAACCTCCAAACCTATCTATTTAACAGATCTTCGATATGCTCGCGTCCCCCCTTTAGTTTTATCGCGCCCCCCTAGGGGGGCGTGCCCCACAGGTTGAGAAACACTGCTTTATAGAGATTGAATATTTTGTGGGCTCCCATTCGATGGAAAAATAAGGAAAAAAATTATAATAACAATAAAAAGGCAATTTCAATAAGTTACTTAAGAATCGCCAACATTAATTAAAGTAATATTACTGTAATAATAACAATAATGATGTAACAAGGAAAAACATAAGTCGCACACAAGTTAAATTTATTATTTAAAATAAAATTCACTTGGCTGTTTTTTTTGTAAAGTTGAACCGGGAATCGAAAATATTGTTCCCTGTTTTCAAATCCCCTTCACTTGGATTCATCCAATATCGGTAACTCAGCGAAGTCAAAAAGTGGACAAGTAAAACACAAAAAAAATATAAAAAATAATAATGACCCTTTGCAAGGGAGACACAATAAAACAAAATAAAACATAAAAGTTTTCTTTTTTATTATTATCTCAGCCAGCTGACGGCCAAGCATATTAGAGATTTAAAAAGGGAATTTTCATATTTCATATTTTGCTAAGGTTAATTATTTTTTAATAATAATACTATTTTTTATAATAATTCGTACTATTTTTAATAATAATAAATACTATTTTTATTAATAAATTTTTAAATAATAAAAGAATAATTTTAATGTATAAATATAATATAGGCGTATATATCTTGTAACATAAATTCAGATATATTCATGTTACAATATTATGTAGTAAGAATTAAGTATGCATACGGTATATTTACAAATTAAATATAGTCAACTTCAAATACCATTATTAGAGGTGTGTCGGAACATTACAAACATTGGGGTGGGATGGCAAATAATTATTTTAAAACATTATACAAACAAATTAATCTTTTATAAAATAAACATTGATGTATTTGTATATTAAAAAGTTACATATAAAATAAACAAATAAGTAATACTTTATCTTACTTCATAATTAATTATTTCGCTATAACGTTAAAAGAAACGGAAAATGAAATTAAGATTTTGGCGTATATAAAGACGTAAGTAAAGATGAAATCTTTTTAATAAAAAATCCCTTTTTTTATCTGAAAACGAAAGACGAATTATTTTGTAATTATTAATTATCCTAACGATTTATTTTTTTATAAATTATAAAATAAAATAAAGATTAGAAAATAGAACTGAAATTACTGAAGACACAAGAGATAAGCTGTTAAACTTAAAAAAAAATAACATCCCTAGGTTTATACTCAGCTTTCATCGCATCGTGCGCTGCAGGGTTGGAGAAGATTAATTTTGAAGAAAGAAATTGTCGAGATCAAATAATTACGCTGATATTTTCCCATGATTATTTATCAAATAAGCTTCTTACCAAATCGGTAATAAGCAGAAATAAAAAAACAAACCAAATTTTTGGGAATCAGTTTATTTCATCAGTAAGAATATCTGGAAACATTTTTGGGTAACTGGAAAGGAAAGGATATGAAAATCTGAAAATGAATATATGAATATATGAACGTATGAATATATGAATATGAAAATAACTGCATTTGATTTACGTTGGACCAGAAATACTCAACGGGACCAAATTTAAAAAAATGTATCCAGTTGTTTTAGAGTGATGACTGTAGAAACAAACAAGCATGCAAACAAAGAGAAAAATGTGGAATAAGAAGAAACTGATCCCAGAAAGAATTATTCCATTTAATCCATTCAAAATTTCCTTATTAAATACCGCTATTTTATTATTTCAGGAGTTACAGTAACATGAGCTCACCATAGACTAATGCCCAATTCACACCATCATATTTTTCATCATTGTTTTCAATCATTGACCCTATCATTGAGGTCTATGATCGTGTGATTTGCCTATATTCACCATTTTCATCATTGATTTCATCTGCTCTATTCGCTCTATTCGCGACGTTGTTTTTATGATACTCATTAGTTATTCTCCAATCACGGCGGAGGTGCTAAGACGTCAAGCAATGACCGTGAGGAGAAGGAGCGAATCTGTACGAATATTATTGTGCCAAATAATATTTATGTAATAATAATACAATAATGAACTGACTTTAAAAAGAAAAACAATTGAAATCTGATATTATTGATTGTTGGAATAAACGAAAGATGACGGCATGTTAAATTGATTATGACTAATGGAGTTATTGTTGATCTGAAAAGAAAAAAATAAGCAAGATGGCAACGAAGATATAAATGAAAGGAAGATAATTTTTCGTTGTGGCGACAGGACGCGGATGTACACAAAAGGAGAATTCTGAGTTCTAAAATGTATTCGACGAATTGACTTTAGATGAAAGGTTTTATTCTATAAAAATATATTCAATACATGAATATATTTATTTGGAAAGTATAGTATCGAATAGGAAATAATTGTGAGTCGATTTGATCTTCAATTTATCAAAATTTTAAGAAAAACTTTCCAGATGGACTTGTACTCATAATGTGTTTTAGTTTTCCTCCTTAGAATGGCCGTAAGCTGCAAGAATCTTCAATAAAGGAGTCAAATACGGGAAAGCCGATGGATTATCGCAGGATTAATGGACAGAAGAGATATACCACTAGACCAAAACTTCAGACCATGGATCGCAATGGATCATTTTGGAACGCTACGTTAGTGATAGCGGATCTAACCACTGAGGTCAAGCTTTAGTGCTATAGAAGAGTTAAAGTAAGTGTTTTTTGGTTTATAACACAAAGGACGTACATATTTGCAGAACAAAACAAAAAACACAGATTCGTAGGAATTAACTCGACAAGTAAATATTGAACTCATACATATTGAATTCTTAAGTGACTGTTATTATAATAAAGCGAAATATAAGATTCAACCAGTGCATCCAAGTAGTGTAACATAAAAGAATCTTTTTGGGTAAATAGAATGTTAGAATTTTACATTCCGTTAAGCCTACTGAACTGTTAATTAAAGAATACGTTAAAGTAACTTAATCAGTGACAAGATAAGCGATTGTAAGAAGAAAACATGCTTTAATGAATTTTGATTAAATATTGTTGTTTAAGTTTAAAACTAGTCATGAACTTTTTTTTTGGGTCAGAAGTAAAACATACTCCTACTCCGTAGACTTATTAACCACGCTCTGCTATTATCTAAAGATCTATATATTTACTAATTATAACAATTATAGAATCAACAAAAGGAGCGCCATTTTTTGAAATGTCGTGGACAAAAGAAGCTGCGACATTGATTTTGGAGTGTTGGGAGCGACATCGTTGTTTATATATGATTAAAAATAGTCTTCTCATATGAATCGCTAACTGCAGAAAGGAAACAAGTCCAATTTTGCCAATTTCACAGGAGAGACAAAAAACGTAGTAAACCCTACTACACTTCTGCGGTAAATAGAATATTGAAGTCGTTGTCATGCCAATACTACTGTGCGGACGTGTTTCCTTTCTATATTAAACGTTGCGTCTTGTTCCTAGCCACAATTTTAATAATAAAAAAAAAATCGTAAAACTTGGAGTTGATGCCTTTCTGCAGTTAGCGATTCATATGAGTTTGCCGTCAAACCTTTCAGCTCGACGCTGATTGGTTTTAACGTTCTAGAAATCATGCCCACTATTTCATTATATATTCTTCGATCGTGTGATCGGTCACAATGATAGGAACACTTCACTGACATTTCAATGAAGCAAATCAATGATGAAAAATATGATGGTGTGATTTGGGCATTATTAATAGACCATAGATTTTTTTTCTTTTCTTAGTGGACAAATTTTATGGCGGACATTATAACCGTTCAATGTGTTTGCATTCTAAAACATTTAGAAAGAAAATTACTATAATAATTAAATATAAAAAAAATCTACGAAATTTCAAATGGAGTTCGATCTTCAAAAAAAACAGTTATATCTTTTTATGAGCTTACAGATATGATTTATTTGAGTTGGGGGAATGAAATACTGTTTCATAAAGCAGATTAGCAAACATTTACCATAACAAAAAGCTTTGATTTCTATTTTCGTTCTTTTTATTATCGAGTCTCAGGACAGATTTATAGCTTAGAGTTTATTTACAATGACCCAAGCACGTAACTTCCATTTTCTGTTGACTAAATACTGAAAAGCCAAGAAATATTTACTTTAGTCTATCTAATAATTAATGCAACTTTCAGGTTGAAATGAAAGTATGTTTTATCTGAATTAAAAAAATAAGAATTTGATGCTAAAAAGTTGAATTTTTGAAACCAAAATTTGGTTTTGTAAAAATATTAAAAATTGAAGGGACCATATGAAATCCATTATTAAAGATCTTCTTCTACAGAGAATATTCTTTTAAAATTCTTTTAAAAACGTTACCTTCTGTTTTAATTTCATTCTTGAGGTTTTAGAAAATTCATGTCCCCGTCTCCTCTGGACTCTATGAATTTTTTTGCGCAATTAAATAAAGCGCCTAAAAAATGGTAACACATTAAAAGGTTGAGACCCGGTGTTTTACTGGGTGACATCTCAGGATAGCTATTTCACGCTCATTAGCGTTCATCTGCTGAGAATAGTCACCAGGAAAATAACAAGGTCTCAGTATGGAGGTGACATTTATGAATTGTTCTTCTTTATGACATTATTATTTTAAAAGTGCTATTTAATATTATTAAAATTGACATTCTTATTTTATTTTGAGGTTTACTATAAAAATATTTACTAATTTTAAAGTAGAGAACATGTTCAATCTACGTAACTCAGAAATAATATAATTATTATCTTTAACAAAATGCAAAGTTAGAAGTAAATAATAGAAGAACAAAATAGACAATGGTGGAATTTAATTCAAACTTAGGTAAATAAACATCCCCTAAATTAATTTAATTAAAATTTAAAATATGTCTTCTTCAATACAACATAATTTGTTGACGATTAAAAATTTGAGAGTATATAATTTAATCATCTTGCTCTCTTTAGTATAAAAGTTGTTGGTTAGTTTGAATTTCTGCAAAATATCAGTTTTAATTAACGATGATTTCATTTCTAAGCATAAGAGCTGATGGAGGGTGCAGATAAGTGTGAAAGAGATTATGGTCAACAAAGCATATCAGCAGATGAAGAAGGGCTCGCCTCGTTGGCACAAGATATTAATAGAAAGGATCTGTGATGAGATAAAGCACCTGCTAACATTGCGGTTAGGTTGCGAAAAGGTGATATCAATGCTTGTGGGGCCTGATAAAGAAAAAGAAACTTGGAAGAAACTTAGATGTTTTATAAGAAACTTGGAAACTAAGAGTTAACTTTTTGTAATTCAGTCATAGAGGAGTTCTGAATGATTTTGCGAACTATTTTATTGCTAAATCCTTTAAATATTTTAGCCCTTTTTTTAACTAAGTCAGGCCATTAAAAGAAAACAAACTGGGTTTTAAAGAGGGATAATTAAATAAATGTGTATAAATAAACATACATTTAATATACTTTCATGAACTTTCAAGAAATATAATCGTTATATAACTCAGTCCATAATTCTTCCTTATATCGTTTCTTCTTATATTATAAGTTTCAATAAGGGTTGAAGATGTTTTGAAACTTACAATATGATTAAAAAAATACAATCATTGCCAAAAAAAAAAAATTAGCGCACCCAGAACGAATGAAACGGTGAATGACGAAACTTGGTGTACGGCACCGTCACGGATAGTTGTGCTTGCCCGCTGAGAACTGCCACCCTGTGGCGTTAGTATCGATACGATTCTGATCATGTGAACGGCAATTATAAGACCGCTGTGTTTTCTAATTAATGAGGCTGAGTGCTCTGCTTGCCTCGACGACTCATTCGATGCAATTTTGAACAATTAATACCGTTCGAGAGAGGTCGTATCATGGGACTGAAGTAGGTAGGCTGGTTGTGAATTGACGGCCACCTGAACATGTAGCAGCATCACTATATGTCTCTACTCGCACAATTGCAAAACGTCTTGCAGAATGAGAATTGCATTCCAGCAATCCTTGTGGGTACCGTCACAGTTACCATCACACGTCGGCCACTTCGGTAGTGAGCGTCTGTGGACTGGCAACAATCATGTTTTGCGAAGAAACCAGGCTTTTTTCTGGGCTGGGATAGCAATCCTACTCGAAAAGTACTGGGTAGCTCACAAGTCTGGAGCGACACACGGCCAGTGCAGGTGCCGTCATGGTGTGGGCAGCCATCTCACATGATTCTCTGTCTCACTAGTAGTATCAACGAAACATTGACGACGCAGCGATATGTTCAGCAGATTCTGATTACTCATGGGCTTTCCTTCATGAAGGGGCTACAGCGGTTCATTTCCCAAGAAGAAAACACCGCCTCACATACAGCACGGGTTTCCCTGGTGTATGGATACACAAGTCCACCAGGTCTCTAGTCCTGTCGCCCGTTGAACATGCGGAACCACATGGAACGGCAGCTTCGGCTATCGACAAGTAGACCGACGTAGAGCTATGGGAGGTTTTTCCGAAAGGTAGCATTAAACATCTCTAATTCTATACCAAGCAGTATCGCCGCAGTACGTAACGAAACTGTTGACCTGCAGTGTTTACCACTATAAACGGTCCATTTGCTCTGCTATTAATCAGTTAATTGCATGATCATTCTCGTTGTCTAGTCGTTATGTTTGATTGCTTCCTCTGGGCTTGCTAATTTTTTTGCAGTAAGTTTACTTACTATAAAGATAATTGTGTATTGCTATGAGTTCATACGGAAATGAATTATCCTTGATCGATATTCAAAATTACTATATTTTTTATGAAAATTTTCCTTTTCCAATACTGTAGGCTATATGCCTTCAACGTTTTAATTCTTTTTCAATAAATAGGTTTTCAATATATTACTTGTGTTCGTACTTCATTACTACATACTTGTTTTCACATTTCTACACTAAGTGAAAAAAAAAAAAAGCCAAACTCATTTATTTAATACTGTTCATTATTAAGTCAGGCAGTTAATGAAAAGGAAAGTTCATTGAGAAAAAGTGGAGTCTTTGAATGAAAATACTTAAAAAGGTTTAATATATAGATAATATTTAAATATTTCTTATGTAGATCATTTATGACAGGGTAAAAAAAAAAAGAATCAAAAACAGTAGATAATTGATTAACTGTTAGGCTAATAATATTAATTTCTGGGTATGATACCTGCTTCTGGTTTTGAAGTTAGTGTCTGACAGTGAAATTAATAATTAATCATAATTCGTTGAAATTGCATCAGAATGGCTTAACATGAAGAGTCTGTTCTCAGAATTTCCTTCATCAGACATAATTCATTTAGGATCGTAATCCTCTTCAGAATAGATGAAAGTTAATGAAATTAAAATAATGAAATCAACGAAAATAGAGAAGTTCAGCAATTATGCCTTTCATTTCAGCGTCATTTTTTTTTTGGATATTTTACTTCTTTCAATTTCCTACATGTTTCTATATTCCAATCACGGCCTCCGAGCTACATGCGGCTTTTTGACATGTAATGTGATGATCTGAAAACATGTTGGCTGGGCTACATTTTGCGTCATGTAATTAATAAAACATTTTCAAGCTTTATAACATTATTTCTAGGATATAAACTGAGAGCCCACTGGATTAAAATTAAGTAGTGATTAACTACATTTATGAATTTGAATCCTAAGTTGAATACAAGATATGCGTCAAGCAATAAACAAATCGGATCAGCAATCTTTTTTACGTGTTTGCATAGTTGATTATTGTATTAAATACTTTCAATATCGTTGAAATAGTAACCAGTCAGATTTTGAAGGCATTTGGGATACAGCATTTTGGGATATATGCGATAGTTCTGATTTTTCAAACTAATACAAATTATCTGTTTATAAACTACATATTTCAGTACCTATGATTACGTACATGTTATTCTTAATATTTATAATTTTTGAAACAAAAAGTGGATGTAACGATAAAGACGTTTATGTAATATTTGTTCATTTCTAAGTGGCTCCCAAACATCTGTGATTTATCGTACGTGGCTCTTCCGTTGATCAAGTTTGACCTCCTATATAACCAATTCATTTTGTTTATTTGTTTTCAATTTTTATTCAGCGTATTGTGTCATAATTAATTTACTAAGTTAAGATTTGTATTTAAGTCATTAAGTGTATCATGAAGAAATTCGTCGA
The DNA here is from genome assembly GCA_023159025.1 of Thereuonema tuberculata. NCBI lineage: Eukaryota > Metazoa > Arthropoda > Chilopoda > Scutigeromorpha > Scutigeridae > Thereuonema > Thereuonema tuberculata. The sequence goes on along the minus strand of JAFIDM010002131.1, from coordinate 41,494,783 downwards.
ATTAGCTACATTTTAGTAATATACAGTTTTACAGTGATACGTAATTTAATGTTTTAATGTTGTTAATGTTTTTAAGAGGTTCTATTTTCTGGAGCAGAAGCGAGAACCGCAACTTCTCTCGCCTCCTGAGTTGGTCATTCATTGGTAAATCTGACTTTTCTGTTTTTCTTCAGCAGTTAATGCAGTTTCGATTTCAGAATAATTTGTTATTATTAAATTATATAGAAACTTTTCTTTTGGCGATAAGATTCCATATTTCAACAATTGTTCTTTTCTAGTTTCTTATGCTTACTAATTCTTTTATAAAATACTAATCTTCTTATTTTAAGAGATTATTAATTTTTTTTTAGGCAAGACACATAATTTCAAAAAGTTTAAAAAACATATATACAGAATTTAAACATGACTGGTTTTCGATTGGAGGCCAATCATTTACAAATGACAATTCATTAAGGTACAGAGCCGGGTTTTAAGGGAGAAATAACCAATCGAATGAAATGGGCTATGAGATAAATGGGCTATGATATAACATGCAGCAACCTCTAACGGCAGTCATGAGTGGTGATCCAGAAGCGTAATATTAAGAACTTCTGACGTCAGGATTGAGCATCTCTCAACATATCCAGTTTAGCGAATTGTCGTCTTAACGGAAGTGACTTAATTCAAATTTGAATAGCAAATTTAAATAAAAAAAAGGGGGAAGGGGTTTCTAATGTTATGTTTGTTCATGAGTGAGATCGGTTTCTTTTTTAGGAAATCCATATTGATATATCATTATAGCAAGAAGGATCAGATAGCATGATGAGACAATCTGCGCTTCCTTAGAAAGCCTTTGGTTTCATGAGCGATTATGACAGAATTCACGAGATCTAATGAATAGCAAGAATCGCGGATATGCGTAGCAGTCAAATAGTTATAATCACCTGTGAAAATCACATATGCATGTTGTGTCATGCGTTTAGAAAGAGACCGGCGGGTCTCGCCAATACATGTGTATCCGTGTTCTTTGCATTTTTTAGCGTAGACAATTCCTTTTGGGTTGACATTTGCAGCAAGAACCGTAAAATTAATGATAGACTTAACAGTTGATGTAATAGACATGGTGACTACAATATTAAAAGAGCTGAGGAGTTTCTTGAGTATAGTGCTGTAATATGGTATTGATGTGTAATTTATTAATATCCCGAAGTAAAGGATTATATAGCCGGTGCATGGCAAGTTTCATCTGGTTATAAATGAAATGTAAAGGATAGACATTAATAATATTACACATTAATAAGTGTGTAATACTTGATAATTCATTATTAAAATTGTCAAGCGAATTGGAAATTTTGAAAACTTTAGTAAGAAAACAAAACAACTTATTATTTTTTTTAATCCAACAAGACACATAAATAAACTCAAACATCTTCACTGTAGATATCAATATTTCGTTTTAATTTCTAAAACTTTTTCAAGGTTTAGCTTGATGAATTAAAAATAAAATAACATAAAAAATGGAAAGAGAAATCTTCCTCTCACCAAAACAATATAATATACAACAAATAAACCATATAATACATAAAAACATGAATAAACAAAGCAAGTGATAAAATTTGACAATAAAAACGGTGACAACTGTTGTAAACAGATGAATTATATGAGAAATAAAAATTCTTTTAATTTCACATTAGTCATCAATGCATTTCTTTACATGGACAAAGACATTTCATTTACTTTTAAAGACTTGTTGTTGTTAAAACAAACGCAACAATTGATGAGGTTCTATCATGAATCTCTTCTGCTCATCTTGTACATAATGAACAATCTTTACGATGGGGTCCGGGTTGTGTCCTTATAGCCTGCAATGGTCAGCCCAGTCTGAAATATTCTTATCCCTATTATTGAAAGCGCGAACATGTTCCAGCATTCTTTCTTCAACCATCCTGCCCGTGCTTTCAATGTATGTTCCCTGGCAATCTCTACATATCAAAGCGTACACTACTCCCATACTACGTAATACATCATCATTATTACTCTTCTTCTTCTTGAACAACTTGTTGCTCTTGTAAAAAACTAAATTTAAATTATTGTCCTTACATAGTCCTTTCACTTCTTTGTTGATTTTCATACCTATGGATACAGCTAAACTTTTAGTAAAATCATTCTGATTGTTACTATTAATTAAATTATTACTAATTTTAATTTGATGAACAATATGAAATTAAAAGAATTTTTATTTCTCATATAGTTCATATGTTTACAACAATTGTCACCGTTTTTATTGTCGAATTTTATCACTTGCTTTGTTTATTCATGTTTTTAAGTATTATATGGTTTATATGTTGTGTATTATATTGCTTTGGTGAGAGGAAGATTTCTCTTTCTATTTTTTATGTTATTTTATATTTAATTCATCAAGCTAAACCTTGAATTAGTTTTAGAAATTAAAACGAAATATTGGTATCTACAGGGAAGATGTTTGAGTTTATTTATGTGTCTTGTTGGATTAAAGAAGATAACGGTTTTTCATGTACGTCTTTTGAATTATTATTTTATTTTGTACTGAGTTTAAATGTTTTAATTCAGAATCTGTTGTACTAGCCCAAATATGAGGTGCGTAACTGATTAGTGAGTCGAAAAATACATGGTAAGTAGTCATTTTAATATCTTTCATAAGGAAGATTATATAAGAGAGAACATTAATTTTTTTATTTAGTTTTCTTTGATATGATTTCACCATGTGTAGGTTTTATTTGTGTTAATCTAAGGTATTGAAGTTCGTCCAGTTGTTCGATTTCTTTGCATTTTATGTAATATTCATGGTCTTTTAGCAAACATTTTAATGAACGATAAAAAAAAAATTACAGCCTTTCCATTAGTAATTTTCTTTTCAGGATTGTTGAAGAGGACTTTAGTTTTGTTTTCGTTAATAATAGATTTGTTGTTTATTATTTTTAATTATAATTCCCGTTTTCCTAATTTTATAAAATCTAATTTGGTCTTGTAGATGTAACATGACCATATTCTATATTTTCCACGTTTCATCAAATAAATAGTTCTAGAAATATGAAAATGAAAATTGCAACAATTCTGTCTATGTTCCTTCTCCTCTCAATAGACGGAAGAAAGAAGAAAATTAGTTTTTGATATTAGAATTTCACATTAGTTTTTGGTATTAGAATTTCTCATTAAAGATTTATCAAGCAGTTATTGACAAAAACTTAGGATTGACATCTAAAATAAGATCGTATTTGCAATATATTGATAACCGTGATGTGGATTGATCATGAAATGATGATGAAGAAGTTTTTAGATAACTAGATAACTAGGAAACTGAGGAAATTAATTTTGAAACAAAAAAAGATTTGAAATGAAGCATACAGTTCCTCAAAAGCCTATGAAGTAGAAAGATCCAAAGAAGTACATAACACTAAGGGTTATTAAAAGATTAACAACTAAAGAGGAAATTAAACTTAATTAATGTTAAATGTGTTAAAGTTCTATTCGTTAAAATGATCAGTTGGTCATATCAGTTGTATATTAATCGTCGCTATTTGTGTCGTAGTGATTCTTCAATGGGAAGATGCTGGACTCTTCTGTGTGAATAAGATTTAATGAGAGCACTCATTCACGGCAGTAAGGCTCTGGTCCGCCCAACTCCTCTGTGCTAGAGACAATCAGTTTGTTAAAAGGCAAGTCCTAACTGCTCCGACAGCGTAACTCTCATCCTTCAGAGAGATAACTGAATGTTTACAGCAACTGGTATCTGCCTGCACCATTGCTAGAGGAATTGCTGGTGCTGGGTTTCGTCCCCGTTCCCCTTACCAGGCCTGATTTTAACAAAATAAGCAAAGGAGGCTTCATCTAGATTGATACCCGAAGCATGGTCTTCTCTCGAATAGTCTCGCATTGTGTTTAGTGATGAGTCTCACTTCTGCTTTGTAGCAGATAATCGTCGCACTGAGTAAAACTGATGAAAGCTGAAATTCTGGCAATATTGTTGAGAGACATGTAGCCATTACAGCTGGTGTAATGGTGTAAGTCATTTCGTAAGATAGTAGATCTCTTCTCACAGTTATTCGAAGAACTTCAAATTCATAGCCATACGTGCAGGAGATCCTGCAATCCTTTGTTTTGCCCTTCGTTCAGTCTGTCCGGATCAATTTTCCGACGGGATAATGCACGTCTACACACTATTAGAAATTCAAACCCCTCATTGACCTCTCTGTCCCAGTCTTCTACCCTACATATAATACCTGGGAATGCTTGAAATTAACTGCATTCATCATCGAATATCAGACATTTGCAGCACCAATGGATACAAGCTTGGCATAGTCTATCACAAAATATCATCAGGACATTGTTTCACTCCGTACTACATTTCGTGTCGGCAGGAATAGCAACCAGAGAGAGCTTTATATTGGCCAATATTGTAATGCTTCTATTGTTCAATAAAAATGTGTTTTTTACTGTGAAATTTAAATCAATCCCAATTCTCTTCATCTAAATGGTATTTACGAACTTTCATTCACATTGAACGCGTCTTTTGTAATGTAAGATTTTTTTTTGTAACTGAGTGTATTATGTTTACTTGAATGCATTGTTTTTAATCTTCAGCTGATTTCTTAATAAATCCATTTTTATATTTTTATCACTTTAATTTATCATTTTTGACTTTTAAAATTATAATAATAATTTACTATTTTCTAAAAATCTATTAGTTCTCTTACATGAATTATATTAATTATTAAAAATTATTTGAAATATATTAATTTTGAAAATTTCAGGTGCTCCTTGCGTGTCGAGCTTCTCTTATGTGTCAGAGAGCTATTTAGCTGTAGAATCATTGTCCAGGGTAGATAGTAAGTCCTAATCTTATTATCAGCAGAAACTTAAATCAAACTTATATCAAAGAAGAAACTTACATCCATGCCTGGTCCATGATTCTTACCCAAGTTTTAGACCGTCGCGTCGCAGAGTGATATATTTACCACTTTTAGGTAAACTCTACCCCCATGTTAATACACTGAATTCCTAATAATGGTTATAAAAGAAACTTAAGTTGAGACACTGTGAAAAGATTTGAAATGGGGAGAAAAAATTAAGAATAAGAATTGCCCATGAGAAGATCGAACCCACGACCTTCACGTTATTAGCACGACGCTCTAACCAACTCAGCAAACCTACAACATTCAAGAAATCCTAGAACAGTCGCTTCCTAAGTATCTAGAGAAAATAAAGTAATTATCAAAGCCCCAATTCTAAAGGATTTCATAACCAATATCTCATAATGTCATATGTTGAGAAACTGTGAAAAGATTTAAAATGGGGAGAAAAAATTGAAGAATAAGAATGGCGCATGAGGAGATCGAACCCAGGGCCAGCTGACAGAGCCCTTGCGAAGCATTGTGGGATATGTGTCCACAGACAAACGGGGGATATAAGGCGTCTTTCAGAAGCCTAAAAAAAATCTAACGACACTACTGCTAATGTGCTAGATCTGCGAAAGATATTATATTTTTTTATTTGTTTGTCACCAGGTATCAGGGTGAGTATGATGCGAATTTCTTTGTTTGAATTTCTTTTAAAAGAAATTCTTATTTCTAGATCAATTATCATAGATGTAAAGAAGAAGATGGACGATTTCGTCTCATACCAGATATTTCGGAAGATGATTGCCAAGATTTCGCTATTTTCAGTAAAATTCTGATTCTTTGGAAGGCAAGCGGAAGAAGTAAGAAGAGATTTTTGAAACGAAATGGGGCTTGATTTGGAGAAGAAATTCAGAAATTACATATCTAGTTTATTCAGCCACAATACGTTAATGCGATACCCATTAAACGCCAGAACAGTACTATTTCAGTACTAGAACAACGAGCAGGCGTATGAAGAATTTAGTAGCCTGAAGAACTTACATTTGCAACCAAAATGAGCTTCAAAAAAAAATAATAAAAGGCAAGAGAAATGTTGCTCATGTTTCAAACAAATGTACAATTAGAAGTCCTCGTTCGTGGAGGATAATTAAGAGCATAAATGCATCAAAAAAATATATATATAAGGCACTGCTGGATGGAAAAATAGCCGACACTCAAGCTGAGAAATCCATCAAATCGAAGATGCTATATTTGCAAAGTGACATCAAAGTAGATGAACTACATATGAAGGGCCTAACTGCAAAAGTCACATTCTCCACTTTAGCTAATTTTTCAGGAAACATGAAAAACCTCTCATTTCAATAAAACAAGGTTTTGAAACTTGCATTTTTTTTAAAAAATTTAATGTAATCAGACAATGTGGTGTGTAATGCTGTTTCAAATCTTACACAACATATAACTTGGAAAAATGACTTTAAAACATGGAGAATGTGACTTTTGGTACTTACAGATGGAGAATGTGAGTTCTGCACTTGAATAGTTTGCAGAATATTACTTTTGACACCATGCGTTCTAGAAATTATCAGAGAAGATAATGTAACTCACGATATTATTTAGTTTGTTTAGGGTGAAAAGTTTAAATACTGGCATACTTTTTGGCACAAAAACTTTGTTTATTGAAGAAACAAATTTTACAAATTATTCTCACAATATAGAAATAAAACAAAACAACAAAAAACTATAGATTGTCATCAAAACAGTTCAGTTTATTGAACAAAATCAGATCTGGAAAGTCTCCAGTTCATCTACAACGTGGCATTCCTCCTCATATTCTCCTGGCACATGTATTTCAGGTCCATTCAAAACATTGACGAAAAATTGCAAAATCTTCATTAGATCGCCACTTTTCTCCGTAGTGTTTTTCCTTGAGCTCTCTTCCATTTCAGTGGTGTATTCACACGCTTCTTTGGACTTCGACAATATTTCTATCAATAGGTTTAACACTTTGATCCATTATTAATAAAAAAAGAGGACAGCACAATAAACTTTACACTTCACTCTTACCCAAACATAACCTCTTGCTGACTGTGTCACATGACTACATCACGTGACCACAATACAGCTCCCCATTGGCTGAGTGGAGAATGTGAGTTTTGCACTAGAATCCTCAGTGGAGAATGTTAGTTTTGCTCCAAAACGTGATTTTCAACATTAAATTTATATAAGAGAATAAGAGTTTTGATAGCTGAAACCTTCAGAATAAGATACAGTTCAATGTGAACAATAATAATATATCAATAACTCATTTCCCGCCAAAAGCGGAGAATGTGACTTTTGCAGTTAGGCCCTTCATATATGCTATTATAAAACAGATCTGTAACACAGTATTTTCCATCTGATTATTACACATATTACCATAATTATAATTCTTCATGCTAACTACATAAATTTAAATCCAAATTTTCCAACTTTCAAACCGAAGATTTTATTCAGTTCTTTAACATAAAAAAAATGTTTAAACGTAAATAGACAATGAAAATTTAAAATTTGTCTATGTTTACACAATGCAAATAATCCGAAAATGCACTATGCCCTGTAAAACAAATGTGTAATTACAAAATCCATACTAAAATGTTTAATTTTTAGTCTCTTGTAAATATCAGTGATAAATACTTTGGTAATAAATTTAAAGTCAATTGTAAAAATTTGGAAAAATTTCAATAATTTCTATAATGGAAATAGTTTGTAAGCAAAATCTATTGAAATAATAGGGAAGTTTTAAAAAGTTTTACAATTATTATAAACAATGTTGTTAACAGTATATAAGTTCTGTATATTCCCAAGAGTTTTCTGATATTATTACCAAATTCTTTATTATATTTAACGTTTTTCCATGTATATTATGCCTGATGAAGCAGTTAAAAGTAATAAACTGAGAAATATAGTGTTGAAAGGAAGAGGATGTGTCATATATCATTATTAGTAATTAATTACATATTATGTTTGAATATTAGAGCATCAATACTAGCATTGTTAAACTTGATTAAAAATATCTACATTTCCAGCTTATACTGTATTTTTTTTATTCTTAATAAATAAATTTATTTTTTAAATAATGGAATGTAAGTAATTGTTTGTACCTAATATTTTGTAGTTTTGTTGCTGATTTTTTTGTCCTATCTGCCATATTATATATATAAGCATACTATGTTGTACAACTGACTTCAAATCAATTTTAATCATATTGTTACTAAGACCGCTATTTCTTTTGAATACCTAATATAATGTTATTTTTATTTTAATTTTACAAAGAAAGTAAAGCTGCTTTAGAACCCAAAACAAATTTAGAGATTTTTTTTTTGTATAATCACTTTCTTCAATCCAAGTAATAACAAGAACAGAACCCATCACTTAAGCTTGATACATAATACAAAAATCAGCAAATTTTAAATATGTTTGTTAGCAATTAATACATCATTGTAATACATAACAACAGCCAAAGCAATACCATACCCAGTTATGATATCGTCAGTAAAGCATTCATACCCAGTACTAATTGGATAAAACATCACGTGTTCTGCATGATGCAATAACTTTAGATTGTGATTATTTCTCAATAATTCGTATACAAGCCTGGTTATTATTATAACGAAAAAGTTTCAAACCATGGGATTCCCCAGCTAAGACAATACGGCGGGTCAAGGACCAAAGCACATATTGCCAAGTGTATTAAAAAAAAAAAAAAAATTTGGAAGAATAGTTAGGGATGTGTGCTTGTGTCCATAAATTTCCGAACTATGCGTGTTGTGTTGAGTACTACAGCCTTCTGGATTTGTGCATAAGTGTTTTTATGAAGTCCTAGTGTGCTGAGGCTGTGATGCAATGTGTGAGGCACCAGACCAGTAGCGGACAGGATGATGGGTACAACACGTACTCGGTCCTGCGTCCACTGCTTCTGGAGCTCGTGTGCTAGGTCTGTGTATTTACTTATCTTGTCAGCGTGAGTTTTCTGCATGTTCTTGCTGATATTATTATTATTATTATTATTATTATTATTATTATTATTATTATTATTATATAATTAATTTTGTTGCTCAATCCATAGATTTTTCGAATAATTGTTTTGTTTTACAATTGTCTCATTGACTTTTAAAGTCTCTGACATTCGTCAAAAAACTACAACTGGATTCTTGACCGTCTGTTTGAGCTCTAAATAAACACATTTATAATCATTTATATAGTATTTACAACTAAGTAATCATTTTTTGTCTAATTGGGAGAGAAAAATATTTTGTAGTCATAAATGTCATTTTATGTCGTAATTGGGACATTTTAGTGAAATGTTAAGCAATCCTGTAAAAATAGCGAATATGATCTCTTTCACTTTCAGCTATTAGTTTCAAATAGCTCAAAAATTTCAAAGGTTATATAACAGGTCAATAGCTCCACTTTTCTTGAAAAAGTAAACGTGTTGAAAAATGAACAAATATCTTACAATTGTATTGTAAGTGATGCTCAAAATTTTGTGGAGCCTCAGGGGGCTACGTAATTTGTGATAGCATTATTCTAATTTGTAATTTAGGAGAATATTAAATATTTTCGAGAACGAATTCAGTTGCTATCCTGCTACATTTCATCCATTTCAATATAAACTTTTTTTTTTACAGTAATAAAAAAAATGGCTTCTCATAGGAAATATAATTTAGGCACTTCAAATGAGAGCAGTAAAGATTTGAAGCTGTTCTTGGCAGAAGACTTTTTATCGGATAAAAAGAAATTCAACTCTTATTCTAATATTAAAAAAAAGTAATTTGCTATTTTTCATTATATTATTATTACTTCCTACTTTTCCTACTCTTCCTACAGTGAATTCTGATGAATACTAATTTAATGGTTTTTCCATTCACGAAACGTAGAGACATTGTTGAAATAATTGAGTAATCTGGATAATTATTGTAAAATGTATTTTTTAAAAAGAAAAGTAAAATATATTCTTTACTTTGCAGAAAATTATTTTTTTAAAAGTTTAAAAAAATAAGTGCAGACATTTTCAAATATATTTGAATTGCATTCGTTACTTTTTTTTTAACTTGAAGCTAGAAAAATTAGAAGAAATAATTACTGTATCGATTGAGAAATCGAAACTCAGCGAAGTAATAATAAAGAGAACAGTGAAAAAAAAAAGCGATAGTATTCAAGGCAGATCGTTATTTTGGTTTGCTATTCTTAGGGAGCTGATTGTTTCCTGATCCATGGCTGTAACTTTTCTCTTATCAACAAAGTTTGTTATTTGGTGGGATCTGTGTTGGTATTTGGAGTGTCTACGCACACGATGAATTACATGACCAGGAAATTGGAATGGACATCTGATTTGCGGCTCACAAGGCAAAATGCCAACAGAAGTAGAAAGATTGGTTTCTTTGTGTCCCAGTGTTGGCGGCAGTTGTCAGTGAGGGCTGAGAAACTCTATTGTCTCAGGAAACAAGAAGAGAACAAAAGACACTCACAGTCAAACAATGCAGAAAACATGACGCCAGAAAAATGAGGAAGTTATGTGTCTATGAAGAAGAAAAGACGCCAGAAGTGTGGGAGAAAACATCTTGATAGGAAGTCATTAAAAATGAGGCCTTAATCAAGGTCTGGAAAGTGGTTTTCTGGGAAATGAAATTGCAGATTTGTTGTTCAAAGCTCGTTTGGTACAGCTTTACGATTTCTTAACTGACTTCATGAAAATGAAATCACTAACATTCCTAAATATTGCTCACTTTTAGAACTGGCAATCATGAATTTATTATAATTGCCTAATCTTCAGACTTCTTGACGTTAAGTTGCTATTACAAAGCTTGATGTTTCAGAGAATAATTCCAGCGTTAAATAACAATTTTATTTCTATTTTAATAAAGAGAAAATAAGACCTTTCTAAAGTTCTGTTTGCATAATGAAGTAACTGAACTAATTAAACACAAAAATTACTGTGAATATTGAATATAATTTTAAACATTACAAAGTACTGTTATTTTGACTATTATTAAGTTAAATTTGAAGTATTATTTAAAACATAAAATTTAAATTAGTTTTCAGTTTTATCTAAATAAATTACATTACTTGAAATAAAGTAAATGTAAGATTAGATGTTTAGTAATTAGTGATTAGGGGGTGATCGAATCCAAAGGATCAATCTCCGATAATCATATAATAAACATAATCCACATGGTAAATATGATTTAGACTGATTTGATGAAACTATAATTTGGTGCAATTCTTGGTAATAAATTTCCAAGCGATGTTTTAAAGCTGTAATTATTTAAGTGGAATTTTTAAATAAGTTAGTGATAATTAATGTTATTTGCCTGAAGTCAGCAGTAAGTGTCTCCAAGACATTTTGGTAAATTCTATTATGAATACTTACCGAAGCAAAATCTGTTATAAAAATATAATGATTGTAGTGGCAACCTTCGAAATGTCGAGCCGAAAATGGCTTTACAACTAATAATTTCTTTCATCACCAACATCTTATATAAATAATCAATAAGATTAACACAATGAGAGAAACATCCTGCAACGTTTTAAATATTGCAGAATTAATAATAATAAAAAATATTTGAAGAGGAAGAATTTTCTTTGACTTCAGACTGCAAGGAAAGATTTATAAATTTATGGTTGTCGGATATTAAGAAATACTGTTGTTTCTGATTTTATTTCCTGAAAAATTGATGGTATTTTTTTGATAAATAAATTGGCTTCGATGAAACTTGTCAGTGAGGAAGTGAAAACTATAAATAAGGTAACTTAAGGACAAAGACGTAGACAAAGACATTTTCTCGAATTATCAGACTATACAAATTACTTGTTTTGTCACAAACAGCTAAAGTTAAGCTGCATAATACAGTACAAAATCTAAATTAGCTGTTATCATTTTATTTTACTACTTCAAGTTCTATACACTATATCTCCGTCTGAGTCGAGGACTGGCCACAAAGTCGACTTTATTTTAGGCCAATTAACCGGTCAGTCTTCATTAACATCAGAAATTTTGAAGCCTAGGACTTTACGGTAGATTTAACCCTATCCGAGAGTGCAAAGATGCCCCATGGGGCGCTTTCAATGCTTGAATGGCCAGGGACTGAAATAACGTCGTCAGGTCATCCCAACGCTCACCCGCCTGTAACCCCGGCAGTCGTTCTACAGGGACTGGGTGGATCCCAGGACTTATCTGAATGAGAAACTATGAAGAGTGGAAAATCCCTGACCTCCGCATGGTCAGAGATTGAACGAGGTCTTCAAGCTCTTCACCACTTGGCTACAGGGCCCACTGTTCCAAGACTTGGTGGGGGGAAAAAAAAATCTTGATTTCGCCCTTGTTTTCACTCTCAAATCAAATTACTAACCTCGATGGGAAATATTTTGTAAAAAAATAGTTTTTATATTTTCAATACGAATTGATGACTGAATTCTTATTGTTCTTCATTTACGATGAATATGGAACTGTTTTCCTTTAACTCGTTTCTTTCAATTTTACAAGGAAATAAGCTTTAAAAGAGGCTTCATACCTCCAATTTTCTCCTTTCAAAAATCCCCTTTATTAAAAAAAAGTCAATAGAAAGGAATATATTTTTAAAATATAATTATTAAACCTATTATATTATTTTTCCTCAATCAATGGATGATGAACATCAAAAATCAGTATCATTTCCAAAGATAATCTTGATTCTAAGATATACCAAATATCGAATATAAAATCGAATTCCAGAGCATAGAGAGCCGATAACATTGCAAAGAATGGCAATATTCAAGTAGGCTAGTGGTATTCCACCAACTTGGAAACCCAGATGCTATGATATCAGATTATCCATTATCAGATTATCCATAAAGAAATATGTTAAATAGTAGCCTAACAAAAAATGTTTATCTTAATTTTACTATTTCTAATGAAAATTTATTTTTCAATTATTCGATTAATATTTTTTTATATCTAATAAATTAGCCTCAATGGAGTTCTAAAGATAAAAAGTGTCTAAATCATTAGTTATTGTTTTTTTCAAGTAAATTATGAATTCTATAAAATTGATGAAGATATTTAGTGATTTTTAATGTTGGATTAGTGATCTCAATTGAAATTGAAAGATAATGGTAATATACAGAATAATTGTAGTAACCATTGTATTATAAATATAAAAAAAGTACGGAAATACATCAGACTTCAGTGATTTTCAAAAAGACAGTTATTGGTGCGGGTCAAGTCGTGACTTCTTTCAGTAGAACAACTGAAATCTTAGGCGTTGGAAGAGTGTCTAACCAGGGGACTGTCAAACAGTCGGATTGCCGATTTTGTTCATACTTCTTGTGTGTGAAGGTCATCCCTCGAATATCAAGTTTCCAAAGCCATTGGCCCACATATCAGGCATTTTCCATAAAATTTCGAGAGTTTGAAAGATTCGAAGCAGCTTACGTCGATTGAACATTAACGAAGAGATACGCGAGCACGTAGGCTCGAGCCTGGTAACTGGTTCGAATCTTGCTGACAAAAAGAAAGTTTTTTTTTTATTTCATCCTACTTATATTTTAGGTGACATTATTTGTAATGAATCACAATTTTGGTACAAACATCGAAATCAAAAATATTTTTATTTATCTAGATCAGATAGAAATGAAATGCTAAATTAATGTCAAACAATAATGTTGATAAATTATGCTTGCCCTAACGTTGCTAACTGCATCTTGCTACTCTTAAGTTGGAGTTTCACAGGATGATACTTGTAGTAAAAGCATGGGGAAATAAAACTTTTTGCGAGATGAATCACAGTGCACGATTGCCTAGTTTTTGCAGATGCAAGGATTTTTCAAACTTTTGGTAGGGAAACAAACCTTATTCACATTTGTAAAAGTTTCCCTGTCATCGCAAAGTTTTCGCCATACCAAGCATACTGAAATGTGTTACGAAAGATTGGGGAGGACAGCTGGTGATATACGACCTGTTGAATTTTTATGTAATCCTCTCTGGAGTTAATTTCGCGTTTTTTGCTCAATGACGTCGGCGCAGTTTCACGGGCGCTTTATGAAATTTTTCATTTTCCGATAACGGCTGGACCAAAGGGATACATTTCGGAGGAATGACCTTTACAGTGCAGGTTGGCAGACGCTTTTCGACTCGAAACGTTTCATCGTAAAGCACGGGATTTGTCTGTCCTCCCCAAGAATAGCAGAGAAGTTTCGTAGTAGTAGAATGTTTTCGGACTTGGATGATGTGACGACGACCTTTCGATATTTTAAAGATACATGTCAACCGATTTCTGGACTCTAGGACAACATTCAGCTGTCGTCTCTTGTAGACAACTGAAGACAAGGGACAACAATTTCGCAGATAAAAGTGACGGCGTATTGTGCAGTATAGCAGTGAATCACCTTATTCGTATTCTGCCGTTTCACGAGAACCACCCTTAATCCTTAGGGCCCGAGAGTTCTATCAAAGGTGGACTGGTATTGGCAGCCTGGAAAAAAAGTAATTGAAATATTGTATTAATACTGTATTAATATGACAGTTCATACTTTCATTAGTCATAAAGAATGAAATACTTTGTTAAGTACCTGTTTTGTCGGTATCGATGATTATTGTCGAAATTTGTTATCAGGCCTCAGCCTGGACTCGAAAAATTTCTGCCGAAGCCAGGGTTTCTTCCATTATTGCGAATTCTTCTTCTGTTATGAATATCTTATTTTTTCGTTGGCAGATTCGATGCTTCCATTTAAAGCGCGCAACCTTGGGTCGGAACCTTTGAAGTTAAAATTATCAAATTAACTTGCAGCAGCTGAAGCCCTTTGCTGCAAATTTTTGCGTCGTGACTTGTTGGTTGTTCTCCCTAGCTTCCTTGAATCGATTATAAGTTCGTAAGCCTTTGATTGCGTTTTTATCGATAATAGTTCCACGGCTTAATTGTTTAGTGGTTCCACTTTATTTAATGGTTTTTTTACGTGTTTCTCCCATTTTGACAAATCCTCCTTACAATTTAGGCCGTTGCATTCTTTTCTTTGCAGGCTCTTCAGGGTCCAACAATTATATTCCAGTGGAATAGAGTCCTTGTATGTTTTTTGCCTTTTTTCCCTCTGGTTCGTATCTTCAAAATTGAAAATTCAAAATCATTAATTTCAACTTCTTCAATAGCGTTTTCCTCGTCGATTTCATCGAACAAAATCAATTGGTTGCATACAAATTTCTTGTCGCCCAGTGTTTGTAGCGAATACTGATAAATATCTTTTTTCTAGTAGCATCGGTTCGGCAGTAATTTATGCAGAAGATTGCGATGCGAAGAGACCATTTTGTTCAAGGAGGTACTAGTAGTAAACAATGGTATCTTTCAAAAGTAATTTGCTAGTTTCACTGCACAGGCCAACCGTATCTTCTTCTGGTACTATTGATGGGCCAGTCACATCAACGGGTCATTTTGTCACTGAGCGTGCTTGAGTTGGTGCCACGTGTCTGTTTTTACAGGTAAATTTTAATTGCTGTGAGAAAATAAAACATTTTTTATTTTATGTCTATGTTGACATGTTTAACAAGAGATAGAAGAGGAAGTAAAAATTCTATTCTTCACAGTCAAGCGGGGGAAATATATATACAATATTTACCAGTATTTTCTGATGATGGAAGAGGACAGTTCATCGTTACCTCTTTCTGCGAGGCAACTGTTAAGTCACCGACTTCGTTTGTGACGGCTACTCTTAAGAAGTGGTCGGCCAACCTAATGACCAAAATATCAATTCACTTCTTGAGAGTAACAAGACGCAGCTAGCAAATTATGGAAAACACAATTTTTAACATTATTGTTCGACACGATTTTAGCGATTCATTTTCTCTCTGATCTGGATAAGTAAAAAAGTGTTTCATTTCTTACACGACATTTTTATTCGTTTTTATTCCCAAATTGTGATTCGTTACAAATAATCTTAAATATACAGAGGATGAGAAACACACAAACACACTTCACACACACACAAAGAAAAAACTTCATGCACCTGCAAGATTCGAATCAGCAATTCCGCACATAAGACTCTAGCAATACGTGGTGAGCCATGCGCTCGCTTATCACTTGATTAACGTTCAGTCGATATTGATCGCTTCAAATTTTTCCAGAACAAGTCTGGATAAAAAATTGATGGTATTTTTTGATAAGTAATTGGTTTCGATGTAACTGTCAGTGAAGAAGCGAAAGCTGTAGATCAGATAACTTAAGGACAAAGACGTAGAAAAGCAGAGCGATTTTTTTCGAATTATCAGACTACACAAATTACTTGGTTTGTCACAAACAGCAAAAGTTTAATATAGTCCAATGGCTTTGATAACTTGATATTCGAGGTATGACCTTCACGTACTTTAAGTATGAACAAAATCCACTAAGTGACATCCTGAAAATCCCCTTGTACATAATTTTACATGACTGCCTATCGAAAAGAAAACTGGATGCTGGCCCAATTGATTGGAGAAATCCAATAGATGAATCAATTTACTCCAAAGTTTATCCGCTGGAATAAAAATATTCATTTCAACCAGAAGAATTCTTCGGGAACTTCCCAGTTTATATATCATCGTGCAGCTATAACGACACCCGTCCTACTGACATTCAAGCTAAATAGTGCAAAGAAAGGCAAAACTCATTTGACATCTGAAAATCTGTCTGTTGGTGCGGTGAATTGTCTTTCTGTTTCTTCCCCATCACAGAAACAGTTTTGTATGGAGACGTTCGATATAAGCAGATAATCCTGTCTGCTTGATTGTAACTGTAAAACAAATAAGATGTATAGAAGATGTAGAGGGCATGTAATAAAGATTCTCATATAAAGCCTCTCCAATAAAGAGGAATAGTGAAACAAGGCCTATATGATGATGTTGGCCTCTTCAGCATCTTGACGCGTTCGAAGGGCTGTATAACAGCTTCAACATAGTTATGCAATTGAACAGAACGTTTATTCCTAGATTCAGACGGAAAATTCTCCTACTAACACTTAAAGAAGTGAATCAAACTTTAAACTAAAAAAAAACGAAGATAAAGCAAAATAACTATGCTCTCCGCATTCACTAGGCATTAATGTTATCGAAACTGTACGGAAATGTTTCAGCAGAATTTGCTTTACCTTCTTCATTCACAGATTATGCAAAATCTTTGCAGGACAAATGCTACAAAATCGATATCTTATGTGCCAGATCTGTATGCATCTATTCCACATCGAATTAATACTGTTATTTGTGAAAAGAATGTTACATATTTGTAAAACAGAAAAATGTCCCATCATTTATCTAAATTGTTCTTAATGTACTCCGAGAATATTATTTGTAACTTATATTCTTGTAATTTTGAAATATGTATTGTACACGTCCAGATATTTTGCAAATTCCTCATCTGCATTGCAACATTAGTTAAAAAAAAATTCGTAATTTTTAAAAAAAAAAAAACAATCTTATGGAGAAGTTTCTAATATCTTTGACAAAAATTCATATAGCTAAAATTCATTTTTTTTTAATTTTACGACATAAAATGGCATTTCTTACATGTTTAAATGAAAGAAATCTTTTTTTTTTGTATCGGTTAAATGTCTACAAGAAATTTTTATGTATTAAAATATTTAAATAAAGATCTAGTTCTATTCAAAATTTAATAAATTTATGTCACAGGCTGTTGTGAAACATAGAGAGACTCATATGGGATTTCTTAGCGATTTCTAGTTTTAAAATTGAATAGAACTCGGTTACAATTTAAAATGTCGTGTTGTAAAAATGTCAAAGAAAGTGAAATCTTTTAATGAAGGTAATTAAATTAAAAACTGTCATATCGACTGAATTTTGACACATCAATTTTAAATGAGACTTAAAGATGAAGCACACGCTAGCACAGATTTCTTTCACATATCCTCGCAGATCAGTTGATATCTGCTCCTCATCTTACAACACTATAGGCCAACACTATAAAGCACAAAAAGTTGCTTGTACTGCATTAAAACAGTGAACTGTAAATAATATAAACTGAAGTCTTTTGCAAAAATGTGTTTGAGTTATGCACAACATATTTTTATTTCTACAGTTTCAATAGTGCCAAAATTGACATTTCTCTTCTTTTCAATGAACAGGCATCCTAAAAGTTCTAACTTCTTAAGATAAAAAATTCCTAAGAATATTTCACGATATCATAATAACAATGGAATAAGAACTTTTTTTATAGAAATTGAATCTTTTTTCACAATAAAACTGTATTCGATGCGAACTCAAGATAAAATTACATGATAAACATTTAGCTAATATTAGCAGCAGAAGAAAAATCCCTTTTTGAAACTCTGTACAATTTGTAACCCAAAAATGGTTAATTTTTTTAAAAATTAGCATTTCAACGGCTAAGTCAGGCAGACACTACACTTTCTTCCCTATCTTTAAATTATTTCCATTTCTTTAACATATCTTCGTACAAAAAGTGTAATATTTGTATAACCATTATTTTTCAGCAATAAAAGTTTTTTAGTGTAAATACATTCATTTTAACGGTTATGTGCATTAATTTATATTCTTCAAATTATTCCACGCATGGTAAATGTTTTGAACAAAGTTATAGTCTTTAAATAATTTTAATTATGGTGATGAAATTGTCAAAATAGTTTGGTTCTTTAATAATTTAATTTGTTCTTAGCCTGATAGATTTATCTTTTTGGCTACTTCATTAACTTAATTTAGGATTGTTTCCGAAAGTAATTCAGTTTGATACTTGCGAGTAAACAAACCATGTTGTTGCCCTGCAGGACTAGTCTGAATCAGATGCCCTCTACAGATCTAAGGTTGAGGGAAAGAGAAATCTTACTCCAACTTAACCTTAATTTTTGAATTACTATCATTATGCTATAGAGGTACTGCCTATTTTAATTAGTTAGTTCTTTTCTAAAAACCATTAATAATAAATTAGTATTTACATGCAATTGTGGTTGTGCATTTAACAACATTTCAAACTCAATTTTTATTTACAGAAAAGAATAAAAGATATCAAATATTTTTAAACGCTATGTAACAATTCATTTTTTATTATTAAATTTATCTGCTTTTTGCTTGTTTTTACGATTTTTCTTTGTTAATTATTCACAATTGTCTGTGATCTTATATTGACCATATCGTAAAGCCAGTTTTAGAAAAAGATCGGGAATGACGTCATTGTATCAAATTACACTGTATCTGGTAGCCCGAACCTTTACGCCAATATCGTTCTGCAAGAAAAAGATTTTGTACGATGTGAAATTTCTTTCAGATTGCACTGATTTGTAATGAAAAGTATAAGATTATTTCTTGTGAAATTTTCAAACTTGTAAAAAATCAATCGTGCTATTGGTCATTAAGTTGTAGAACTACGTGATATCATGGCTGCTTCCACTAGCTCGCAGGTATCTCCTCAAATATACTTTAAAGTTATTCGTAAAGGTCAGTCTTTGCGTGGTCCTGTGTAATGACTGGCGAGAATAAAATTAAATATATATAATTTAAACAGGATTAATTAAAAAACAATAAAACTAGAAAACTGGAAGAAAAAAAACAAAACAAAAAAAGCCATATAGGAGAATCGATCCAGCGTACCTTAGCATGATACTCGGATGCTTAGACCATCTCACCACCACAGAATAGTGATTCCTATGCCTGACGTCACTCTCGATCTTTTTCTGAAACTGGCTTTATATTTACTTTTAAGCAAATTAAGGAAGTTCGATAGATACAGATATACTCCAGAGGGGGCAAAGTTGGTCCATGGGGCCCTGCAGGTATGGTTCTCAACGGTGGGAAAGACTTGGGACTTTTTCCTTCAAGTCACTGTAGAAAACCTAAAAAGAAATAGTTTATTGTTTTAAAGGTTCTTAGTACTACTACAGAGACTGGGAAAACTTTAAGAAAGAGCCATTTACAAAAAGAGCCTATATCAATGTCTGTTTTTCGAATTACATCTGAAATTTCTTCCAAATAGATGATCTTGAACGGAATGGCAAACTTTTTACCTTAGTTCCAATGTTTTATTACCAAGTTAAAGAATTGAAAATTAAGATGCAAAGAATCAGCTTAGAGTACCTCAATTTTACTGTATCTGTGTATCTACATTCTTCATTCACGTTTTTTAATATTTTGAGTCTGCAATTTTTTTTATCCTGACTAATCATGTAATGAAGAAAAATTTGAAAAAGAAATGCTTAAAATATATAAATCTTTATCGGCTTCGTAAGTGTTTCATTACAGGGTCAACCTTGGACTGTAATAATGAATGTCAATTGCATGATCATTAGCATTTTATAAAAAATCATTTCAATTTTTTTGGACATATCTAACCAACAAATTACTGAACATTCAAACATTCATACAGAGATACAAGATACTGCCTAAGATATACATATCAACTTTAATAATGTTTTCTCTTTTGACAGCTGTGCAATGATGACGTCATCTCATAAATACATTACTTTTATCCAAACATTCCTTTTTCAAGAACACAATTATCAACAGAAATATTTCATTAGTTATATGTTCGATATGATTCAAGTGAGGACTTGGCAGCAGTTAATATAAAGTTGGTAAGCCAGATTTGTCAGTCTCTCTCGAATTGGTCAATTCGATTTCAGATATTGGCATTATATTTTCAGATGTTTCAATTGTAAAAAAAAACTATGAAGTTCTAAACAGAATGCGATCAGCAGTGAAGGTATTGAATTTTGGTTTTGTTTATTGAGATAGAATACGAAGAAAAAAAAGTCTCACATTTCAAACTATTGGACACGACTTTGAAAGCTATTTTGAAACTATTATAGAATTTCATCGAAATTGTTAACAGTTTAATTTTCAATTAAGGATGATAAAAGTAAAGATAAAGTAGTTCTTAACTGGAAGTAATCATAGCATCCGGATTTCCTGACATTTAATAGCAAAGATAAGTCTCAAGCTATCTAATAGTGGAGGGATTTTAACTAGTTATCATTATTTACTTATTTCTTTTATTTATCAACTACAGTATTTTCCCGTTATAAATTGTGAAGGAGAGGAAATGAAAATGAATGCATTGCTAGGAACGTAAATGAATTTGTTTCTTGGAAGGCATGATGGGGGCATTACTAGGAACTGACAGCGCTTCAACTTGAATGGCAAATTGACAACATTCGATTGAAAAATCCTGGGAATAGTGACGATATCGAAAGAACTTCTGTTATGATTAAATTTCAATGACACTCCCTAATGACCAATCTTGTGCCCTTACCGAGTCCTTTCTTTGTATTGAGATTGTGAAAGAGCATCGGAATTGATACTTTGTTCAGGCTCAGCTGATAAGTTGGCATGCTGGAAAATGTGAGAGGGTGAAGAAACTCTGCAGGATAGTTTCGTTCATCACTTGAATTATCCGACACTACTACATCTGTGCTGCAGTAGATGTGACAGTGCCGGATACCTTTCTGATCTCTTGCTTTATACACAGACAGATACAAATACGGAATTGAAATTGATTCATTATTTTAATAATATTGCAATCAAACCATGGGTTTCCCCAGCATAAACATTTATTATTATTATTATTATTATTATCGCGTTTGTATGTTTCAAACCTTGGGTTTCCCCAGCAAAAACAATATGGCGGGTCAATGACCAAAGCACATACTGCCAAGTGTAAAGATGTCTGCAAGAATGATTAGGGATGTGTGCTTGTGTCCAAAAATTTCCTAACTATGCGTGTAGTATTGAGTATCACAGCCTTCTGCAGTTGTGCATAAGTGATTTTGTGAAGTCCTAGTGTGCTGAGACAGTGGTGCAATGTGTGAGGCACCAGACCAGTGGCAGACAGAACGATGGGTACAACACGTACTCGATCCTGCTTCCACTGCTTCTGGAGCTCGTGTGCTAGATCAGTGTATTTACTGATCTTGTCTGCGTGAGTTTTCTACATGTTCTTGCTGATAGGCACTGCAATATCAATTAGATAGGTCTGTTTGTTGACCTTATCAACAAGTGTGATGTCTGGTCTGTTGTGATGTATGGTTTTGTCTGTGTGAATGGGGCGGTCCCAGTATAGTTTATATGAGGGTGACTCTAATACGCTTTGTGGTATGTACTTGTAGTACGGGACCGTGCTCTTAATAAGTGAATGTTTATGTGCTAGTTGTTGATGAACGATCGACGCTACCTGATTGTGTCGATGGAGGTAGTCTGTTTGAGAGAGAAGGGGACAGCCTGATATTACGTGGTCGATCGGCTCATGCGTAGTGTGGCATTTCCTGCATTTGTCGTCATGTGTGTTTGCATCGTGTAGAATGTGTTTCTTGTAGTTGCGTGTGGAGATGACTTGGTCCTGTATTGCGATCATGAACCCTTCGGTCTCCCCAAACAGCTCACCACTCGTCAGCCATCTGTTCGACGCTTCCATGTCGACATGAGACTGGCTGAGTTCCTGATGATGTCTGCCATGGAGTTCCTTACGAGCCCATGATTCACGCAGCTGCTGAGTGTGGGTGTCAGGGGTGGTGAGTGTTGGAGAAGAGTTTTCGAGGTTCAGGGGTGTGAGGTGTGTGACAGCCTTGACAATGGCTGAGTGAAGTGAGGAGTCTTCTGCTCTTTGGTGGAAATGTTCCCTAAGTGTATGTACTTGTTTTTCGTGTAGGGTGATGAGGTTTATGAGTCCTCGACCTCTCTCCTTGCGGGGAAGAGTCATCCTTTCCGTAGCGGACTTCGGGTGGTGCATGTTGTGTTTCGTGAATGTAGTGCGTGTTGCGCGTTGTAGTGCTTCGAGTTCGGTGTTTGTCCATGGAATTATGCCGAATGAATATGTTAGTGTGGGAACGGCAAAAGTGTTGATTGCTTTAATTTTATTTCTGGCGTTGAGTTGTGTTTTGAGGATTTTGTGAACTCGAGCAAGGTATGTGTTCTTCAGTGCATTTTTGATGTTTGCGTTGTCAATGACGCGCGCTTGCTGGAAGCCCAGGTACTTGTAGGTCTCTCCCTGTTCCATGGATTGGATGGCCAAACCATGGTCCAGTTCAAAACACTCCAAATTCGAAGTCTTCCCACGTATTATGTGTAACTTGCGGCATTTGTCAATTCCAAATTCCATCCCAATGTCTTTGGTGAACTGGATGGTGGCTTGTAGTAAATTAGTAAGTTGTGCATTGTTTGTGGCATAGAGTTTAATGTCATCCATGTAGAGTAAGTGTGTGATTTTATATGGTGTCACAGTGCCTGTGGTAAGCCTATAACCGTGTTTTGTGTTATCTAGTATATGGCTCAGTGGATTCAAGGCGAGGCAGAACCAAAGAGGACTCAAGGAGTCTCCCTGGAAAATACCTCTCCTTATGGGAATGGGATCTGTAGTGATGGAGGTGTTAGAGATGCATAGGTGTAATGTTGTGTTCCAACTCTTCATCGTGGCAGCTAAGAATGCCGTGATCTTGGGGTGTATTTTGTAGATATGAAGAGTGTGTAGGAGCCAGGAATGAGGCTCTTATTATTATTATTATTATTATTATTATTATTATTATTATTATTATTATTATTATTTTATTTATTATTATTATTTATTATTTTTAAAACAAATTAAAATTTGTTTATTAATTTATTTAGTTATGTTTTTTATTGTACTTGTATTATGTACTTGTAAACATATGTATAAAGCGAACTATAGCGAAATCTTTTAGTTTCAACAAGATTGTGAACGACTTTTGATTATGTAATTTATTATTTTTTTTTTATGTTATATTTTACTTTAATTTAAAATGGTAAAGGATCTTCTAACTATTGTGAACTTTTTAAAGATAATATTTACTTATCGTTAAAAAGGAAAGACTTGCAAGACACTTCAAGTTCATAACATTTTCATAAATAATGATATGAAGAAGTTCTCTGTGAAGTGCCAGCCATTACCGGTGTCAGAAGACATTTCCCATTGCTCTTTCGGAATTTAAATAAATATTGTAGTACTTGACACTCAAGGAAATTTTAAACTGAGTGTCACGGTGATAAGTGGCCTCTCAAGCACGCCGAGACACATTACGAAACCACAGTGTTGTCTTCTTTGCTTGACACTTTGTGAAGGTCGTCTCTTTACTCCAATTGCATTCTCCTGAACGAGTCAAAGTACAAAGGAAATTGCGCCTCAATAGGAGTTCTTCCCTTGAGAATTCCAACTGAGTCAATAACATGGTAGCAAGCTACTTTCTACCTCTATCTGTTTCTTTCGACACTTCTAGATTTACCATAGTAGTAGATACCGCAACAAAAGAAAAAACGAAGAGCGAAATAATTGGAAAATCCAAACTGCAAAAATGGGAAAGACTTAAGCTGAAGATAAGAAAAATGCTTTAAAAATTTAAAGTGGTTGAAAGTGGAAATTAGATTGAATGTACAGTGTGATTCATTGGGGTTTTGCTGATGCATTCCAATTCGCAGTTAAAGCCACAGTTAATGTACAATTTAGAAATGCTATTAAAAAAAGTTTTTTTGTTATCTTTTAGGAGCTTTGTCAAAAGTGAAAATTTAACAACAATTAGTTTATGTTTTACGTGCACTGATGATTTCTCAACACAATTATTTATGGACCAGGTTGAATTTATAAAAAAATTAATTTACAAATTAAAAATATGCAACTAGCTTCCAATCAGAGAGGATTGTTTTTCAAGAGGTATTTATAGAACATATCTTTGAATTATTCACTCACAAATTTACTAAATGGGTTTTTTTTTAAACAAAATAATTAACTTAAATTTATTCAATTAATTATGAAATTGTAAATTTTATAATTTACTGAACGTTTTCTGGAATACATTGTTAGGGTTTTATTTCTTACTTACCGTGAAGCTGTTTTCAATTAAAATGTAATTTATTAAGATCTAACCAACGAATATCGTATATTCCTGTTATTATTTCTTATGTAGCTTTCCAGATCTGTATCTGTGTAACATAATGCTCTCCATCTCTGTTAAAAAAATAGTTTTAATTTCAAGTGAAAATAGAAATAACATCTTCAATGAAACATCGGCGATAGGAATCGAACCTGCTATCTTCTGATCCCAATTTAGACGGCTTATCCATTAGGCCACACGGACTACATTCAAATTATTAATTAAATATTTTTCATTTATTCATCGTCCATCCATACCGTTTTAATAAATAGAAATTATTATATTGTTTAATTCCTTTTTTTAATTAATTAAATTTACTATATCTCTCTGTTAATAATCGAGTTGATTTTTAAGAAAGAAATTGAGTTTGACATGATTCAACTCAGTGAGTTTTTGATATGATTCGTATAGATACATTTAAGACTTGTTATTCATACACGTTTAAAAAAGACTGTTAGAAAGCGTCATAGCTGACAAAATATCTGCTCTAGTTCTGAAAAAGAAATTAAGATTAGTATTATAGAAAGACATTATAAGTAAAAATTTCAATTCTTGAACAGAGCTTACAAACTGCATAATATAAACAAAGTTGATAATTTGCCTGGCTGTTCATCAATTGATTAGTTCCGAAATAATTATCTAATCTAAGAATTTTCAGTTTTTTACCACACAAAGTGTCAGGAGATGTAATCCTTTAAGTATTGCAACAAACAAAGTCAGAAATTATATCAGAGAATAATATCAGATCTTTGTAACTTACCAAAGGTTGCATCTCTATTTCGACAGGATCTGTTTCGACAGGATAACTGATTAATTGAGTAAAGAAATTATGATGTGAAAAATGAGCATGAAAATTTGTAAACTATAGAAAAATTGTTGAAAAATGTTTTTGTATTCAAGTGTGGGATTTTCAATTACAGAATAAATATTTTCACTCTATTTTCCTAATTCTTCATTTCTTTCCATATATTATTGCGAACCATTGATACAGTATATGGCCAAAAGTAACCGAACACCCTTCCGACGAAGTGGATGGGTAGGTCAAGAGGTTTGGTACGTCATCCACGCTATAAAAGCGTTGGTGGGGCATGGGCGGGCACAAGCCGAACATCCCGACGTCAACGCGGTTGCAATGGTGCAGAGTTAACCGCCATTGGACTGTGGAGGAGTGGAAAAACGTTATGTGGAGTGATGAATCTCGCTTCACGATCTGGCAATCCGATGGACGCATGGGGGTTTCGCGGATGCCCGGCGAACGCTCCTTATCCCACTGAATTGTGGCACCTCAGTTGGGTGGCGGCAGCATAAAGGTGTGGGTGTTTTCCGTGGTTCAGTCTGGGTCCCTTAGTTCACGGAACAACATGAACTCTGCGCTGTATCGGACCATTCTGGACAGTGCTGCTCTCCCAAGACTGTGGCAACATTTTGGGAAAGGCCCGTTTCTCTTCCAGCAGGATAACTGTCCCGTACACACATCGAAGCTTGTGCGGTCGTTGTTTGACGACATGGGTGTTCCACAACTTGGTTGGCCGTCTCAGAGACCCGATCCAATCCCATTGAACATCAGTGGGATGAAATAAACCGCAGATTATATGGCCACCCATGAAGCCCATCTTCCGTTCCGGATTCTCTTCAACTCTCATGGCCGCCTGGAAGTCAGTTCCTGTGATCACCTATTAAAACCTGATGGAAAATCTTTCAAGACATGTACAGGTTGTCATCGATGCAAAAGGGGGACCGACATCATATTAATAAGTGACTCTGTGTCCCGACCATGGGGTGTCAGGATACTTTTGGCCATGTACTGTATATGTAGGTTAGCAACGTGACTTTCACTAAACTAGTTTTTTCCGTTGTATATATTTGTCAGAATTATTGAGGATTTGGCTTAATCTTCCAAGAGGATGTTATTTAAAACATCGACATTGTCTAGAGCAAAATTAGTTTTTATTCTGTTAATCAAACTTCTCTCCATTTAAATCGATATTGATCTTTTCCTATAACACTGTTATACATTAAATTCATTATTATTATTGGTAAAAGCAAAAAAATACGAACAACATAACAATTTTTTAAATAATACTTACTCTTGATCTATTAAATTTATTTAGGTTTTAACATAACAGCTCGATTATGGAGTTGTTTGGTGAAAATGTAGTTACTGAGTTTTTCCAAATATATGTTTTTTCTGTCTTAACCAAAACAAAGCATTTATTTTTCTTGGAAAATTTAAACTTTGGCAGATGATTGAAACCCAATTCACCACTAAAAATCTAAGTGCCTTTCCAACTGATAGAAACAAATCGATTCGTTTCATCGCAAACCCAAGCGGTTTGCCACAAAATCTCCTGAAATTGACCCTGGAGGCCTCGGTGTCCCCATCGCGCTTAATGCTTTCCTTGAGCCAAATGTAAACATCTCCATCAAGAAAAACAGGGGAAGAGACTCAGCACTCGACAAACACAAGGGATCAGACTACTGATTGGTTATTGACACGGCTGATGAGGATTTATTATGCGCATGCTGAGATCTGTTATAAAAAAAATATCTAAGAAGAAACATTCAATTTAAATATCAAAGAAGACAGGACTTGCAGAAAAAACAACCTTACATGAAATAAATAAGTAAATTCTTAGAGAAAAAATTATTACATCAAATTTTAGAATTTTAGAAATGGCGAAAGTCTTCTTCCAAAACTTGTTAGTGGTAGTTCTAAAGCAAACTAAAGAACTTAAAGGGATATCAAATAACTTTAATATTAACTAAGACTAGTAGAAATTAAGATAATTGTAGTTAGCCTTTGTTAAAATGTAAGGCAAAATAGAGACTGACTCTTACGATGCCAGATAACAATTTTAAGAATATTAGATAATAGTTTTAAAATTCAAGAGAGACAATACGATTTCAAATTTTGTTGCGCCATGTAATTCAAGAAGTTCTTGATTATATCTTCGATGTACTAGAAATTTGCAATTTCATATACTTCCTTGCATTTATGTACAAGGTGTTCATAATTAAAGTTCACATTTCAAAAGACTGTCACTGGAGAACCAGTCAGAGGAGCGACTTCATATTTCACATCAGGACATGCATGGGGATGGAATTTTGTTTAGAGCAATAAAGAAAAACATTTCCGAACGTGGCCGCTAGGGCGATGTATGGCAATATTATAGTGGATCCCACAGGATTCGTCATCAACAGCGCATGCAACGGTTTCATTCAGGAAGGTGCCCCACCCCTGTCAAGTGGTTGCTTTGGGCTACTTTTACCGACAACAGAATCATCAGCCGCGGATCGTGCGACATTTGGCTGTCGGGACATCCCAAAGACCTTGTCTATCGTGAACACCAAACCAAAGGACCTGAAGACCAGCATTGGATGCCAAATTCACAACATGACACACTATGTGCTGTGATTGAGCATGCGATGTTACGATTTCAGTTTGTTGCCATTACTGGGGAAATTATATCGAATATGTCCTTGTGTACACACAACGGATTATGTTTATCCAGTACAGTATTGCAGCACCATATATCGCCCTTGTGGCCAGCTTCGGAAATAACTATTTTTTTTTCGCACCAAATATCGCCACGAACATCGCATGTCAAAAATGAAGTCAATCAGTGGAACACTGATTGGTTTCGAAATGTAAACTTTAATTATGAACACCTTGTATTATTGCTTAGATTTATAATTAAATAAATACTCAAATAATGTGTTTAAGCTTTTTAAATAAATTATTTAATAGTTACCATTACTGTGGTATCTTAAAAAAAGAAAACATTCTTTTATCTAAAATTGTTATCGTTTCGGATGTACAATGATCTTCCAATTATAGACGAACAGTTGTACTTTTGAATTTTCAAATAGAAGATTGTGGAGAGATTATTTATGTTCTTCCATATCACATTCAACGGAATACTGCAAAATGATTCAGATTATTCTTCGATATATATTAGTATTTAGTATTTCAAAGAAATATAAAATAAAAATTAAGGTGAAAATTCATCCTAAAAATCGACTTTTTATATGACTAATAATTAAAATTACTTTCTAATGTTTAATTAACTTTTTTTATCAACTGGTTTTCAGTCACACTAAAATCGTATACGATGTTGAAAATTTTGTCAATTTATATTTTTTTAAACTAAATTTAATGTGCAGAAGAATTTTTCAGAAAGGAAACCAAAGACTGTATGTAAATAAACCAAACATTGATTTTGTCGACAGAGGGAATCGGTAATTCGTCCTTATTGGGGATTTATCAGCCCGATCACCCCCTCCCCGATGATAAACCTACAAAGGCGTGAAAAAGAAATCACCTTAGCTCCCAAAACTCAATCCCGAACAAAATATATAACAATTGTCTGTTGACAAACTAAAAGAGGTGTTTGTTTTATTTAAGTGCAGTCTTAGGGTTTTCTTTCTTCAAAATTTTTCTGCACGTTAAATTTAGTCCTTATAATTATATTGCCTTTTTGGTTTGGTTTTTCTGTATAATTAAATACCTCTCATAGTAACGATTGTTAGGTCGAAATGTTCACTTTCGCACTTATTTTTAATTGTCTATTATGATCTGGAATCACTTTTAGGAGTGAATGAGACTTCCATTTCTTTTTCAATCCTTTCTGGGTCGCCAGTTAAAAAACTCAAAGGTGTGTTTGATCTCCTTAAGTTATATGCAGTCTTTGGTTTCCTTTGGTTGTATAACGTTTTACTTAAGTTTCACTTAATACACAAATCTTATTATTATTTAACTGTATAAAAAACTAAGTTGCCGAACAGAATTAAATAGTGATTTAATAGCAAATTTTCCTTAATAATCATGATCTGGAAGCAGCCA
Source organism: Thereuonema tuberculata (assembly GCA_023159025.1). Classification (NCBI taxonomy): domain Eukaryota; kingdom Metazoa; phylum Arthropoda; class Chilopoda; order Scutigeromorpha; family Scutigeridae; genus Thereuonema; species Thereuonema tuberculata. The sequence goes on along the minus strand of JAFIDM010002131.1, from coordinate 41,465,206 downwards.
TTCTTAGAATTTCAGTCTTATCACGGCGACATTTGAAGTCTTTCATATATCACAAAATTCTCAATGATATAAATAAATTTCTCAATTTATATATTTTTATCTATCCATCCATAAAATAAATATTTTCATTTCTCTAATTAAAAATTTGAAAAGTAACAATTTACAAGACAAAATAGATATACAGTATTCAGTAAAAGTTATAGTAATTTCCATACTGATAATATATTTCGAGTAAACGAAACGACAACAAGAACTTAAATTCATAATACAGAAAAAAATGTGTTCAGAAGCCAGCATTTAGTTATGGAACAATTATATCTTAGTAAAAATCAAAAATCAGAATTGCAAATACAAATTACCATTAACACTAGTCACATTCTCACTGTTTTCACCAACTACTTTTTCTCTAATCTGTTGATTGAGATTTAGGTCATATATAAATGTAGATATAAATATAGGCCTTTTACTAAATATAAGTATACTCCTGTAAAAAAAGAATATCTCATGTATCTGAGCTTTTCAAAACAACGAAATTTATGTCTGAAATAATGCAGCAACGAATTTGGCACAGATATATGTTCTGTAATTTCTGTCGATTTTTGCATAAAGATTTCTCTACAATTTAAACTTTCCGCCTAACGTGTTTTAGTTTGTCTCGAGAGAAAAAACATTTCTAAATAACTTAATGCTCTGTATTAATGTGTTTGGAAATGTTAAACTTAAAATACAGTTTGAAATTACTAACGTTAAAATTTAAAACATTAAACGGTTACATGTTTCTAGCCGTACTACCACCGCTCATCATCGGACCTGCATACCACAAATCAGACTCACAATTCCTTAAACAACCAGCGCACAGTGGTTCCGTCATAGGACAACACTCAAAAAAGTTACATCATCTAACCTGAATTATTAGTACACACATTAATTAAGTAAGTGTCAAGCTACACAGATCAAGCTACACAGTCAAGCTACACAATTTATTTCGCAATATCTTTTCATTATTATTCTTTTTTGTGCAGCAGATGTGAGCTCATCACACTTGTGAATTAATGTTATCAGTAAGTCATCTTGTAACGCGTGTTCCTGAATCCGTTCTTGAAAATTTGGGGTGTGTGTGGTTATTGATTTGCAATGGATTATCAGAACAAGGTATGTTTTTCATTTCTGACAATGTTTGTAATAATATTAATGCAATCACAAATAGAATTATACGTGCACTGTTCATACTTTATTCCGCAATGATAGCCAATCCACCTGGTTAATATTCGAAAAGTTCCTTTAATATAAAAATTACATATACGACTATAGTTTCTGGCACAGCTGAGTCCTATTATCAAGTACAAAATATACAGAGTATTGCAGTTATAAAGACAAATCTAAATCCCACAATGCAAACGAATTTCCCAAAATCCAACAATCTGGCTGGTGACGTGGCTCCTGGGCGCCATCTATAAGAACAGACTGGTACTGCCTGTAGTAAACAAATTCTTTCTGGTGGCTCAATAACAAATATAAATGTATGTGGTATGCGTTGAAAAAAACTGAATCTGCAAATAATCTCTTAAGAAATAATTTCTTAATTCCTGTTTAACTTTAAAGTTACACTTAATGTTTGAAATCTTCCTGGGATGAAAACTTTTTAATACCAGCTATAATGAAGTATGTAATTAGGAATTTTGGGAAATTCTGTTTCATTTGGGATTTATATTTGTCTTTATAACTACAATACTCTGTATATTTTGTACTTGATAATAGGCACTGAGCTGTGCCAGAAACTATAGTCGTATTTGTAAATTTTGTATTAAAAGAACTTTTTAAATATTAACCAGGTGCATCGGCTGTCATTTGTGGAGTAAAATAATAGTGCAAATTTTATAAATTATAAATTATTTGGCAAGCAATTTTATTTTGAGTAATTTATAAAATAAAATTACTTTGCATAGTATTCTAACTACTTTCCTGCGTTTTCCCGGGCATAAGTTTTATTGTTATTTATTGCAACGATGGGCAATGGAAGTACTGCCCGAAACATGTAATCTTTTATTAATTTAAATTTTAACTTTGGGAATTTAAAAGTGTGTCATCCTCTATATTTTACATTTCTAAATAATTGTCTAAATACATCAGTAAATATTTCTAAGTAAAATAGTTACCAGTAGTGTCTTGAACCTATAAGGTAAGAACTAAGTAAGCAATTGTTACAACTGCTAGTAGAATTATTTGATTGCATATTCGATGCATATAGTTGTAAAATTCTTATTATGAAGGGTCAGAAATGTGCAAATGACAAAATGTAATATGACATATGATTTGACAATAAATTTAACGTTGTCAAATATCAATGGACGAAGTTATTTGCTCATCAAAACAGACAGTTAACAGACAGATGTATTTCACGTTAAAATAAATGTAATGGAATCCTCTGAATGGTGATAATGAAAGGGACAATATACATGTAACATATCGTGAAGATAATTGAAAATGATTCATTAATTCTATTTTAAAACTTTCAACGAATTGTTAATGAAACCCATAATTCAAAGCCTGAATTTTAAAATTTTACTTCTTAAAACTTTTGTTTTTTAATTTTTTAAATATAGTAAACTCCCGATTATCCGCGGAATGGGGTGGCGCGGCAACCACGGATAAGCGAATTCTGTGGATAATCCGAAATAGGACGTAAAAAGACAAAAATCAACACAAAAATGCTTTTAACATGTTTTATTTACATTCAAATGGCAATATATAGTTACAATACATAAATTATAAACAATTATTTTATTTTAAATTATGCATTTATTTTTAAATTTTATTACTACGTGAAGGTTCTCCCGTAATTTACTGTAACCTGCCGGCCTAAGCTCCGCCCACAAGATTGCTCTTTAAATTGTTTGTCTATAATTGTTTTCACTTACTATATTAGCCTCTTTTATTGTTTACCTTATTCAAGATTTAAAAATTTATTTTATTATGTAATTTTTTGTACAGTAAAAAAAAATGGAAACAGGAGAGGTCCGCGGATAATCGGGAGTTCACGGTGCTTAAATTGTAATTATTTTATCTATTTAATTAGTAAAATTTCATTGAAAACAGTTTTATTGTGATTTAAGTATTTTTAATTAGTTTCAAATTTCAAGCTTATTTAGATATTAAAGCAACTGGGATTGTTTACCTTTTTTCTTTTGATTAATAAGCGTAATTAACGATGGTCTCTTCTACTTAGAGAATATACAGTTTTTATCTATTTTTTAATTCTGTAATGTATACAAGAGCTTATTTCTGATATACTGTGATTTTCTCAAAAGTAAATAAAGGTCAACTTCAAATATCCTAAATATTTACTTGGCAAAAGTAAAAGAAACTGAATGAGTTGTGAGCACTGTGAGTCTGTTTAGGTATTATTTGCGGTCCAAACTTTCCGCTAATCTTTGGTACACTTTTTACTAAATGTTGAAAGTTCTCAATGCTTTCAGTGCAGATAAGTTCATGAAAATTTAATCCTAGATCTTTTCGAAAGAAATGATTAATTCGTAAAAAAAATGAGCAATCACGTACTTTCAACCTCTTAAAAGATTAATGACTTTTCCAATGAAAAAAATAAACTTATGTTACTCTTAATAGAATTAAGATTCGGGATTGTCATTCGAAATTAACAGAATAGGGGGTAACATACATAGTAACTTTATTTCTCCTTTCTAAATGTTCTCCTTAAAAGCTATTTTATGTTGTCTGTAGGTGCGGAGAATTTGTAGGCAGGTTTCATTTCAGCACTACTAGCAGAATACCCGTTCTTCTTAAGGGTAACAATGCTGTGGTTGAGAAACAAATTGAAATTGTGAACTTGAATAGACATGCAGTCATACCGCCCTTCCATATTAAATGTTTTTAAATCTAAATATGTCCTATTTTCTTTAAAGACATTTTAATTGTATGTCATATACAGTATAAGAATGAGTAATTACGCCAAATTTAAAATTAAATGCAGTGAATGTGAAGTTATCATGAAAAAAGGAGAATTACGCTGCAAATCATCTAGTGTAGAACATCAGAAAAAATGCGTTAATGAAGATAATGCAATGGTTACATCAACGACCACAAGAAGAAGCCAATGGATATGTTTAAAATGCAGAAGAATAACATCCAGAGGTAAGCAAGAAATTCCAAAAATAAACACTGTAATCATAGGAACAAATAAGAATGAATCATCACATGACTTGTCACCCCTTATAGAAAAAATAGAAAATTTCATTACCATGTAGAACCAAGTTTGACGTAAACCATTTAAGAGAATTAAAAGAAATAAAAGACTTAATGAAGTTTATAGACAATATGATGACATTGACAAGCTAGATTAATATACTAAGCATCAAAGTTTAATTGAAGAAAAGCAATTAGAGACTGGAAAATGAGAATAGAATTCTGAAAACAAATGTAAAGAATATTGAAGAAGATGTCCATAAACTTTAATTACAATAAAAAAAATACTACCATGCTGGCGTGGCCGTGCGGCTTAGACGGCGGTCTGCCGTTGTGGCCGGTGCGCCAGTACCCGGGTTCGAATCCCGGTAGTGGCATGGTTGTTTCTTTCTTCTTCTGTGTTTCGTCCGTTTCCCCCTGGGACTTACTCTCTCAGGTGTATCCTCGACGGGAAGGGAATTCTCTTCTCGTCTCTGATTTCCTAGCCTTGTCCTGACGTTGTCAGGGGGGGCTAGCGCGTGGTCCGTTGGGGCACATTCGCGACTAATAATAATAAAAAAAATGCTATTGAAAATTTCAGATTTTTTCAAGATGCTCAAAATGAGAATTTGCAAAATATAATTGTCATATTAGCGAAGATTCTACAACTTGACAACCAACAAACAAAATAGAAGCCATTCACAGATTTGGGAGAGTCCACGATAATGATAGTAGACCGCTAATTAGCAAATTTTTAAATATAAAGAACATGATAACTGGTTACTATCATTCAAAACAAACAACAAATTCAATGATGAAATATTTGGAAACAAAAATAATTCAAGGACTTATTTAAAAGAAAATTTAACTTTAAAAAATTCAAAGAATTTATTTTGGAGAACTAAACAAGAAGCTAAACATAATGGAAGCTAAACAAAATTACAAGTTTATCTGGATAAAAATTTGTAATATATTAATAAGAAACAATGAATCTTCTGAAGAAGATTTAATTAAAATTTAAGTAAATTTAAAATTTAAATTTAAGTAATGAATATAATTTGAATAATATGATTACAGAGGCGAAATGATTAATTTAAACATACTAAATAATTTCGATTTTGGAAATCTAAATATTTTAGAAGACATTAATTCTTGGAACCCAATCTTATGAAGTAATGAATTAAAAATTAACGTTTTATTTCTTAATGTACGCAGTTTAAGGACAAATTTTAATTATTTATTAGCAATTACTAAAGCTAATATTCTCGTTGAAGTTAATATTAAAGAAGTACAGATTAAATTCTTCAATATAACTGGTTTTAATAAAATATTTAAACTAAGAGAGCAATCTTAAATGTGGAATATTAATGTTTTATAATACCACTTTTTTAGTAAAGTAAAGACACTATTACTTCTGAAAACACTCAATGCTGTATTAACCATCCATGAATAAATGATTTTATTTTTGTAATTTATAATCTTACGTTAACAAATACGTAGAAGTCTATTTATAAAGAAATTTTAAAAAAAATTTAGAAATTAAACGTAAAAATGATAATTGCTATAAATGTATGTCTGTAGGAGATTTTAATATAGATATAAATATGAATAGTACAGTAATAGTAATAGAAGAGTAATGTAACTAATAAATACTTAATAAAATTTTATAACTTGGGTTAGAAAAATGAAGCATAGAAAACAACAAGAAATTGCACGACATATTCTCCCAAAACATGCATAGATCATTGCTTTACATATATGAATAATTATAATATAGAAACCATAATACATTGGGATATATCTGATGATTTCGGAATTTCAATTGAAATTGACGATTAAAAATTTACTTTCGGGTGGACGATAAATCTTAATGCTCGATAAAATAATTGAATTCAACCAAGAAATTAAAAAAAAATCGAAAAAAAAATATAAATAAAATAAAGAGATTAATTGGTAAATCAAGAATAATCCCACCAAAGCACTTCGTGTAAAATAAGTTGCCAAGACTCACATGCCCATAATGCTTTCACTGTTAAAAAGATATGAGATCTCATGTAGAGCCAAGCCCCTGACTCTACAAGGCCTAACTCTACAAGCCCTGACTCTACAAGGCCTAACTCTACAAGCCCTAACTCTAAAAACCCTATATCTTGGTCAAAAAGTATGCCTTGGCCGTTTCGTGGCTGTCACACAGACAATCCCAGGGAGTTATGTAAAGGAAATGGAGTATGCCAAGGCACACTTTTTGACCAAGATAGTAGGGTTTTTAGAGTTAGGCATGTACAGTGAGGGGCTTGGCACTATATGAAATCTGATAACTTTTTAACAGTGAAAGCGTTATGAGCATCTTGGCAACGTATTTTACATGAAATGTTTTGGGTGAGATGAAATAGTTCCATGAAACGGCCAAGCCATACTTTTTGACCAAGATATAGGGTTTTTAGAGTTAGGGCTTGTAGAGTTAGGCCTCATAGAGTTAGGGGCTTGGCTCTACATGAGATCTCATATCTTTTTAACGGTAAAAGCATTATCAGCATGTGAGTCTTGGCAACTTATTTTACACGAAGTGTTTTGGGTGGGATTTCATTTCTTTTTGTAGGATGAGAATCTGATAACTTTTTAACATTGAAAGCGTTATGAGCATGCGAGTCTTGGCAACCCCTTATTTTACATGAAATGTTTTGGGTGGGATTTCATTTCTTTTTGTAAGATGAGATCTGATAACTTTTTTAACAGTGAAAGCGTTATGAGCAGGTGAGTCTTGACAACTTATTTTACATGAAATGTTTTGGTTGGGATTATCTATTACAACTAAATTTAGTTTTAAGATTATTTTCAATACCCTACTTTTCTGTTTTTCTATTGGTCAACTTGTATATACAAGCTGTTTGCACTTTTGTAAGAAATCACATTATTACACAGTATTATTTAGGCCGAAGCATTGAGGGTACGACGTACTTCAGATCTTAATAAAATCCAAAGTATAAAAGCTTGATAAATGAAACTTAGCGTATTTCATTATTATGGTAACTGCATCTTATCCTGAAAATTTGAGCTCTCTAGTATTATCCAGGCCGAATCTATGAGGGTTCGATAATACATAACCAGACCCCCCCCCCTTTATGAGGGGTTGGAATGTGAAAGTTACGGATTTCTTAATTTTTTTGTTGTTTGTGTGCTAATCCTAACCTGCATACCAAATTTCAGCTTTCTAGGACTTCAGGAAGTACCCTAGAGGTTTTGATGATCATGAGTCAGTGAGTCAGTGAGTTAGTGACGGAATCGGCGTATTTTAGGTATTAATAAAATCCAAAGTATAAAAGCTAAATAAATGAAACTTAGCATATTTCATTAGTCTGGTAACTGCATCATTTCCTGAAAATTTGAGCTCTCTAGTATTATCTAGGCCGAAGCTATGAGGGTTCGAAAATACGACGAAACACTTCCAGAAAAGGTACGTAGTGCCCTTCCTGCCTTCGGCTCGTCTTGGCGGGGGCACTGCCGTGCCCCCAGATAACTAAAAATAAATTGATAAAACAAAAACAGAAAATATAAATAATAATAAAAACTGACATAATATATTTAAGAAGTGATGGATGAATGATGATATGATGAAACATATAAAAGAAAAAAACATTTTATTTTTATAAGAAAAATAGAACAAATAAAACATAAGAGAATAATTATAAAAAGAAAAGAAATTGGCTAAAAAATTATATTAACAAGATTAAAAAAGAATACCTAAATTAATTTTAAAAAATAATAATGTTTCAAATAAGAATAAGTGAAAATTAAATCAAATATATTAATAAAAAAAATAATAAAAATTCTGAATTAAATAATTTATTATTAAAAATAATAGAAATACTGTTTTTCATAATTTGTATAAAACATTTCAATCAAAAAAGAAACAAAAGCAGTACAATGAATAAATAAAAATTCCTTTCAAAATTAAATTATGTGAGGGAATCGAATACGGCCATTTCGTCCTGCAAGGAACTCTTCAGCTCGATCCACCCTCCCCGATAAAAGAACTCAGAAAGGCAAGAACATAAGTGAAGATCACCGCCACACCCGGCAGTGATCCCCGAAACCAAACAAAACAACAAAATTAAATTGTGCAAATAGGCACAACCAAAAAGCCTTTTCCTAATAAACGATAGGATTGAAGGCAATTTAATGGACTAACTTGTCCAGCAAGGTGACAAAACCCAAAGAAAAAATTAACGTGCAGAAGGAATATTTAAATCAAAAAGAAATAAAAGCAGCACAATATATAAAACATTTGTTCAAAGAAAAGTTTACAAGATGTTTTAATTTTGATGAAACACAGAAAAATGAATATCAGAATCAGACTACTATTGTGTTTTTATTACCAAATCAAAATGATGATATAAAAATAATGATGAATTTAAATAAAACTAATTTTATTGGTATAGATAATACTACTAGGCCAGTCAAATCGTACCAAAGAAAACGTTAAAAACGCGATGTAAAGCTGCATTTTTGGTATGTTATTTGGACCCGTTAGGTAAGTGTGAAACTATGTTTTGCAAGCAAAAAAAAGTTGTGCTAGCTGCGTAATATGTGAAAAACTGCAAAATTTTCGGACTTATTGAAGTTTCTGCAGTTTAATTCAGAAACTATGCGTATTTTGAAATTAGTTGTCATTATCATTTTGAAAGTATATTAACTTTGTGACAATTTCAGCCCACCCACAGCTCCATATGTCTAATAAGTATTGAGAAACAGCACTTCAAAAATTGGCATGTTTTCTCATGTTTCCCAAAAATTCAGTTTCCCTTTTGTTTTCAGCCACATATCGGCACAACTGCTCATCCTACAATAAAAATTGTAAGAAACTACATTTTAGCACATTTAATTACCTTTCATTTAAGCACAAAACGGGGTCAGTAGACCATATAGCAATCGCTAAAAAATCAAAAATTCCGAAAATAGATTTTTAAGCTATGGGCCTAACCTAAACACTGCTAAAATGAAATTGTGAGCATTAGGCGAAAGAAAAAGTCAGGTAAAAAGTTGTTATGTGTATTGACATTTATTATGTTACAGAAAATAATTAAAATGTTATGAAAAATTAAAGTTTACATTTTTTGGAGGGGTCCTGGTTAATTATCGTGATGAGACCACTGTTGTTGATACAACATTTCCTCCAAAGGGAAAGATTTGACGATTGTATTTTTCGTTGTCGGAGTCTTCTATTTCAATTGTGGAGACATTTTGGCATGACTTGTCCCGACAGAAATGACAGAGAACAGAGCACTTTAGCCCTACACTTGCAACCTCGTCCATTGCACTTGCATGATATGAATTTTAGGAGGGTTGGAGAAGCTGGGTCCTTTGCGGAAGTCAGAGGTAACAGCCCCTGCTGGTTACTAGTCCAGCCCCAGTTGGTTGGTTCTTTTTCTACCCCCAACCATTCCTGAACCTGATGGTATGTTCGATACGCATGTTGAGCGACAGCCTCTTCAGTTGGGGGCAGACGAGCCAGGTGGATCTTGGCTTTGGCAGCTGATCGCACGAAGATTTCGTAACGGAGAGTGCGAAGAGTGCTGGTGACGCCTCCTGCATACAGAGCCACGAGAAGTTTATTTCCAGCAGCGGCTATTTCGTCATGAATGGCATCCGGCTGTAGGAAAATGGTAGCCACATCAACCAGCCGTGGATGCTTTTGGAGGGCGCCCAACATCTTCATCTTTCCATGCCAGACAAGGGCAGAAGTAGTGTTGCATCCGGTAAAGGCGTGCACAAATAATGCAATCCAGGAGAAAATAATAGCTCTCCGGGATTGATAAGATGTAGAGGAAAACTGCAGAGAGCTTGATTCACTCCTGCCACTTTTGTGGAAGAACATATTGTCCACACTAGATCCCAATCCATGTAGGAGTAACAAGAGGTCCACAACCTCTCCAACTATTATTACTTTTTCATAGGATCTGCTCTTGTCTAGCGCTGTTTTCTCTGTAGTGCAGTCTGCGTCCTCTGTTGCTTGCTTTGCTTGGAGCCCCTCGTTTTCCAATCCTGAACATAGGAAGTCGATCATGCACCGCTTGTTGTTATCGATTGACAGCAATTTCTCCTGGGACACCTTGATCAATGTTGAATCTTCGAATATTATGTCGCTGCATGATGAAGCTGCATACTGACGTAACCTTTCTACAGTTTTTGTGTTTCTTGTTACCCCATCTTCTGGGTAGCCGTCAAACACAACTGCCTTATGACCTTATGGAGCAAGTAGCCTCCATCCACAACAATGAATGTATGGGTTCCTATAGGGATGTTTGCGGGGAGTGGGGTAAAAGCTGAGTAAAAACTTGATTTTGTGCCTTTACGCATCCCCTCTTCACAAAACAAAGCCATTGGGTAGGGAGCCAACTAGTGTTTGAAGTACTCTTCCAGGTCCTTATCTGTCTGTTTTGTGTTACAGAGCCTTTGGAAAAAGGTGAGAGGATCTATTTCAACCTGCTTGCTTTGCACTTTAACGGTAACTGATGACAAGGTTCGTACCTTGTCTTTTCGTTTGATGCTAACTTTCCCAAAAGAGTTTCCCGTGATCTTTTTGATCCTACCAATTCCCAATTCTTGTGCCATCTGGCAATTTACTTCAGAGCCAACAATGCCATTGCTGATAAATATTATTTTTCGAAGAATACATCGACATAAATCTTTCCCTTTGGAGAAGATGTTGTAGAGACAACAGTTGCCTCATCAAGATGATCAACCGGGACCCTCCAAAAAATATAAACTTTATTTTTTTTTAACATTTTTAACTATTTATGTAACATTAACAGATGCCAATAGACATAACAACTTTTTACCTGGCTTTTTCTTTCACTTAATGCCCACAATTTCATGTTAGCAGTGTTTAGGTTAGGCCCATATCTTAAAAATCCATTTTCGCGATTTTTGATTTTTTAGTGATTGCAAGAGAACTATATGGTCTACTGACCACGTTTTGCGCTTAAATGAAAGATAATTAAATGTGCTAAAATGTAGTTTCTTACACTTTTTATTGTAGGATGAGCAGTTGTATCGATATGTGGCTGAAAACAAAAGGGAAACTGAATTTTTGGAAAACATGCCAATTTTTGAAGAGCCGTATCTCAATACTTATTGGACATATGGAGCTGTGGATGGGCACAAATTTAATATACTTTCAAAATGATAATGACAACTAATTTCAAAATATGAATGGTTTCTGAATTAAACTGCAGAAACTTCAAAAAGTCCGAAAATTTTGCAGTTTTTCACGTACTATGCAGCTAGCACAACTTTTTTTCGCTTGCAAAACATAGTTTCACACTTCCCTAACGGGTCCAAATAACATACCAAAACTGCAGCTTTACATCGCGTTTTGCGTTTTTAATGTACAATTTGACTTGCCTACACTACACTGTAAGAATAATAAAAAGCAACAATTTTTCATTTTTTGATTGAACTTTGTAAAAATATTTTTCAAACAAAAGCTAATTCTAATCTATGCAAAATAGCATGTATAATACCTGTTTATAAAGGAGGGAATACTGAAGAATATTCGAATTACTGACCTATATCTATATTACCGGTATCTAAGATTTCAAAGATCGTTCTAAGTTATTTAATTAAATCCATATATTAATATATTAATTGTTTTGTGAGAAATTCAATTTTTAATCCCTGATAAAATTAAATTAAAACTAACATCAAGGCTTTGAAATATTTATATTTTTTATTTTTCATTAAAACCGAAAGTTAAGAGTATGTTCTTTTGTTGTGTGTAAGCACGTGAGAACAATGGATGTGTTGAACACAGCTTGAACGCGGACTTTCAATTGTTAATGGTGAATCCTAGAGGATCGAAAAATGGCGTTACGATGAAAACCGAAATAGCCAGGATGCTAAGGTTTTAAAATGGGAATCGGATGAGTTCCTTCCGATTGTGCTATAAATTAGTTTTGATTTTAAACTCATATTGTGTTAAGTAAAAGGCGGACGGCCTTGAGAATTAAATAAGTAAGGATTAATGGTAAAGTTAAATTAATTCTTAATAAACGGTTAGGCCCAAAGATGAATCTCGCAAATGAGGATTGGCGGACTCAAATGGAAATTATGCTAAGGTATTATCTTCGACGTTTGACAGGGATTGACGGAAAATTTTTTGGATGGTTGCTGAACTTTTGTAAGTAGGATTCCTATTTTACTTCACCCATCGAGAATTTGAAAAGGAGCCATCGTTAGAATTTCGAACACCAGAAAAGGGAGTTTAGGACAAAGCGGAACATATACTAATGAACATTAAAGATTAAACATTACCAACACATAAACATTTGCTCGTTGATTAAAGAAATAGTAAAGTTGTTTATTTCAAGTAAAACCATTAATGCTAGGATTTATTAAAGTCAAGGGAAATCGACTTATTACAAATGTTGGACTGAATCAACTTAAGTTAAAGAACTGTAAAGTTGAAAGGATTTAAGTATTTACACAGGAACATTTGTGATTATTAGCAAGAGTTTTATTTTAAAGATTATTTCAACGAGGTCAAAGATTATTTGATTGAAAATATTCAAGTTATGATTATAAACTGTTTAGAGTGTTTTGGTAAAGACAATAATACTAGAATGTTTAGTCAAGAAAGGATTGGAGAAATCAAGTTTACTTAAACATTCATATAATTAAGTAATATTATAGCACATACAGTGAACATTGTTTATAGCCATCTCATACAAGTTAAAAGACATATGAGACATAAGAAAATTCTATGTGTTAATGAGTTTATACATTAAGATAAACTTCAGTAATTATCACACTAGATGAAAATAGCCATTTATCAACGTTGTTAATTAAACAGTTGATGTTAAGAAAGATTTAAAGGAACTTTAAGTTTTAAAGTAAAGAACTTTCAGTGAACTTTCAGTGATTCATAGACTATTTGAAACAACTGTTTCACATCTTGTAAATATTTAATGATTATAAAACAAGTTAAGTTTAAATCAGTTTTGCTTTTATTTTCTCCTTACTCTTAAAGACTTAATATGCTCTGCTAAACCAGTACAGGCAAGTAAATAAATTAAAATGCCGTTTAGAAAATTTATTGTGTGGAACCTAAGTGACAATTATTAATATTATTTTATAATCTCTCCCACATGTTTTATAATAAAAAATAATATTTTGATAAAAATCAATATGCATCTGAGATCGGTAAAAGTACTAATGATCTGTTAAGCAATTTTAAATAATAAAACAAATAAAAATTCAAAGAATAGCCAGATATTTTATAGAGCTTACATAGTTCATCTTTGAGAACTTCTTTATTAACAACATTTCGATTGAACTTCGAGGTGAACTCCGACACCTTCTTACATTTTCGTAAAAACCAACAACTAACAAGTAAAATATATATTATTATGACAAATGCTAATTTTGACAATTTACCCGTATATTTAAGTCAATCATCATAAGAATGCTTAGTTTTACTGAATATCTTAGGGTCATAACTTCAATATCAAGACTGAAGGAATTCTTACAATTAATTGTAGTGGAAACTAAAAAAAATTGCTACTTCCTTTTTTTATTGCTGTATAACCGACCACATCTTGAAATTTAAGTTAATTACACAAAATTTTTATAAACACACTTAATGTTAGCATTTCTTTCTCCTCCTATCTGCTCTTGTTGTTTTATTTATTTTATCTAGAATTTTTGTAATAAAACAAAATACTAGAAAAGAATGAATTAGAAAAAAAAGAAAAGGTCTTAAGCGATGTACTTATTTTTGCTGATATATTTTGCAAAAAGCTTGAAGAGTTTAAAGTAAGTTGAATTCAGTAAGCATCAGGAGATCCCATACTGACAATTAATCATCTGAAAAATTTAGCCTTTCCTGGAAGAGCGAAAAGTTTTTAGTGACAAAAAGTTTTTATAAATATGAAAAACTTACACTTACACATCTTATCAAAATATATGACAACATAATGATGGTATATTTACTGTAGCAATGTTCTGTGATGGCAGACAACTTTCTCTGTTAATCTTGGCCCACTCATTTCATTGCCGAAGCAACAGAAACCTACTATTTTATGATTCTATCAAGTTGATTTAAAAGGCAAATTTGCTTCTATGCACCCAGAATGGTAATTATACATTACGCCTATTACCCAAGTACATTGAAAATTAGAAAAGAAATGACATTGTAAGTTAACAGTTTTCTCTAATAAAATTGCAGGTCTGTAATTTTTTCTGTTGATTCTAACACATACTACTTTGAAATTAGCCCTAACTTTATTGCAACATCGTTGTTGCAAAAATTACTTGGATTAAGTTGTATTATTACGACAATTTACTTTTAAAATTAATTAAGAAATCATGAGTTCGTATTTAATCTCTTTTAAGATAAAGAAAGTCTAATATGAGTTTAAGAGCCTAAAGGTTTGTTGATGAAATTCATAGACAAGCTAGATGCAAAGAACTGGAAGTCTTATCACGAAAACAAAAAAGCAATTGAAATGTTACACACTTAGAATCTTATCAAAGGCAATTTGTAATCATAAAGAAATGAGTCTGAATGCTAAAATTTAAAACGTTATTTTAACTTATACAAAACTTTTTCATATTTTGTGGTTGATTCTTACCTGTCGTAATTGGAGTATTATTGTCTCATCCATTTCTGATTTAAAAAAATACTCTTCGATAAAGTTAATTGTTAATTTTTTTATCTTATAAATATATTCAAGAAAAGATTGGTTATAATCTTTTATAACAAGAAAAGTGGACCCTATAGCTTAGTGGTAAGTCCCTTGACTGCGAGTTGGTAAAACCGATTTTTTCCACGACGATTTCTCCTATTAAGACGTCCTCGGCTTCACCCAGTCCTCTGTAGAATGGTATCAGGTTTCTTTGCCAGTGTTCAGGAGGGCAAACCCATAAAAACAATTTTGAAATAAGAATTTGGTGACAAAAAGCTTGTCGAAGTAGGGCACTTGCTATCGATGATACAATTTATGGCATTTAATTATAGCCTAGAATTTTTCGTTCGTATTTGACCACTGATCTTCGATTGAGTTTAATATCGTAGGTATAGACAAAAAGAAAATTTCAGGATTTTTTTTTTATTTTTGTGGTCTACGATGAATTTGGATAACCTTTAAAAAAAGTAATATCTACATATAGAAAAAGAAAAGTCGTGAGTCACTCACTGACTTATCAATGTCCAGCCCACACCCTTAGATCTAGAAAGCTGAAATGTTGCACAGAGGTTCCCTTTTTGGTGCAGACAAGGAATAAGGCCGGAGTTTTCGAAATTCCCACGGGATAGGGAATAATGAGGATTTATATTTTCGCTTTAAAGTTCCCTTATCGATATATAGGTGTGTCGCGCTAACCCGCAACATGTCTGAGTTATCCGAAGAATTTGCTAAATAAATAAAGGTTTTTTTTTTTTTTTAGGATATGTAAGCAAGGGTTCCGGAGCGAAGTGACGTTACCCGGCTAGTAAAGTACATTTACATATCTTCCGATATTGAAAATATGACATTAATTAAATAATCACAGCTATGTATTTTTGTTATAAAGGAATTCACTTTATTATTGAAAGGAAATATTGGCAGTTTTAATTTCTTTTTATGAAAAAAAAAGTAGTGTTGTTGATCAAATACTTACCATATCCTGTAGCCTCAGATTCATGATTCCAACTTCTCTAGTATATTAAAGATTAAATTTAATAGGGAGGGAAATTCAGATTAGTCTAAAGTGTCAAAATAACCTATTTCTTGGAAAGAAATGGCAACAAATGGATGAATGGAAACTTAAAGAGTTCTAATCTTTAAGCTTTATTTTGAGGTTAAAAGGGAACACACAAAATGGTGATGAAGCTTGTTATTATCAAATGTAATTTTCCCATTACAGAGACTAAAGAATTCCGTAATCTTCTGCTTAATTATTATTCAATATTTAACGTGGGCGCCTAAGCTAAGGTATAGCGAATACCTTCGGATGTCCGGAAAAGACAATCTATAAATTATTTATTTTAAGAATAGCTCGTAATTGCCATTGAACAAACATTTTGTTTCCTTTATTCTGATTCGTGGTAACCGAAGCCCATGAAACATTCACTAAGCAGAAGGTGTGTGGAATTCGAGTTATATATAGAATTCTTAATGAATAAAGACAATAATTTTTAAGAGGAATTACATGAAGTGAAATTGTTGAGAACTGAACTCAAAAGTTTTGGCAATTCATTTCCTCCATTCTTTAGGATTTAGGCAAAATACCAAATTAACTAATTCGGCAAACTAATTAGGCAAATTACCAAGTGCGTGCTGGAAAATACACAAAGAATTTGAAACCATAAAAGCCATTTATTCAGAACAGTGTTCGTAACTTTGGAGAGATATGAGTTATGCTAGATCTCTACTGAAATGATTAAATCATAAATAAAAATAAAGCACATTAATTCCGTTCTTTTCACGGTAATAATAAGTTCAAAGCAGCAAAACATTAATCCTCGCGAAGTTCTTCTAGAGCATTTTTTTTGAAGGTCTTCTCTCGAAGGAATTTTTATATTTACGTTGAACTGGAGATTCCTTAATTAAGGTACAGATTATATATCTAGATACTGTATTTATAAAATATTGGTTTCACAATTAATTATAGAAGAAATTAAAACTATTCTAGATTATATTGAGAGCCTCCATTTATCTTGAATTACTAATTGAATTTTCTAAAGAATTTTACTAATAGAAACTTTAAGCAGGCTAACTCAAAGAATTTCAGAAACGATGGGTAAATTTAAACGTAAATTAATAGGTAAATTTTTAATTTATATTCAAAAAGCCAATTAGTGAGATACAAATTGCTTACAGGCTATTATAAGAACTTAGAAGAGAGGCATTTCTGAAAAGAACAATTCAAATGGCCTTATTTAATAGCCTTAATTTAAACGTTATTTTAATACATTAAAATTTAAAATTTAACTTTTACACAACTTACATATATAATTTGCAAGATTTAACTTATATAATTTACTTATACAGGAAAAATGCGACAAGAAGCTACTAATTATTTAATTAGAAAATTACAGAAGTGCCTAATAATATTGTCATATTTACTGTACCGAGATGGATCTCGAAGGTCATAACAAACGAATTTCAACTTACTTGCATAATACAATCTAACACAAGTGAATATAATTTTGTGTTAAAGCATAAATTTAAGGGAGAACCATAGTAATAAAAACATTTACAAAAAATAATAAAAAAAGCATGTACAATAACGAAAGAAAAAAAAAACTCACGAAACATTGAGAAAAAAAGATTAAGAGAGGAAAAAAAAGTAGATATAAGGATTCGAACCGATAACCTTCAGTATGTGAATCCAAAACTTTACCCATCAATTGCTATAGCTGACAATTGAAAAAACATGGTTGCATTTAACATTTCAGCTAATACAGAAAATCCAATGAAAACAATTTCAAATATCTCGAATATAGGGGAGGGGGTGGCGTTAGCCTCTGAAAATACGCTATTCCTACGTTGTTTTGGTCTCTGAAGACGATGGTAAATTCGTTTGTCGATCCGACTTTCCGCTCGGGAGTTGTTAGGCGTGAACAGACACCAACTGACGGACGGACGGACAGGACAAACGCAATAGCTACCTGTTTTGGTCGTTATCACAGTAGCTCCCAAATGGGTCGCTAAAAAGTAAGATAAATCAAAAAAGCACGCCTAAGATTTTCAAATTTCGAGGAGTAAAAATCACCTAAGTAGTAGTTTTATGGAAGAAAGATAATAAAAAATCCGTATATCAACGGCCACCTCCTTAAAGTGAAAGATAGCAATGATATCGGGAAAAAATGTCAATTATTGATTGGAGAGAAGTACAGCTTTATTTTAGTTATCTAAAGAAATGTCTAGTATTACAAAAAAAGAAAAAAACTCTACAGAAAAAAAATTTAAAAAAATAAGTTAAAAATTAAAAATTGAGCAAAAGAAAAATTAGTAAAGACCAGTTATTAATATATCTGTTTCTGTTTTCTGTTTTTTTTTTCGCTCTATAAAACAGTTTTGTTTGGAGCAAAGTGCTTTTAATAAATAAAATTTCGAATGCCATTAAAAATTTAGAAAGAAATTTAGAAATTTAGAAATTTAGAAATCTTTCGATCCATGTTTTAAAACCAATTTGAATATTTCTCCTCTTGGGCCATGGTCTAGTGGATTAGAATGCGGTCTTCCACGAGACCGATGTGTCGGTATCTGAATTCGAAACCCGGCATAGGCTTGGATGTTTAATTTCTTTTCTGTCTACTTCTTCTTCTTCTCTTTCTCTTCCGCTGTCTCAGAAATTGAAGGGTGTGAAAAATTGTCAGAATTGAAAATGGGAAAAAATTATCTTCCCAATTACCGACCATTCTGGAGTAAGTGCGATAGATCCACAAGGATGAAAGCACAGGTGAGATGTGCCCAGGGTCCTATGCCGAGTAAAATAAAATAAAAAATTATAATAAATATCTCCTCTTGGAGGAATGTTTTTCTTCAATATATATATTCAATGTATTTTTGATGTGATAATGGAAGTTTAATAGGATGCTATTTAATATCTGCCTCATGTCTAACAATCAAGAAAACTGAAATCATGCAAATTAATTAGGCTATCTAATTTTGGAAAGATGTTATTTTAAATATAGTTTCTATTGTAATAATATAAATACCTTATTGATTTTAGTATAAGTTGAAATTTTTTGTAATAACCCAAAGTTAAAATTAATGTTAATTCTAAAAATTCTGTTATGAAAAAAATATGAAAGCACTCAAAATATCTAATGTTTTTTTACAAGAGAACTTTGTTGTATTTAATCCACTGGTATTCTAGATTCATGTAATCATTTCCTAAGTTGTTATGTACATATATACAGGCGGTCTCGTCACGGAGGACCCGACTCACGGCGCGGCGTTCCCAAGGCTCCCCAAAACGACAATTTATAATTAAATAATTTAATAAATAAGAAACTAATTCCTGGCGCATAAATAAACAAACTCGCAAAGCGTAAGAGGTTCGTCGACGCAGTATCTTTACACTGGAGGCTAATCTCATTGTTTATATGTACAGCATCACTTCCGTCTTAACTTTTTTATTCGATTTTGTGAGTTTGCTGTTTATCCTTATGATCATGCCTTCAAAGTATACGAGCCATTATGTTATTAATTATTATGTAAAAGTTTCAAACCATGGGTTTCCCCAGCAAAAACAATATGGTGGGTAAAGGACCAAAGCACATATTGCCAAGTGTAAAAAAAAAATAAAAAGGGTGGAAGAATGGTTAGGGATGTGTGGTTGTGTCCATAAATTTCCTAACTATGCGTATCACAGCCTATTGGAGTTGCGCATAAGTGTTTTTGTGAAGTCCTAATGTGCTGAGGCTGTGGTGCAATGTGTGAGGCACCAGACCAGTGGCGGACAGGACTATAAGTACAACACGTACTCGATCCTGCCGCCACTGCTTCTGTGCTAGATCGGTGTATTTACTGATCTTGTCTGCGTGAGTTTTTTGCATGTTCTTGTTGACAGGCACTGCTATATCAATGAGATAGGTCTGTTTGTTGACCTTATCAACAAGTGGGATGTCAGATCTGTTGTGATGTATGGTTTTGTCTGTGTTAATGGGGCGGTCCAATTACAGCTTATATGAGGGTGACTCTAATATGCTTTGTGGTATGTACTTGTAATATGGAACAATGTTCTCAATAAGTGAGTGTTTGTGTGCTAGCGGTTTATAAACGATCGCCTCTAACTGATTGTGTCGGTGGAGGTAGTCTGTTTGGGAACGAAGGGGACAACCTGATATTATGTGGTCGATCGTCTCATGCGGAGTGTGGCATTTCCTGTATCTGTCGTCATGTGTGCTGGTGTCGTGTAGAATGTGTTTCTTGTAGTTGCGTGTGGAGATAACTTGGTCCTGTATCGCAATCATGAACCCTTCGGTCTCCCCAAATAGCTCACTACTCGTCCGCCATCTGTTCGACACTTCCACGTAAACATGAGGCTGACTGAGTTCGTGGCGATGGCTGCAATGGAGTTCCTTACGTGCCCGAGATTCTCTTCCTTGCGGAGAAGAGTCATCCTTTCCGTAATCATGTCTTTGATGAACTGAGTTGTGACTTGTAGTAAATTAGTAAGTTGTGCGTTTTTGTGGAGTAGGCCTAGAGCTTAATATCATCATGTAGAGTAAGTGTGTGATTTTGAATGGTGTCAGGGTGCTTCAGGTAAGCCTACAACCATGTTTTGTGTTGTCTAGCATGTGGCTCAATGGATTCAAATCGAGCCAGAACCAAAGAGGTTCAAATGTGCTGTTCATCAGCGATCTCAGTTACATACAAATCTGATCTAAAGGCTTTCTCTGGAACATATCTTGTTGGTACGCAGGAGACTGCCTGTACATATATACAGTATATGTATTCGTTCACAGAGCATAAAACATTTGTTCTTAGCAATAATATGTTAATATAAGTTGAAATAACAATGTTGTGCCAACATTAAATTATTATTATTATTTATATGAAATTTAATAATGGCACAACATTATTACAAAAAAATGGAACATACAGTAGTAAATTGAATTATGAGCAATTATTCAAAAAATTTAAATTTAGAAACTTTGAATTTAAAAAAAAGAATGTTTTTCTTCCGAAATATTTTCTTTTCTATCAACTTTGTCGAATTGGAGTCTTCGTTTAGAGTGGAAATCCCATATCAATTTGGTGAAATATCTTCCGAATTCAGAAAACGGGCCATTGACGAATGACTTCCAATTTTTCTGATTTTCTTAGTACCTTCTCTTTGGCATTTCCGGTCCGTCAGAGTGATTTACTCTTTCATTATTCATGCATAGGGGCTCACGAACCATCCAAAGCGATGTGCCGACGCCCAGTTTGTTTTCCCGCCCGTCCATCGGCCCAGGCGATCGATGAACCAAGGCCGCAGCAGGAATTAGAGAACATGATCAACTGATACACGCTGATACCACTGCGGATAACGGTGGCCTGATTGATTCTGACAAAAACACAATTCGGAAGAAAAACATCGAAGCCAATAAGTGTATTATGTTGCTGCCAGAGTGTGAAAAGAAGAGATTTTTGTCCTTTTTCGTAAATGGAACAACTAAAGCTGATATATAACATAACAAATTCGTTTACCTCTCGGTAATGGTTGTTCTGATTAAATTAAAACAAAAGATAAAAGTAAATATAACGAAAATAAGTTTAAGGCCAAATCAATAAAGCATCATATGATTAGCTTGGCAAATTTTACTTAACTTTGTAAAAATTATTCTCTAATAATTTTTGAGATTAGTTGATTTACTTCTCTTAAAGAATGACTTTAAAAAACGTAAGAATTAACTAAGACAAATAGTAAAACCAGAATAAATTAAATAAAATAAATAATAAACCTATGGCCGTTCCACCATGGCCGAGCGTTCTAGAAGGCGGTCTGCCGTTTGGTCGATGTTTAGGAACCCGGGTTCGAATCTCGGCTTGGGCATGACTGTTTCTTTCTTCTTCTGTGTTTCGTCCGTTTCTCCCTGGGACTTACAATCTCAGGGTTATTTCTGGCTGAGATGTGAATCTCGCCCCTCTTCTTCAATTTCCTTCTTCTTCAATGTGAACTTCTCTCCCCTCTTCAACCTGACGTTGTCAGGTAGGGCTAGCTCGAAGTCCAAAGTTCACCATTGTCGATGAAAGAAGAAGAATAATTCTATGAATCAACGTAACGCTTACCTCGTCAGAACTTTGCTTATTCTTTTTCTGCGTTTTTTAACTATGTGTTTTTGTAACGGATCATATCCATGCAATCCGATCCGATATTTACGAAGACCTGATTAATTTTAAATCCTTGGTACCATATGAAATTTATTGTTTTTATTCGCATCAGTACAATCTCAGTGTTAAGAAAAACAGAATGCAGCGTTGAAGTCTGAAATCATCAAATCTGAATTATTTCGCTTATAATTCAAAATGGAATTTTTTTTTATTCTTTTTGGGAATTTAATTTGTCCAGTAGAACCCATAGCTCATATGTTGGAAAACAAAAAAAACCTTTGTGTTACCCCAAAGTAACAGCTTCCTGATAAAGAAGGAATAAAAATTGGAGGAAGAGTCATCAATAATCTGCGATATGCTGATGACACCACGTTAATATCAACTAGTTTGGAAGGAATGAAAGATCTTTTGGGATGTGTCCAACGAGAAAGCGCTAATATGGGACTCTTGATCAACACCAAAAAGACAAAGATTCTGACTACGTCCGTGTACCCCGGAAACATTATGGATTTGGATGGATTTCAAATGGAGGTGGTAAAGGACTTCAACTTACTCGGCAGTATGATCACCTCCGAGGCAACTACATCACCGGAGATCAGGAGAAGAATAGCTATGTCAAAGTCAACGATGAAGTCACTGGATAAAGTTTTTAAGTCAAAAAACATCTCTCTAACGACCAAGAAAAGACTTGTACAGAGTCTGGTCTTTTCTGTGTTCATCTATGGATGTGAAAGTTGGACAACAAAGATACGAGACAAAAGACAGATTGATGCCTTGGAGATGTGGTGCTGGAGAAGAATGTTATCGATACCATGGACAGCTCGAAGAACGAACAAATCAATTTTGGATGAAATCAAACCGGACATCTCACTCGGTTCTAGGATCACCAAATTACGTCTTGCCTACTTTGGACATATTATTAGACGTGATAGATCTTTAGAGAAGGACATTATGTTGGGAAAAACAGAAGGCTCTAGACGAAGAGGAAGACCAGCAACCAGATGGCTTGACACTATTACAACTACGACAGAAATGACCCTGGCCGATCTTTGTGAACTTGCACGTAATCGTTCTTCCTATAGATCGTTCATCCATCAGGTCGCCAAGGCTCGGAATCGAGTGAAAGGCCGTGATTGATTGACATTCACTAGTTCAAAATAATTAAGAGAACACAAATACAGAATTTCTTTTATTATAGTAGTAATCTGTTAGTAAATGTGTGTTTAAATTTTACTTACTTTAAGAATAATGATGCGAATACTATTATTTGCATAGTACTGTGCAATAAGAAAAATTAAAGAAAAAGCCGGAAATGTTGCTCAAATGAGTTTTCAAAAGAGATCTCTTCCTATCGAGTAGAATCAATTTTGACGAAATGGAATTTAAAGTTTTTCAGAGTTTCACGGATGATCAAAAAAAAAAGTAATCATCCAAATTGAGACCCCAATTTTAATAGAATTTAGCGGAATAAAATCTTTCTTCGTTACTTTCAACTCCATATTTAGATAGGCTAGAGCAAGATGTTTTAAATGAAAGTAAAGTCTATTTTTCGAGATGCTGTCCTTTATCTTTAATTGTTTTTTTTTATTTGTTTTTGTTTTTTGAAAGTCCTGAAATCAATAAAAAAGAAAATTCAATCTTAAATTTAATGTATGATATCTGCTGAATGAAAAAATAGAAAGTTTCATTTCATTACCCAAAAATATAGGATTTAATCCCCATTACTTAAACAGCTTAATGTTAATTGCAGAGGAATTAAAGGCTTAAAAATAAAAACAATTAATACCCTTTCTTAAGTATTCCTTTTTTCTTTCTAATACTTTTCTGTAACAGTTCTTTTTTTCATATCGTTCATGGTTTCAAGTTTTCTCTTTATTCGGAGGGGAGTTTGTATCAATTTGTTTTTGTTTTCAAAGAAGAAACGTAATTTAAAATTTAATGTTTAATTAAATCTGAATCAAACATCAGATTTCACATTTCACTTATTCATCTTAGCAATTGTACTAAACTTAGTACAACTTTCAATTTCCTATTTCAATCAGATAGTAGAAAATGAAAGGGAAACATTTGATATTCGAACTTTAATGGTGCCTAACTTTATTAGCAATGAACAAATTCAGTCAAAGGAAGAACCATTGGCATCCCATCGCTGCCAAAGATCAGGACGCCGATAAATGGCCTTTTCAAAAAAAAAACCAAAAGGCACAGGAACTGATAAGCTCGTTGAAGGCATTTTCCAGCTAGGCCTGGTGGTAGAAGCGCTTGTTTCTCATGTAGAGTTCGACATGATGAAATAAATGGTACTCTGTGGGCATCAAGTCTGGTGAGTATTGTGGATTCTGAAGAAAGTCAGATCCAAGCTGCTGGATCTTTTCCTTGGTCTAGTTTACAACGTGAGGACGTGCATTGTCATGGAGCAGGAGAACGCCAGGCCGTTTCACAATGTTCCGATGCTCCTTCAGCAGCTTGATATTTACCATCTCAAAATCTAAGCTTACAGAGCATCTCACCTGGTTTCCGATGGATCAAATCTGCAGTAGTCCACCATCCAATCGGTTTCTTCAGGTTGCCGATTGCCTCCATTTGACGATAAATTGAAAGATGCACAGTGAACGTCTTGGCAAGCTGTCGGAGTGTCTATCGTGTATCCTTTTTCAAAGAAGGCTTCAGTTCGTCGTCGTTGATGACTGATGGTAGCCTACAACTTCTGGCAGCAGCGGTACACCCTGCGTTTGGATGTGGTTCCCTCCCCAAACGCCATGTTGATTTTCTTCGTCATCTTGCTCGTGTTGCTGTCGAGCTTCCACTCTTAAAGAGCAATTACACAAATATAGCGATTCTCCATCTGGGGCTTCAGAAACTTCACAGTGCCTTCAGAGACCAGTGAGATTTTTAGATAAGTTCGGACGCTCATCTACCATGATAAGTCTACGTTCAGATCACATGTCAAACGTTCGCAGTCCTTCCCATCAGCCAGTACAAGGAACGGAATTGTACATTTTTTATTTCATCTGCAATTATCTGTAGCATCTTTATCAATTGTCTTGCAGGATTATTAATTTTAATTTTCTCTGCTGTTTCAACTCAATTCACTCAAGATATTCTGCTCAATACGATTAGACTCCATACTTTATTGTATTTTAATTGTCTGTTATAGTTCTATAATTAAGAGCGATTAATCCTGAAAGTTGCAGAAAAATTCATAGCTCACTAAGTTATGAAATAAGGCTTGATAATAACAAAGCATATTATGAATCTTGAAGGGTTATTGTCGGAAACTTAATATTCTATAAAAAAACTGTGCCGACATTTCCTTAAGAAATATCGCAAATATAACTGTTAGACACTTATAGGACTTATAAAATAGGGATTTCTTATTAATGACTTTCTTTCCAGATATTAAATCATCTAGATCTAATATCTGAAAATAAACTCACTAATAATAAATCACTATTTTTACTTAAAAATTCTAAACTGATGAATACTGATGTATATTACAGGTCATCAGATTGGTGTTCTATTATTGAAACTAGATGGTTTAAAATCAAATCAAATTTAACGTGCGTGACAAGATTAGTACTTAAAAGAAAATAAGAAACGCACATAACTAAAAAAAAAAAGACAAGCAAACAAACAAAAATTCACTGAGCTAATTTTGGTTTCTGTACTGAGAATCAGAGACGGTACCGTTTCGAGTTGCAACACACTGATCAGTCCGATCCCGCCCAGTATACCTAGCTCAGTGAAAGAAGAACAATATACAAAACGGACAAACGAACAAGACAATGACCCCTCATTTTAATAAACATCAAAAAACAAATCAAGAATGAAAGGGGAGAACAATCAATCCACGCTAGCATTAAGCTTAGCTGATTAAGGATTAATTCATTTAAAAAGTTAGTATCAAATCAAATTTAACCTGCGTGACAAGATTATTACTTAAAAGAAAATAAGAAACGCACATAACTAAAAAAAAACAGACAAACAAACTGATCGGACTGATGAGAGTGTTGCAACTCGAAACGCTACCATCTCCGATTCCCAGTACATAAACCAAAATTAGTTCAGTGAATTTTTGTTTGTTTGTTTGTCTTTTTTTTAATTCTAAAGGCTCTAAAACTTTAAATTTATGTCTCTAAATTATTAGTAATCTAATAGAATTAAAGAAAATGAATTATATATCGAAATTCAGTGTATCTAATAATATTGGTTTTTTACAACTTTTGAAAAATGATGTATGTAATGATGATATACTTATGGTATCTTTTGAAGTTGTAAACCTGTACACTTCGTTATCTATGCCTTTAATTAAAACTGCCATTGATACTAAGAAGGGTATCATAGATGTTAATATGATAAAATTAGTCGGTACTCTGTTTAACTTGCAGTGGTTTATTTTCGACGGAACAGTTTATCAACAAACTATTGGCGTCTTATTGGGCTTACCTTCCCCGGCAATTTTGGCTGATTTCGTAATGCATTTCATAGAAAATAAACTATGGAAATTTGAAATTGTAAAAGAGAATGTTTCATTCATGTGCAGGTACGTTGACAATATCTTTCTATTAGTTACTAAGAATGAAGTTAATAATATTTTGGATACGTTCAATCAAGTCAGTAACGACATTAAACTTACAATAAAAAAAGAAAATAATAACAGGATTTCTTTTTTAGATGTATTAGTGATTAGAAAGAATGATCAATTTGAAATTACAGTATACAGAAAAAACATCAATGCCAACATTACTATGAATTTTTCATCAACCGTTAATCAACAAAATAAATGCTATTAACTTAGCTGTTACCAGAGCTATCAAGATTTGTTGAAATGATGAATTATTGTTCAATGAAATGAATATGATCAGACATATTTTCTTAAGTAATAATTATCCTTTATTTTTTATTAATAGAATTATTACTAAAGCACTGCAGAAAAACAGAATTAGAAAATATAATTCAGTTAATAGTGGAGAAGACAAATTAACTAAGAAATTTATTTCCATTCCATACCATGAAGATCTAAGCATGAAGCTTGCCCCTATCTTAGGACAAGCTGATATAAAATTGGCACATAAGGCTAAAAATGCTTTCAATCACGACAATAAACACGATACTGATAATTTAAACAAAATGGGTGTTGTATATGGCATTAAGTGTGAAGGGGGAGATAACAATTGCAGATATTTTGGAGAGACAAAACGCAGGGTTAAAATTGGTATGAAAGAACACAAGAGAGCCCTTAAATAAAACAACCTACAATATTTAACAGCCGCACTTTATCAAGAAACAGGTCATAAATTGTCAGTGAACAAACCTATTATATATCGCTTTGAAACAGATCATTATTTAAGAAAATTCCTCGAGTCTTTATTAATAAAATCCAAAAAATGTTACAATTTTGACATTTCAATCAATAATGCGTTGCAATACAATCTAAGTTAATTTTTTTATCATATTGTTGTTATCATTTCAATTCTCGTACACTTGATATCCATAGAATATATATATTGTTATTTTAATCCATAATTATTTGTGTTTTTCCTTTCTTGTTATTATTTCTTGTTGCCCCTTGTTTCATCTGAAGAGGAGGTTATTATAATCTCGTAACATGTAGTGAAGTTTTCCTATTATTTGCTATATTTTATATTTGTGTGTTTGGTCTTGTATTTTGTTATTCAACTATTCAAGAAATTCCTAGCAAACGTAAAGTTTAATATAGTAGAAATGAAAGTGTAATAGTTATAATAGCAGGTCTGATATTCAACAGTTAATTACATAGAATTATGTTCAAAAAAAAGGAACGAAACAATCTATCTATCTATCTATCTATCTATCTAAGTATTTATAAAAGATAGAAAAATAAATGAGATAGAAGAAATTATTTGTCTCAAGACTATAAGTCTGGCGTCCCGTCCGTGTAATTGGTAGCAACTGTGCGTCAAATCATATTTGTTTTTTACAACATTCTTGTACAATACATTGTGTATTTTGTAGATTGCAATTCAAGACGAAATCAGACTGTTTTGTAGCCATTAAAAAACTCACAACAAGTTAATACATAATTGTGTAATTAATAAAGTGATATATCAATACGATGAGATGTTAACTATCTTTAATTATCTACTTCCAGAATTCACATTTACATTTACTCATAT
Source organism: Thereuonema tuberculata (assembly GCA_023159025.1). Lineage (NCBI taxonomy): Eukaryota > Metazoa > Arthropoda > Chilopoda > Scutigeromorpha > Scutigeridae > Thereuonema > Thereuonema tuberculata. Next base: position 41,437,062 of record JAFIDM010002131.1, on the reverse strand, counting down.
TTACAGGACTGACATTTGCAGATAATCTTAGGGTTTTAAATGACGAGCATACAAAATATTTTCATCAGTAGATTCCAAAGATGAGAAGAGGAAAGGGAAGTGGATATATTGGTTGACGATTGCTAAACAATTAAGAGTTCACTGGCGAAGAATGGCACAAAATCATCCACATTTATGTATGACAGAATATATTTTATATTAATGTGTGTGTATGCAATTTTCCCAGATTGTAAATGTGGAACTTAAAAAGCTTCATCGATAGGAAAACTCGAAAAAGCCATATATAAATTCAGCATGAAAAATACAATCGTCTTCACCAATTGTACTTCTTGTGACAAGAAAGAAAACAAAAAAAACAGTAATTTCTTTTCTAAACTGTAATAGACATATGCTATTTTAGATCATTTTTGAAAAGTCGTATTTCGCAGTGAAAATCACAGTTACCATTGTTTTCATTCATGAATAAATCAAAAAAATTCTTTGAGTTCAGTTTTAAACAAAAAAGAAAACATTATAGGTAATTTGGTCATTCTTGCTATCTAAGATTCATTCAAATAGAGCAACATCTGGTTGTGGACGACAAGACGGAGTCCCGAACCGGAAGTGAAGGATCACCCATCTTTTTATGGCTGCCCGCAACCTCCCACGCAAATTATCCAAAACGTCATATAGAAACATCTAGCATACATCAAGTGCGAACGGAAGCCATTTGAAAAAAAAATGAAAGGAAAAGTTAAACGAACAGCAATTCGGACACTAGCAATACAACTGCCGTGCTTGTAATTCAGGTTGGGCACCATATTGATTTCAATTATTCCAAAATTATCTGAAATGAAAGGGACCACTTCCTCCGTAAATGTAAGGAGTCAGTACATATATTTAGCAATAAGTTCTGTTAAAATGACTGAAAATCCGTTAAAACTATATATCAATACGAATTCTCAAAGAAAGACAGTGACACTGATTTTGTTTAGATCAGCCCTATTCCACAACCATTTGCCTCTTTCTTCCTTCCTTTTTTTTTCCATAGGCTTTCGTTCGCACCCGTTGTTCTGTAGATGGTTCCACAGCTGTTTTAGATAATTTTGAGTAAGGATATTGCGGACAGCCATAAGAAAATGGGAATCCTTCAAATCCGTCTAGTGTTTCACAACGAGATGTCGCTCCATTCGATCCTCGTGCTTCTTGATTCGTCGATTGGTGGAAAATGGCTTAAAAAAAAAAAAAAATTCTTGATTATAAGTTGTCAAAGCTTTGCTGGTCAAGGCGAAAGCGGTAGTGCTTCCTGTATTTTAATGTGTATAATGCCTTTAAAATTAATAGTAATGTGTTTCTGGCAAATATTTTCATTTTTATGATTTTTTTTATTTTCACGTTACAAATAGTTACTTGAATAAAAGAAGTTTAACGTGCCCGAAATAGTTACTTGCTGAAAACTTTCTATTGGAAAATATTAATATGTTTCAAAGTTTAAGTTTTCCAAAATTAATATTCCTAACTTTGAAATTTGAATTTAGAGAAACTTACAAGACAAACTTTAAGAAAAAGAATTAAAATTAAAAGTTACGTAAAATTTCAAGACTATAGAGCAGTTTTATCAAAAGTCGACAAAGAGTTTCGAAATTCTAAATGCTAGGCAATTTAAGGATTACATTTTAATTCTTATTAAAAATTTGCATGTCTTTCAAATCTTCTCTATTTATTTCTTATTCCAGATGTTGAAATATTTGCATTATGAGATACTATTTAATTGCTATTTAATATATAAAAGATTGAAATTATTACTGTTTGAAAGTAAAAAAAATCAATATCATGAAAAATGAAAATGAGAAAAACAGACAAAATGATAATATACTGCTAATGTTTTCTAAAAAGCGTACTGCATTATAAATACTTAACTGCCGCTTGTTGTCATACTTTAATTATTTGACTGTAAACCGCAGAGCCTTGCTTCAGATTCTGAGTTGGGTGTATTTGTTTCATATGCTGGTCACTCGAAGGCTCCGAAACAACCCATAGATTCTACCTCTGTTTCCCGTTGGCTACGATTATTTCAATCTTTTCTAGTAATCATATAAAGTTAAAGTATCTTTCCACAGGCCTGGAGCGCGGGAGGTCAGGCTCCCAGCGTTTCGTGACCAATGGGACGAAGTTGAGGTCGGATGGTCAGCCCGACGCCCGCCCACCTTTACCTCGCGGGAAAGAAACCCGGTACCCATTCCACAGAGGGCTGGGTAGACCTCAGGACCCGTTTGGAGGTAAAAGGCGCGTGGAAAAATTCCCGCCCTCCGCCAAGGCCGGGAATCGAACCCAGTGCCTCCAACCCGCACTCAAGCACGCTGCCCACTCGGCTACTGGGCCCACCTAGTAATCATATACAATCAGGAAATGTAGTGGACCCAACGCTGCCGAGTCAACTACATCCAAGAAAGAAAAAAAATGATTCTGGATTGGCAATCAGTGTTTCGTCATCATGATTTTTATTTCTGAACAAATATTATCAAAGTTTTCCGGAATACATCGTTCAGTCCAAAGGGGCCCTGAAGTATAGATTTTAAACTTATCTGGATTGAGTTGACATTGATAGGTCTGTCTAATGTTCAACTAACTTTTAGTTTCCTTATTAACACAGTCAGTCATATTAGTCAACGAAGAACTCAAATTTACATCAAAATAGGACTTAATAGAATAATAAAAATTTTTGTATTATTTGCTGATAAAGTTTGTTGACTTTTTTAAATTTTACTTATAGTTTACTTTTAACCTCACTTACCAATGTAATGTTGACTTTAAAAACGATATTCTTATCTAATAAATGGATATAAAATTTACAATTGTTCAGCTAAAATTCAAAGGATAAACTTTAATTTATTGTTTGATTTGCGAAATTAATAAACCAACTATAAAAACACTATTGATTATGGAAAAGTGCTCAAAATTTTGGAGAATTGAAAATTTTTTTTTTTATTTAAAATGAATAGAATTAAAGTAGTGGATTAAAGAATAAGCTGGAATTCTAAGCAGCCAAAGACTCTCTAATGGCAAAGGCATTGTCCTATGACGACTAATTTTATGGACCTTGAAATTACGAGACTTCATGTTACGAACCATTACCTTTGATGTCTGTACAAATGGCTCTTGCTGTTAAAAGCAATCTCTTCACCAAAACTCTATCGCAGCATACCATCTAATGGAAATAGTAGTTTCGCTTTTGTAAGAGATACAAACCCTCGAAACGAGTATCATATAATCATCAAGACACCAGTCGCTTGAAGTTAAAAATCGTAGACCCTAACTTATGTCAGTGTTATTCTAAATTTAAAACTTCAACTAAGTTTTAAATCATTAAATCCTTATCAAAGACACGTTTAAAAATCAGTAACTCCTTAGAAAATTATGAACGTATTTACTATATCATCGAAAACTCCTATCATATATTATTTCTAGCAATTGAAGCAGTACTCTAATAACGTTCAGTTTCAATATTTAACTGTAAGAATTAAATATATTAATCTTAATATATTGTGTTTGTTATATTTTTGTTAGTTTTCAATTTTTCAACTGAAAGACTGTTCAAAAATCTTCTAAAACTAACTTTATCAAACTGCTGTAGGAGAAAAACAGATTATTAAAACTTTGATAGAATGCTTTACAATTTCTCACCACTGTACATTATTTTTCTATTTCTACATTTTCAAATTTGGCATCTTCAGTTAATTACTTTCGTTAGTTGGAATTTCTTCGTTTGTAAAATATTAAAGAAATTAATTTCGTTGGAAAATGTTCTATTTTTATGCCTCAGGCCTTTGACTATGTAAGTACCTTCTGTTTTCATTTTCTTATTATTTATACAATCATTTTTTGTATCAGCTCCGCTTTTAATTAAAAACCAAAAAATATGCTTCTTTTTTTAACTTAGATCGTACATAAAGTTCTACAATTCGAGCTCAAGAAACCAAATCAGAGTATTAATTAGTTTTCTAAAAAATTTTCATTTTTAAAGTAATGTAAGAAAAAAATCTCGAGATGTAATTGAATATATAGTTTTCGAAGATTAATAATTTATATTAACTATAATAAATTCTTCATTGCTTCTTTCCACTTTGTTTAACATTTTCATCTTTGGAAAAATAATCCTCAGTGATTTTGTTTTTGATGGGTGTTTTCCTTGTAATTGATTGTTTCAAACAAAGTATCAATAAATCAAGTGAACAGTTTCGAACGTTTATATTTCAGAACACAAATACTGAAGAATTTCCAAAGCTACTAAAAGAATATTGTTTTTCTTAGAATATTTCTTTGAAAATATACATGAAGACTTTGTTTTAAAAATATTTTCGTTCCAAATTTTAGCAAACCTTTTTTTTATTTTATTTACTGTATTGTATATTGTTTCCCTGTCAGCGAGTAAACAAGACATTTAATTAAATCTGTGATCAAATTACTCAACCGAGCACTGTGAACAAGTCAAACGTGATCACTGAAGACAGATTTGTTCACTTTTATTAATAACATTTCTGCAACGGACTTGTTAATTTATATGCCTGAATTACTTATAAATGTATTTTACAGAGCGACACTTTCATTATAAGCTCAATAAATTGCTCTTAATTTAATGAAAATTTATAAGCTTGATGTTTTGTTTATATCGTTTCCTGTATGAGGATTTTTTTTATCTCACAACTCGAAGAAGATCCTAACCGTTGGTCAATTTCTTGTTTGTGGCATTTTCGATATAGTGAATCTCATAATTTTTTGTAAGCTTGATATATTCTAAAAGAAATTTGAAGCATCTTCTCGTTTTGTCCGGAAACGATTATAAAAATTGTGTTTGGCGGATGGGATTTCACTGGCTTACACTCACGATATTACAGAAATAATTATTATACAAAAATAAAGATAGAGCTTGTTTGTAATTCGTAGAAGTTGGATTTTTATACCTTCACAACACCAAAATTGAAGAAAGTACAGGTAGATTATGACTTATGGCCATCGAAATAGAACCATTGGCATTAACGAAGAAATACTTCTTAGAGCCTATCAAATTGCATTCCACGACTGTCTTCATTTTAAGCATCAGCCAGGCAGTGGTCACAAGGCTAGGTCACTAACAAACTGATCTTCAAGCTATACCAAACAGCTATATTACTGATATACTATATATGTAGCGTTTATTATTATATTTATTGTTTACAGTTTCTCTTTACTGCAACTATCATACTATTTGGTAGTTTGCTGCCAAGGTGTAACTCGTTTCATCTCTATATCAAATTAAATGGTGCTTTTAGGATTGTTATAGAACGCACACACTTTTCCTAACTCATAGTGTGTGCGTTCCCGTCACCTGTACTTAAGGTAAAGTTATTTAAATAAGTATTTTAAGTTTTAACTTACTGCCTATAATTAACTTTACAAGTGTTTGGATATATGTGTAACTTATACCACAAACTCTTTAATGCAAAAAGCATCTTCTTTATCTATAATATTTCGTTTCTACTAAGCGAGAAACTTTTTCACGTTTAATTCTACAAATCGCTTTCAATACAAGTAGCAACTCTATGTCTTATTACTATCATCTTTGTTCAAAATCAAAATTATTGCCATAAAAAAATTAGAAGAAAATGAAAGGCTCATGACAGAGTTCTGCAGTATATATTGGAAACCTTATATTAATAAAGAAAATTTTTTAGCGACCCGTTTGGGAGCTATTGTGATTTTTATCAAATCGGTAGCTATTGAGTTTGTCTTGTACATCCGTGTCTGTCCACCCCTAACAACTACCGAACGAAAGGTCGAATCTACAAACGGATTTTACCATCGTGTCAGAGGCCCAAACACTGTAGGATTAGGGTAATTTCAGGGATCACCGCCCTCCTCCTCTCATGATCCAGATATTTAGCATTGTTTTCATTGTATCCCCCCCCCCCCAACTAAAAACTCCCAAAAGAAAAGTCGGATCGACCAACATTCTTCACCATCCTGTTCAGAGGCCCAAACACTAAGAATTTTCAGGAGCCAAGGTCCCCCCCCCCAACCCATGCTGGAGATATTTGGCATTGTTTTCTATGGATTTCCGCTATTAGCTTAAATGTTAGAAATGCAAGCATTTTCTTTCTGTTGTCATCTATAGATTGACGGTTAAGATATATGATTCGTATACTGAAGGTTGTTGGTTCAAATCTGTATATCTTACTTTTTTTTATTTTTCTCTTAATCTTAATCTTATTCTCAATGTCCGTGCGTTGTTTTTTTTTCTTGTTATTTTCCTAAGGTTTTTTTTTTATTTTTTTCCAAACTTTTTTTTTATTTTTCCTTTACTTATTATAATTTTTTATTTTTTTTTTATTATTTTTGGTCACCCTTAAATTTTGTGTTTTAGCCAAAAATTAAATTCACTCGTTTCAAAATTATCAATGTAACATTTAAATATTAAAGCAGTTCATGAAAAATAAGGAGAAATATTTGTAAGCATAGAGTGATATGTCTAGTATAACAAAGATTGATGTTGTTTAAGTGAAATTATTGTAAACAAATTATCAACATATTACATAATGAGGTGGTCAAGAAATCATGGAATATTATTATTTTTGGAACAAAGATTTATAGTGATAAGACATCACAGGATTGTTATTTGTATGCACAACGATTTCTAGAATTAAACTTGAAAAAGCTTTTCGCTTATTAGAAATGACATATTGTAGATAAAGATGATGTTTTTTCGAATTAAAGAGTTGTTGTAATTTATAAATATATTTAGACAGTGTTAAGTAGAATCATTTTTGTGACTTTGTATTGCAAATTACTTTGTACTGCAAATATGTTTTCAAACATAAAATATATGACTGTGTATAACTTTCGACTTACGACCATGCTGACGTACGACGTTTTCATCGAAAAGTAGCCCCATTGAAAATAGAGGATTATTTGTATTTTTCAAATGTATATATAGTATTAATTATCATCATCTTCGCAATATCACAAAATAAATGAAAAATTAAAAATACATTTATTTACAAAGCAAACTTTCAAAGAGAGATTTTCTTCTCTTCGAAAATGTGCTTTGTAAATAAATGTATTTTTAATTTTACATTTATTTTGTGAAGATGATGATAATTAATAATAATATATCTAGAAGGAGTGAGATGAAGAAGAATTATGGTATGTACATTTATAATATATATATATATATATATATATATATATATATATAGGTCATAAGACTTATGAATATAAATCAGCTGCTACAAAATTTCATATGAGGATATTAATTATTTAATATTGAAATAACTTTGATTCCCAATGGAGAAAAGTATAAAAACGAAAGTAGTAAATAGTGAATGGATAAAATGATAAGTGAAAAAAATCCTTAATAGAAAATTATGTTACTTCTTTTTAGATGACAGAGATTACAATTCGGAGACATTTTTATGGCTATAATATAGGCCTAAATTCAACAATTTTATGAATAATGAACTATATAATTTCATATATAGTATAGTATGTATAGTTATAATACATCTTTTTGTTTAAAACTGAAAAATAATCATGAATCAATTTCACTTTCTTTTACAATCTTATTATTTGTCATGATAATTTCTGCGTTTGAGAATCTGAATATCAATAGTGTTTCATCTGATCGACAGATCTCATTTCTTCATATATTATGACCCAGATATATGACACATACAATAGAAATAAACGATTCCTTCTTTTATGTTTTGAAGAATATGAAAAATTTTTTAAAAGTTACAGTAAGGTAAAATTTTATATGCTACAATAAAGAAGTGTTCAAGATATCACTGCAAAGAATTGTCCAACAGGGGAATGCAATAGAGAAATGTTTTCCTAAACTTACAAATCATAAAAAAATCAAAATCCAACAAGAAATGTATTCAAAGTCGTACATCACATGAATTACAGCAATCATAAATTAAAATCAATGGCAGCATAAAAAGCTTAGAACCACTACTCCATCTACTTGAAGTTCAATACAAAAAAAAGAAAAAAGATAGTGTATCTATGGACACTTAAATTTTCCCATTACGACAGATATATGGTATGTTTAATTAAACTTAATATTATTTTCTTGAATTAAGATAACGATGTATTAGAAAAAAATCTTCGCTTTGTCACATTTCATTGAGAATCCTTTATTTTACAAAAAAATTTATTTCATCTGATTACTTTTAATTTTTTCATTTTGTCCAAATCATCCATATCAACTTTACATTCTAACTTCATAACCATAACATTTTTCATTACTGTCATTTACAGGAATGTTTCTTACAACTTATTGTTTTAGATTTTAAATTTTTTTTACCACAGTCCACTTTTGATCTTATATAATGAATTTTCGTGTCATCTAATATATCGTATGTAATATTTTCCATTCAGATCTGTTTTATTTATTTATTTATTTATTTATTTATTTATTTAATTTTTATTTATTTTGGCGTATCATAAACTATATCATATTAGATTTTGAAAAGCAATTTCTGTTTTTTAGTACAATATAAAAGAATTCCAATGACAATGGAGAAAATAGAATGTAAGTGATTTTATGGAGGGAAATAATTTGAAACAGTTCAGGTATCTATCAATAAAAGCGAAGAAATTGTGTGAGAAACAATAGAGGCAGGATGGATAAATGGACTTGTCTTGGGAAATTGTGTGATTGTCACTTTACGCTCACAGTAAGCAGCCTTTCTTTAATGGACCCCAGATAAAAGCAATCAACACCAGGAAATTCGAGCATCGACAATTGCAAAGCAAAGAAATGAGAAAGATGCAAGGCGGGAGAAGGTTTTAGTTACTATAAAGACAAAGTATCCAGTATCTTTAGAAGGGTATATCAGATGTGGAAAAAGGACATCGAATAAATTGTCTCGGCAACTGACAGAACGATCGGGAATCTTTATTACATAAGATATTAGATTAGTTTGTAGTTTAGGCTACGACAAAAGAGTGTCAAAAAGATGTGGTCTAATCTGGGTGACGAACTTCAAGAAAGACGAACTACTTTTTAAAAAAAGTTAAAAAAAGATTTTTGAAGAATTTTGAAACTAAGTTTTTGTATTTTCATGCAATGATTTGTGTCACGTTTATGGAAAATGGTCATTATAATCTCATTCAATAAAGCTAGTTGCTTGTGCCGTTCAGACACATCTTTGTGGTCTAGGCAAAGACTTGCCACGAGGCTGATATGAACCAATCGCAGCGCCATTATCTTTTGTAATGAAGATGAGATATTATCTTTCTTTCTTGTTTTGTCTTTTCTTTTTCTTTGCTTCCCCGCCGTCTGCAGTTTAGTATTTATGATGGTCCACATCTAGTAACGTGCAGTTCATTTCATGTAAGGACATCCGGCTGCAAAAATTAGTCAAAATCGGAAGTGATATTTGAGCTTGTAAGATCAGCAGATCCCAACTGCATGAGAGAAACTACTGCAAAGGAAGCAAAATATTTCGTTTTCTATTCAGGAGTGCAAAATTGTTCGTTCTAAGATTTCGCAAATAAATTAAAAAAATAATAACAGGGAATCCTTCATATGTATACATTAATCATTGTAAGCTGTAAATTGAACTTTTTCCTTAAGGAAAGTTGAGCAGCAGATTCTGTTAAGGTAGAATTTTAAATAAAATATCTTTTATCTATTATACCTTTTACCATAATGTCAAAAGCTTTTATTTTTTTTTAATTTTAAAAAATAATTTCTCTAATATTTTCTGTTATTTTAATTCACTAAATAACAAATTAAATGTAAGAAAAAGAGTTTGGGGGAAATTTATATTTTCTGTATGTTTTCATATGGCTCTTTCTTTATTATTAATTCTTTGTTATTTCACTTACTTCTTTATTTTTAGAACACAAATGCTTGAATATATTCAATGTAATTAATGATTGTTTTAAGTATTAATTGTTTTAAGTACTATCGATGAAGCTTCAACAACATCTCATCATGACATTCTTAGCTAGCTATAATAACTTTCTCTTCTGTTTCGACCCTACATTATTTGTCGGATAGTGATTAAGTTCATTACTACATTTCTTATGTATTAGTAAGAAATTCCTCTTTAAATTAATCTTTCACAGAAAAGTTCTCGCAAAACTACTATTGTTTTGTATTTTCTCAGAAAGACTAGATTAACAATGCAAATAAAACTTAAATCATTATCTTCAATGTATTTATTGTCATACTAGCCGGGTACCGTCGCTTCGCTCCGGAACCCTTACATATATAGCATTAAAAAAAAAAACAACTTTATTTATTTAGCAAATTAATGTTGCGATCGTCGGAGAATATATAACTTCCCAGCCCGTTGTGGCTTCTCCGAATAACTCGGATGTATTGCGAGTCGGCGTCACACACCGAAAATTCACATTTTTGCATGTATCTTGCAAACGCTGAAGCGTTTGTGAATAAGTGATATATCGTTCGATAGAACTTTCAAAAACCAACATTTTCTCAATATAATGTTCTCTTCCATCTTCTATATTTTTCGTTTAAATTGAGAAAAAGTCAAAATTTGACCCTTTAAAAGGCGCCATCTTGGAAACCAAAAACTTTTTTCGAAAGATTTTTGTAGCATTTTGTTTGTCTTAAATAGATCTACATTTTATCCAGTTACATGACCACTCTATCTCTTATAGTTTGGTCACAAAATTGGAAAAACGTAAAGTCTTATGACAGACAAAATAACGCTTTTATAATATATAATTATATTGATTTAATAAACAAATGCTTCTGTGATTTATTGAAAAGTATTTTTTTTTTTATTTTTCTTATTTAGTCGAGAAGCATTAAGTTTAAGAAAAAATAATTTTTGGAAGTTTTACTCGAAGTCAATCAGTAATTATATAACTTCTTTCATAGATGATTTTTCTTTTTGGAAACAAAAAAAAAAAACTGAAAAACAAATTCCAGGCTATATCATTTTCGGCTTGATGATAAGTTTATTTTTTTTTTATCTAATTCATTTTTTTCCATTCCTTCAAAGTTACTTTTTTTTCTATTCGGTCGTGCTGGGGTCATTAAGCTTTAAGTAAAGGTTTTTCTTTTCATATCATGTGCATCTATTGATTTTTGTCAGTTGTGGGTAATTTTTCATTTTTTTTTGTCAACAATTACATTATTGTTGTAGAAATTAGTATTTAATCTCATCGAGTTTCGATTTGTTTCCCTTTTGAATAAATAAAATTAGTATTAATTCTAATCACAAAGAAGTTTTATGTTTCTGAGGAAGAGAGTTTTAATGTATTGTCTGACTATTGTTTGGTTTCATGGAATGGATTTCCTTCTTTTTCTATTTCAAAAGAGAAAATATAACAGATAAGGTCTTCAGGCTATGTTTAAACCGAACAGGATCTCCAGTTTCAGCTAAAGATGAATTTGAACAAAAGCCTATTGTCCACTTTTGGCAGTGATTTATTTTAACAGCTTCATTGTTTTCATATTTCCAATTGATTTCCATTTTTTCTATTAAATTACTATGTTCAATCGAATATAAAAATTTGGATCACTGATTACATTGATCATTGTTAATGATTTCATCATAAAAAGTAAGGGTGATTTAATTATTTTGTAATCTTAATCTGTTTACAAAATCTTTATATAAAGCTGATTTAACATGAAATTTAAAGTGAATGAAGTATTTATTGAACTTCAGACACATAATATCAGTTGATTTTCAAAAAGTATACTTGTATGTCACTTGTTTATCAATATTAGTCACTGAATATTGCTTATTACCAAGTAGACTTACTGACTGATTGGCTCTTTATCAATTTGAAAACACTCAGTAATAGCCTCACAAGCACAATAGTTAAAAAACAAGGAAATAGTCGAAAAATAATTTAAACTAGGTAGACTTTCAGCTATCTATTGCGTAGAAGGACTGAGCCCTGGTGGATACATTTTGAGGACTTGAGGGTAAGAGGTAGAGGCCAAAGTCGTACTGATCTAAATAAACTCAATACTTAATTTTGTGAAAATCCGTCCAGCCGTTTTCAAATAATCCGCATATACAAATGGACAAATAGTGGAATATTGAAATTTAAAACTAAAAGTTACAAAAGAAGCAACGCGTGAATTTTTTAATAATTATTGTACTTTAGTTCATCACTTATCATCAGAATCTGAAAAGTGGTTTATATTATCGATATTTTATCCGTTGAGAGATTTCCCTGATATAAATTCAACAAATCGGGCTTCCACAACATCTTCTCACTTTAACTTGATCATGAAACGACTAACAAATAATACTAACAAGAAAGATCTTCTCTGTTAAGTTATTAAAGTTTTTCATTCTTCCTACATCTTTAATGACCCACGGTTTTGAGGCGAAAAGGGAGTATATATTGTTAATTTTGGGATTTAGTTTAGAATTACTGTAAAGTAGATATTATACAATTGAAATACTGTTTTTCTGTTTCATTTACTTTTGGTAATGTTGTAATCAATAACAATCTAGAACAGCAATACCTCAGCAACATTCATAGGGTGGCACTGTGAAGAAACCAACCAAATATCTTATTTCAATAATACTTTAATAATTGGCAAAAATAAAAATAACATTGTAACAAAGACAATAGAATAACATTTTATTATCAAGTTACAACCTTACATCTAAATATTGCTTATCAATAATATATGTTATTTAAGAAATTCTAGGAACGAAGATGGAAAAGTTCTTGGAATAATTGAGAAATGAAAAAAAAATAAAATAGAAGAAAACAACAGTACGAGAAAATCTTAAAACGACGAAAAGAAAGGAATATCATAAACATGCAATAACTATAATAACAATGAGAAGAAAATAATCCAATCAGAACAGTTTCACCCGATTCAAGATATACGAGAGACAAACAGGACAAAAAAAAAGAAAGAAATACACCAATCAACATAGCTTCACCGGATTTCAGACAACTCTAACAGTGGACGCAAAAGAAGAATTCTGCCTAAAAGTCTTCTTACTTGATATAATGATTGTATATGGGAAATGCATGGTTAGAATAACAGATAAATGCTTAGATGTTTCTGGACTAATCAACATTTGCTGCTAGTATTTAATATAAATTTATAATAAAATGAAATATTTATATTTAATGTAACATGAAGCACTATGCAGGGACATGATGTCGGTTTCTTTTCATTGTTGATTGTTAGACATTTGAATATAACAAGTATTTAATATAAAAGGCAAATTATCACAATTCTACAATCTTGTGCAATGTAATGCTGAGCAGCATTTTCTCTGTGCAATTACCGACATCTAATTTAAGAAATATGGTCTTAGCTTATGTGACTTCTTTGTTTGAGCTTAATTTTTTTATTTTTTTTGACTCTATAAATTATGGATTACAAACCCATGTCACAGCTATTCTTGAAAGCAGCATTACTCTTCAAATAAACTCGAATAATTACTTATTACAAGATAAATTTGGAATATGAATGTATTATAATCAGTCGTTTTGATAGGTCGTAATTAAGTGTCAAGAAAGAAAAAGAAAGAAATAAACAAGTATCAAGACAATAAATTCTGCAATTGTTTTAGTGGTGGGGAGACAAACAGAAAAAAATGCTTATTTCTCAGCGATTTGAAGAGCGGTGAGGAATTAATCATGCTATTATTTGATTTTGGAAACGAAATAAGACTCTTTTAATAAGTTTTAACAAAGTCTATCCTAAGACGACTTTACATACAGGCGAAGACATAAGAAAAGTGGAAGTGCTCAGATAGTAATCTGCATGAATAAGAAAATGTAAAGTTGATGAAACTAATTTATCTGATTAAGTTTATGATCAATGAAATTTAGAAGAGCTCACTTTTAAAATTAATTATTACACTAGATAAATCATATTGCTGCCTTTTTTATAAATGAAAGATTAATCAATACTTAAAAATTTCTTCCAAAAAAACCCCACTTAAATGGAAAACAAATAATACTGATAAAAAAATAAATTGTTCCCATTATTAATTTCATGTTGTTGTATATTTTCTTGTCCATATATATAGTTGATTCCCTGTCAACTTCCACTTTTATGTCGTCACTCATTTTTCTTGTCTTTGTGTTAACTATCCTCAGCCTTTTATATATCTCAGAAAGAAAAATGTAGATCTTCCTAGATCTACAATAAAATTATGTATGAATGAAGCATAGTTATTTGATATCATAAGAAAGGTATTAAATCTTTGTCACTTCTGTCCCTTATCCGCATCTTTAGGTTGACAAGTTTGTCACATTATTGTTGGATCTTAATCCATTAATACCTTGAAATTAATTTCTCCCTTTTATTTGGCATAAATTTAATTTCAATGTTTATCTATTGATTTTTAAGATATTTGAATTAAAGAAAAAATGTTTTGGTTGTTCCTCGTTTCTTGGTGCTGTCCCTTGGTTTTTAACAGCCACAGAAATCCACTAGCAGCGCGAATAATCTACTCCATAAATAGACAAAGTGAGTACCAGCCATTCTGAGTTGAAAAACATGATTTTACACAGTGCAGTTTGCAGTGCATTATAAATGTGTAATGTTTTATTCTTTTATTTACTTCTCGTTATTCAGCGAGTGTCACCACTGTCCCCTTTCTCCCATGATATGTTGAAACCTTAGTATCTTGTACATTAGAAGAAGTCAACTTCACCCAAGCTTCAAACACTACCTTAAAACACTTGCTATGAAAACTTAATATATATATATACGTCATTGCTGTCCTCCCCAAAATATATTAAAACGGGACAGAAGATAAATAATATGGTACAGCAGTGATAAAATAAGATTTTATAAGTTGAAAAGCCATTATTATATTATTATTATTCTTACTAATGTGATAAAAGTTATAATAATTACATTTGGGCTTTCTAATCCTTGGATACTCAACATTTCTTAAGCTTAATGGCTGTTCATCTGAGCGTAAATGCCAGAGATACATGTGGCACTGAAAGCATCTCAACATGCAGTTGAAATTACAAAAGTTGAAATAGCTGCAAATGATCAAAATAGATAATATCAGTGAAGAAGCGAAATCTCTAACTTGTGGTGGAGTGAGATTTGGAAACTCCATGATTGGAAAGTGCAGAACCTGCAAGAAAAGAACTTTGAAATTCAGAAAGTTGATAGTAATGATGAAACTTTTTATTATGATTGGGTCCAGAAGGATGAGGAAAGAGCAAATTAGAATACATTAAGGTACAGAGCAAAGAAAAAAATTATATAACTCAAGGAGAACTTCTTCAAGAAAACTATAAAACAGATCCCTCATAATTCCTGCTACACTTTCACACCATTCACAACCACTATGAATATTTCAAAAACCTGTAAGAAAACATTGATAATTCGACAGCAATAATAAATGAAGATTTCTTGGGAAACTATTGAAGTAACAAACAAATATCATACTGAAATATAATCTGTCCATTTTGGTGGATTTAAGAAACAGTTTACTCTTCATACTTCTTCATGTTTTAGGAGATTCTAATTGAGGATCAGAAAAAAAGAAAGCAAAATGTTATTTATTTTGTATTGTTTCTGAAGATCTCCATCGTAGAGCTTCATCAGTGTTTGGTCATTACTTCATATTTTTGAAAACCTACTGATGATATCCAGAGCATCCCAATAAGGAATAAAGAGACAGAAGTAGGACCCATATCTTCCAAAAACTGTACCGCCCTCTTGTAAAACTTAGTCAATTACTAGTAGACATAACGATAATAAATCCCATAGTGATAAATTTAATCAAGTTCAATTGTGATTGGATTTCTGTGTTGTTCTAACCCTGGAGAAGTGAAAAACGGCAAGATGGTTGGTGAAAGAAACCCTTTGAATATCAAGTTTCTATTACTGTCTAACACAATAATTCAACTCATTTCACTGTAAAAAAACGCGTGAAATTATGTGTCGAATTTCACCCCTTCAATCCATAGGGGATTTAAACGCTCTTTTTTTTATTAAAGAGTTTAAAGAAATTGAGAAAATTGTGGCTGAAAATGTTTTTGCTTACTCGTTCTGCTTCAATATATAAAATTAGGACTTTCTACCAAATAACACTCCGTTTATTTTCACAATTTGCCAATTTTTTATTGTTCAGCTTTTATTATTTAAATTAACATAATATGCATAAATCATTACTGCCTTGCCATATTGTTGTCGAGTCACAGCTGTCCCTACTTGTGTCACTGTTGTCACTTACACTGTCACCGCTATCCCCAACTGTCACTGCTGTCTCCAAAATCTTTCCATTCTATATGTGAACTGTCTTATTGCCATTGTTACGAGAAATATATCTATTATATGACATATATATAGAAATAACATAAAAAATATTAAACCTTGTTTTTACAAGGGCAAAAGAAAAACTTTTTGTTTTTTCATAGAAATAATAAAAGTAAAAACTAACAAAAGAAAAACAAACCAAGTGAACCTATATAAAATATTAAGTCTCTTAAGTTTATTTACTCAAATCAAGGGCATTTTCTAGAAATATATTATTTTTATAAAACCCAGTGATCAATTGTGATCAAAAATTTCTGCACAAATAACGTGGACAACAGCAAAACCAGAGTTTATAAAAATAATAAATATGATTCCACCCCTATCCATCTCAAAAAAGCAGTTTTGCATAAATAAAAAGTGGAGGTTGAATCACCCATGTATATGTATGTACTATGATAGATAGATAGATAGATAGATAGATTTCAGCGATCACCATGAGCTGTGATTTAAAGTTTGCCTTCCATCAGTAAGACTTTCTAATCTCTCCATATTCGTGTGAGGAAATGGACATTTTTTCCATTTTCGCAAGTCTTTCTTTCCTCCTTTTCTTCCAAACATTGCACAACACATATAGTTGCTTCTAGAAATAAAACCAGAATCTTCGCCCTCTGCAGAAATGGAAAAAATATCACTGGATGTGGATCATTAACCAACACATCTAAGCAAATGATGCTAAGCCTTTAACAAACAACAGAAAAAAATTCCTTAAATTACAGCTTAGATTTCCTAGGCATGTGCTACGACTTTTCATCGTTTCACAGTAAAACACAGAATACTTCATTATCTTAGGGGATTCATTTCAAATTTCTTTTTACAATAAGAAGAAAGCATGATATTCTTAAATATTAGTAATACATCGGTAGTTGACATTAATTTAATAGTTGATATTGTTTTCCAGAATTCTTTTATGTTTTATTTTATTTTATTATGAAAAATTACGTAATTGTAATTTTGATTTACTCAATTTCGAAGAATACTAAGACTTTTAATATGAAGAGATGAATAGTCTGTAAGTGTGGTAATAGATTTTTTTTTAAATTTTTACATCCAAGCTATGTATAAGTGTCGAAGTAACAGCTTAAATATAATATTGCATTGTCATAAGTCCTTAATTGTTTTTATTCAGTAGATTGGTAGACCTATATTGAATAATATATGCAGTTGCCAGATAACAAGTAAATTGTAAAGTAATAGTATGAAACTAAGTTAAATATACTAAGTTTTATATATATATATATATATATATATATATATATATATATTATTTACATACATTTTGTAATTGCATTTTGGTTATTAGTTTTCAATATTAGGCTTCACCGGAACATAGGTACTCTCAAGGCTGGTTGTACTTGGAAACAGCTTCTGTGATTTACAGCTTTAGTACTTAAGAGCAGAAAACAAAGTCTCACAAATATAGGTTGAATGGAAATGGCACTTTTTAACTCTGTGATGGATATTCTGCACTTATTTAAATCCAGAAAGTTGTCAAATTATAGCTGTTACTTTTCACCCAAATTGCAGATAAAAACGTTTAATCAGATTCTGAAAGCAACATGTATCATTCGAGCAAGTTGGTGAACCGGTTTGTTGTAAGTAATTCTAATGAAATGTGTCTTTTACATTTTTCAATGTAATAAATGAGTAAATCATTGATTAACATACAATCTTGGAACTTCTAACTTTTAAGCTGATGTTAATTCCATTTTCAAACTTCCTGCCATCTCGCCTTTCAGGTTACAATAAAGATAACCTGCTGCACCTCAATAACTTATTTCTCAACTGAAATTCAATTTGGGCCAAAATTAATGAAAAGCAATAAATCCTTCTAGAACCAAATTACGGGATGAATACATCAAGATTATTCGTAACGATATTTTAAACTATCATATTAATCTCTTTAATAGCGTTTTAATCTTTATGAATTTTCGCACTAGATGAGCTCTATTGATCAGAATTTATACTGATAATTCTTAACATATTCTGTAAATCATTACTTTATGATTAAGCTAAACTTGGAAACCTTATTAAATTAGTGATTACTTACAGTTCTCTGAAAAAAGTCAATTAACCTTACAAATTATTTTCATTATCAAATTCACTATTAATAACATTCAATTGAAATATAGCGAGTTTACTACACTTTTACTAGAAATTTTCTCCCAAGATTCATAAATATTGTCATATCTAGAGCTACAGTTGGCACTCACATGAAGCAGAGCTACCTTGATATACTCAGAAAGTTTTGAAATTGAAGATCAGGAACTTTCCACATAAATATCTAATGTCAGATTAAGTTAATATGGTTAAAGAAAAGTTTTCTTATTACTATAGTTCTTGTTTATTATCAGTAATTTTAAAAAAATAATAGGTTTCTTTTCAACTTTGGCTATAAAAAGATGAAATAAAATAGAATAAAAAAATCTATCTTCAAAGATAGAATTGTCTGATTGAATTTTGATTGAAATGAGTTATTCATTGCACGATGAGAAATCAAAGAATGTAATTTATAACACAAGTCTGTAAATCTGAATTATACCTGAAAATCACTAACATAAGCTGCTGTTATATTTTTTAGTTCATCAAAGAAACAGCAAGAATAAACCCAATAAACAAAGAAAAAATCGTCAAAAAAAGGAATTTTTTACCTTTTATTTTAATACAGTTTGTATTTATTTTGCATTTGCGTTGCACTTACTGCATTTGCATTCACAAGCAATATTTATTTCTAGTTAATTGTGATGAAATGGCAATAAAATCATTGAAATAAAATAATATTTCCTCAATATAAGTTAATTTTGAATTTATTATTATTATTTATTTATTATTTTTATTTCTCATTTTTAAATAATACATTTTATAAAATATTATGTGTAACGTAAAAAAATGCTTGTATATACAATAAAGCATTTAAATTATGTACAGACATAGTAGTATGCATGATTTATCACAATAATTTATTTATATGAATTCTATTCAATTGACATAAATAAAATATTTGAATTTATCCATTCTCAAATTAAATAATTGGATTTAAACTCTGTTGTTCAAATCACATCATAAAGTTTTAGCAACAACTTCAGTATTAATTAAGAATTAAGATAAATTTAAATCTATATTTTGTTTAAAAAAAGAAATACTGAAAAATCTTTAATCCCGTTCCACCCAACACTTTTACTGAAGATTCAATATTAAGCCAGAAATCAGCAGACGAATCGTGAGCTACTTGTAAATGGATTTGTAGATCCTGGATTTCTTCACTACCTTAAAGAATTCTCAGAATTCATTTCGTTCCATTTTCTCTTGTATCGTATGCTAATTAGGCAATGAAGAAGAAGAAAATCTTTTCCAGCTTAAAAACTTCTTATGACAAAAAAAATAGTTTGGAACTGACGTCTCCAGGATGCATGATTAATAAGATTTTAATTAACATGAACACGGCGATGGTGATAAACACTAATGGAAATTTAATTATGAAGCATCAGAAATATAGCTGGGAAGATTAAAGATGACAGATGAAAAGTGTTGGTAAATTTTAAGTACTTTCTGTATATTACGTGTCTGAAGAGAAAACGTTCGAGTGAATTACAATATCTTTTTTCCAAATATTGTTTTCTCTAGTTCTGTCTGTTGAAAACAAGGCCTAATGTTTCAATCCTTGCAAATAACCACTTCATGTATTAAAGAAAGACTTAACATTCCAACGTTCACATTAACCAAATTCTTAGCAATTTAAAAAATAACAGGAATAAAGGAATTTTAATGAAGCTCTTTCTCCTTGGTAAAAATTAACTCTATTTAGTTAAGATATAACGGAGTATCTGTAACTTTCAAGTTCTTTAACAATGACCGTATTATATGTATCTTATTATATGTATCTTTTGTTTTAGTTAAAAAATAAAAGTGTTCAATTCTAAGAACCACAATCTCCTATACAGCAAATGTGACTATTATCTAATAATCTATAGTATGTTAGCTATTAAAACTATTAAAACTACTATAATTCGTAGTAAATTTTTATCATACACTAAATATTTCAATTAGACGTGACACTTCCATTGGCTACCGGCAACCAGATTGGCCGATAGCAGCGATAGCGGTGACAAGAAATGGTACTATGGAAATGTGAGGATGACTTATCTGTCACGTCATTTCCGGTGCGTTTGCTTATCACTCTCCCTCCCCCTTCTTTGGTATATTTTTTTTTTTCAATTTTAGTTTTATTTGTTATAGTGAAGTTCCTCAAGTAGTTTCGTATTTTAGATAATTAGTAAACCAAAAATTGGAATAAAAATCATTTTATTAAATAATTTTTTAAGACGAGATGGATATAAGTTTAGATAGCGAATGAAGTTTGAAAGTTTGTATGTTTTCGTAAAAGCAAACATGTCGAAGTGGTCTCTACACAGGATTTTCTCCATTCCCAATGAACCCTACAGAGCGATATAGTTCTGCCACTGTTCCCCACTACAATTACAATATATACGAAAAATTAGATTTCTCAATAAAAATAGTTTTGCAAGTCACGGCTGTCATAATTCAAAAACAGCATAACCTCGATTAAACATTACAACAACTAACCTATAAAATAGGCCTACATACTTATAATAGGCCTACATGATTTTTCGGAAACGAAAACAGTGAAACATCGCTGTTTCTGTTGGTGTTGAGGCAAGAAACCATATAAAAAAAAATCAAGAGGAAATTTTCAAACTGTAAACTAGAACAGATTTGTCAACAGGTTTCCTAATACGTGCTAAACTCCGGACAATAGGAGAAAATAAGTTTGAAGCTATATTAGCAGAGAGCCAGACAGTTTCTGGTGTGGTTCTATTTCTACACACTACTGGCAGCACTGATTGTAGCAATGCCCACCTGGTCTTTTTTCTCCCCACATGTCACGTCTAGTTGAAATATTTAGTCTATAATTTCTATGGACCATTGCTATGTGCCTCACAATATTTCCTTCCTAAAAATGGTTTTGTGTCTAACAATGCTTCTTTCAAATCATTGTAACAGTATCACTGTATCATTATAACAGTCATAACAGTCATTATTGTAATTCACTGTTATGACGTCCTAAATATAAAGAAAGAACGCATTAAAATACGATCAAGGAAGATAATTCATCTTATAAAGTTTTCTTATATATTTATTTTAATTAAAAATGTTTGGTGATTTTTTAAAAGTACATTTATGAGAAATATCCTGGCTTCATATCTGTTGTGAAAAGCGAAGTAGTATTGGAAATAATAATTAATACACTAAATAAAACATAATCTTATAAAATTGGGAAAATCAAATTAACAAAGTAAATTTTGAAATACACTTCCCCCTCTCATTAACCAGGCTGATGTCATATTATAGCAAGCCTTAATGTATGATCTTGAAGGATAATAATTAAAATCAACTGTCACATCAATGGCACCAGTTGTGCGATGTACCTAAGGATAATGTCTTTCGTAATTTTGAAGTGGCAATGATACCTGTACTGTAATTATAGTTAAGTGCTGTATATCGGAACGCTTTCTACATCACTGCAGCTAGAGGGCAGGTTACATGTCGTTTAATTCCCGAAAATAGAAAACTTTAAAGTAGTCCTATGATATAATCCTTCATGTAGATTAAATATTACTAGTCTTCCTTCTGCAACTGCAGCTGCTATCTTTGATGAAATTATTACAAAAACCGAAGGATATGTTAATGTATATGATCACATGGCCAAATAGCAAGTATCGTAATTCACGCCGTAACAAACTATCTTTGCTTGCAGTAATGCTGGTAATCGCAAAAAGTTGCTGCACACTAATCTGAAACTTATCGGTCTGTATATCCGTCTATATCAATCAAATGTACAGTATTGATCGTATTTGCACTTTTCTTTCTAAATCCACTTCTTACAATATCGCTCGACCCTTGTCTTTGTTTTTCTATAGCTTTAGCTGATCTGATTTCAATACTATGTTGGTAATAACTAGGCCATCCCCCGTTTACCCATTGAGATATGTTGAGATGGATGTTAGATGAAGTAGAGTTCGGTGACCTAAAGTCTCTGTCTGTCTGTCTCTCTCTCTCTGCCTGATGTCGTTCGGCGTCTAACCTCTGTCCCTCTTGTGCCTCTTCCGTTGTCGCCTTAGCTCTTGACCGTCTTTCGGCTTAATTCTTTCGATCCGAAGATGTCTGTTGTGCTCTTTTCAATCGTTTCCTCTCAATATATTTTACAATATCATTTATAATATGTGACGTTAATCCTTGTGCTATCAAACTTTTACAGTTGGAATTGTGACACAAAATAATAACTTAGAATCTCAATGACGAATCCAAGTAATTCTAATGAATACTGTTCAAAAGTAACAGTATTTTGAGAATTAAAATACCCCACTAAATACTTTACCATAATTTGACAATATACGTGTATATTCTCTTTTCTATCAAAATATATTTATAAATGTGAGAGTCGAATCGCTAAAAACAATGTTCCGCCGAATGATTAATTCAAAAATTTTAATTCATCTATTAATGTTATAAAAACGTATTGTTTTTGTCTGAATTGTCTGAAATAGTATATTTATATTAAAATATGGATCTAGTATAGAAACATAAACAAGCAGATTTCCGACGCAATTCTTCATGTTTCTTCCCTTTAGAAAACTGTTGGTAATTGGTTGAGGGTTCCTGAATTGAGTTTTAAATTTCCATAATGAAGCCACATCAATTTTCAATGTAAACACTGACGGGAAGGAGGAATTATATCAAGATCTCAATCTTTACTTGTTCCCCTTCGATCTTTCCAACCGCTAGTCAATGGTAAGCATATCAACATTCACACAATAAATATAAATTCCACTAACCGTATCCGAAATCATTAAATATATCCTTATCGGAAATCATGTATATAAATCTCCAAAGAATTCGAGACCTCTCTGGAAGTGATAAATTATTGTGCAATAAAAATCCTCTTCGTCAATGTCGACTGAGTTGAAGGAGTCTGGAAATTTATATGGTTTCTGAAGATCGGTTTGTGAGAACGAAACAAAGGTCTAACCACCGGCCGTTTGGTGTTCAGCGGAAGAAGAGAGCTCTCCCCTCTGCCCTCTACAACCATTACGACTTTATCGGGGAACTAATCAGTCTGTGGAACACAGTGGAACATACGACAATCTCGCGAATAATGGTTGTTATGAGTCGACGTATGATCTCTCTGTTTTGGACAGATGGAACCCAGCCCAAGTTGATGCAATGAGGCTTTAAGCGGAAGGATTTAAGCTTACAGCTTAACAAAAAAAAAAAGAAAGAAAGTATTATTTCAGAATCGAATTATATCACCTCAATGTAAATCAACATTGAAATGGATGGTTTTGTCTCCTTTAGTCAATATTAAAAAAACAAAAAAACAAAAAAAAAAAATCAAGAAAATAGAAGCCTGTTTCTTTAATTTGGTCTACTTTAATTAAATGAAAATGACAATATTATATTCAAATAAAAACTAATGAAGTAATTGCCGATCGTTCTTTTTATCGGTTTCTTTTTTCATTTAAAATTCATATTGTTAAAGTAATCATAATTATAAAATTTAAGATTACGAATTAGGAATATCCATTTAATTTACTTAATGATCTTCAGATGACAAACCCCGGAATATTCAAGCCAGTTAGTAACTTAAATTATTATAACACGATCAATATATAAAGAATGAAATATTCCAGCCAGTATCGCTTTATTGACATTATAATCATTTAATTAACAGTTTGATACTTATTTATGTATTCATGTTGTATGAAATCATTAAGTTCGATAACTATCAAAATTTGGATAGATCGCTGCAACTGAGGAGATTGTATTCTCAACTAATTTAAAATCTTAACCACGTACTAATATTGACAAACTTACAAGGAGCCTCTCTAATGTCAATATAGAAAGAATGGAATCAAAATTGCAATAAAAAAATATTAATTTAAATTGAAAATGTAATTAAACATAAGAGACCAAAATGCACTTTTTACACATATATATTAGCAATTAAAAATAAAAATTAGAACAATGCGACGTTCCAAAGTTCCAGTAATCGAACTTTTTTTTTAGATTAAAAGTTCGATTCGATTATTCCAAAAAGTTCGATTGTTCGATTATTCCAAAAGTGTGATTATTCCAAAAGTTGGATTACTGGAACTTTGAAACGTCGCTTTGTTTTAATTTTTTACTTTTAATTATTATTATCTGTGTAAAATATGCATTATGGTCTCTATGTTTAATTAGTTTTTACCTGTATGTTTTAATTAATGAAAATATAATTGTTTTTTCTTACAGT
This sequence comes from Thereuonema tuberculata, assembly GCA_023159025.1. Taxonomy (NCBI): domain Eukaryota; kingdom Metazoa; phylum Arthropoda; class Chilopoda; order Scutigeromorpha; family Scutigeridae; genus Thereuonema; species Thereuonema tuberculata. The sequence continues at coordinate 41,412,481 of JAFIDM010002131.1, read as the reverse complement.
TTTCATTTAAATCAATAATAATTAAAATAGAAAATATATTCAAAAAGTGATATTTAAACAAATGTTCTAATTTTTTGTAGAATTTAAAAAAAATTTACAAAATATGACTAAGACTATTTTAGATCAAAATACAAAAACATATCATTAAACGTTTACTGATGTGTGACATGTAAATTGATAAGCTTTTTTTTTTTTTTTATACGGGAAAATTATACGGAAAACAAAAGTATGCTTACAAAGAAAAGACTAATACTTTTAACTTGATTCAAAAGTATACAATAGACCTACTAATAAAAACTGTATTTAATACACTAACATGAGTATTTATCTCATTATAAATTAGTATAAAAAGTAATTAAAAATGTTCAGTAGTAGAAGTGAACTACATTCATTCAACGACACTGGCAAGAAAATAAGGAACCTTTAAGGTAAATCAATTCCCAGAAAGAAACGAGAATACATGAAACTACAAAGGTTATAAGGGTTGTTGACTAGAGCTTTATACAAAATGGCGCGCTATCTATTCGGTTGGAGTTGTTCATGTATAAAATAGGGAAAATGTAAGATCTTTCGGAATTCTGTTAGAAATGACTATTCGTCGATCCATTTCTAGCAGGAGATGCGATTAAAATAAAAAAGAAAAAGAAATAAACAACTTCTCAAAAAGCATTCAACTCTAAGAGCTTTTAAGCGAATGGAAGACAATTGCATCTTTCTTTCTTCTTCCGACAACCGTGACCATATTTACAGCGTCAGACTTACGCTGAGTGACCTTCGTGTTCTGAAAACGAATTAACGTAGGACCAGGTATTCTGCTAAAATGTACGGTTGGTCTTTTGAGAAAAACTATAATTAAATTCATTAATAAACGAAATAAAATAATTTAGAATTAAGTTTACAAAATAAAGAGACCAACTTATGGCCCTGTTTTCCATCTAATCATGTTTATTCAAGACATTGGGAATTAAAAAGGGTTAACTCAAACCGTAGACAAGTTCATTTAAAAACGACAACGAAATTTCAGATAACAAAAATTTATCAAACCTATTTACAATAAACAAAAAAATGAAAGAATTACAAGACATCTAAAGTTTATTGAAATAAATTCATTCTTTCCATCAGAATGTGCATTGTTTATTTTTCAAAGAACTTTTCATTTTTTCTGGAAGCGACTCCCGGGTTCCTAAAGGACTTTGGGAGTATTTGTGGTTCTTCGAAAATTAACAACTTTAGTGGCGTAAAAGCGGCTGTAATCAGGATACGAAAGATTTACATTTTGTAGCTGATTGGTTTGAATGACTGTAGATGCAGCACCAATCACATAAAGCAATTTTTCATATTTCTTTGAGCTTGTGTGTTTGGAACAACGATATCAAATCACAGAAGTATTCATCAGAAACAATTATTATTACTTAGACGAAAGTAATTATAATTACTTTGACCATTTAAAGCTTACAAAAATCTAACAAATTACAACATACATAGGGAATAATTGTCTAAATTATGACTCCAATTAAATGAAGTTTCCAACTAAAATAATGCAAGAACTATGCGAATTACCAAACATTTTCAAGCTTTATACATTGTATTAATTTTTAAATTAATAAATTACTATATTATCTTGATATATCTTTTCTTATAACAACTGTTTTAAAATACGAATTTAAATATTAGAAAATATTTTTGTTAGAAGGTTTTGGGCAAATAATTGCTATTGATTAAGTTTACAAATTCCAATTAAGAAACAATACATTGTTTATATTTAAAGTAGGAACGAAAATGCTTAAGATGAGGCGGTTTAGGAAGTTATAAGGCGCTTTACAAAATCGCAGCTGGAGAGCTAAGCATCTCAGCAGCTGCTGGGCGATTCTTAATGGGTTTTTCTAATGCTTTAACTTCATTTTGCACGAAGGAATTTAAATTTGTTAGCGACAATGTGGTCTAAGGCTGTTCTCTGTTTCTCACCAGGATTCCAAATTGAAGAGGGAAGAAAAACAAGTAAACAGGAAAGAAAATCAAATTGATGGTTTTAGTCAAAGTTTGCTGTTTAATTTATGCAACAACGGTTAATTTGGCTTCAACTCTAGTTAAAAAGTTTTCGAAAAAAGTCGTTAAAACAAACACGTGTAATGAAAAAGATAAAGAATTCAATTAAGTTAACAGATTAAATTACAAAATAGTTTGTATTGTATTATTGTTTGTTTGTAGGAATTATAATTATTCCTAATTGCAAAGCAAAATGAAAAAAAAATATTTTTACTTTGCTTTGATAGGCTTTTTTTTATGTTTCACTATGCGATATAGGTAGCAAAATTTAATGTAATTCTTTTCAAGCATGTAGATATTAATAATACGTCTATCAGATCTTTAAACATGACCGCATAAAGATTTTAATACAGAAAAAAGCAATTTTATTTGCATTGAAGAGAAATCTAGAATTTGTATTTGCAGGGTAATAAAAGCGCCGATCTGCTGTTATTAAGTTATTTTTTTTCTGTGGGAAGAAACCAGGATGTTCCAAAATAGGTTAAATATTTTTTTATCGAGGAATAAAATATTTCATTTCATATTTATTCCTCAACGAAGCATTGTAAATATTATGATGTCCTTGTATTAATTGAGGAAAGGCAAGGCCTGGAGGCATTTACAGGAAGTGTGTTTCAAGCTATCGGAATCGAGAAAAATGCATATCTCTGTAGGTATAGGGTGTCGCTACGATGCGACATCAACAATTTAAAACGTTGATGCTTTCTATGGAATGTCTTAATACTTTTAAAGTGTTCGATAATTGTATTAGCAAATTTACACACCATTATTAATAATTTAAAATTAATTATTCCATTAACTGTATTTCTTTTTTATTCCATAACATATAGATGCTTCAGCTTCAATTATTACATCTTAACATTTGTAGGTTGTAACAGTTCATTAAATTTCACTTCAATTATGCGTATGCCTGAGAATGCATACTGTACTGATAATAGTAAATAGTTCTCTATCACTGCACTTAGTCCTTAGTTTCAATTAATCTTCTGAACGAAGTTTCACTGAGAAAATTCCGTAATTAATTCTCGAGTCGGAAATGAATATGGAAAAAACACGACTTACAATTTTCCTGATATATCTTGATAATGACATCAATTTCCTCCAGGTCCAGATACGTTCTATCACTCTCAAATGAAAGACGTAATGGCATAGATTCGTTCTAACAATGAATAGTCCTATTAGGCCTTATATTGCTGCGTAATATATTCCTGTAAAATATTAATTACGTTATTAATATTTCATACGATTAGTTGTCAGTGAATTCTCTTGAACTACGATGCTACTAACGATACATTATACTAAAGTAGATCCTTTAGTTTTGGAGCTCTGTTAGTAGTTTCTGAAAACTTCCGATGTTTCCCAGACGCCATTGGATTATTGCGTCCTCATCGATCGTTATCTTCTGAAGAACTACAAACAATCATTACTTGTTGCATTCTCAGATGTCTTTATTCACAATGCTGACTTTGTTGTCATGCTCGTATTCTTAATTCAACCCATTCACACTTTACTAATTGTTTAAGTTGATGATTGCATTTCAAAAATCTCGTAATCGTCAACTGTTTTGAACACATAAACAACACTTTCTCATTGACCTTGGCCTGAACGTTTGTGTCAGCGTTGGAGGTTCGCTAACAAAAATGTCTAACAATGATGGGAAGCAATTTGAGTCTGTGGCATTTACTGTTTAATTGAACATATTTAAAAAAGTAAAAAAAAAATATTTCTTCATACAATATACTTAGTAAATCTCTTAATAAGAAAAGTGTGAACCTGTTTTTCAGCAAACCTTCGAAAATAATCTTTTATTTCTCACTAAAAGCTGCTTAATAAATATCTAAGTAAAGTGGGAACCTCCTTTTGAGCTATCCAATAATCAATCAATTTGGACTATATTAAGATTTGTTGTCGTTATTGTTCCTTACTTTGAAGTTAGTGGTAGTTAATCAACTGCAAATAAGTTGATCGGTAATCAACAAGAAGCTTTCTGTTGACTACTTTCGATTTCTGCTTTTCCATTAAGCGTACTTGTTTGAAGCAATTTCAGAACTAATTAACAGTTCTACTCAAGCAATAACTTACTTTCTGGTGTGACGTCATTTACTATATTATGAATTACCAGAGGGTTATGCAAGGTCCAGCGAATATTCTAGAAGACTAATCAATTGGAATAACTACTTAAGAGAACTTTAGGAACTCTTCAAATTGAAGCCCTGTCAACATTTTCAGCATCACTTGCTATCTAAACCATGTCACTGTGTCTATGGTTAGGCAATTTAGAGAAGTAGCTCTCTGGTTTTACCTGCGGTGGAGGAAGTGTTACAACACGGATGGAAGCGAGGGTGATGGGATGTGTTGACATAGGACTCTAAATTCCGTTAATTTAGTAATGAGCGATTTGGAAGAAAGTTACACTATTATTTTGGTGGCGAATTTGCATGCGCTCAGCAGCTTACAAAAGCAATGTTAGATATTCTAAATGTCAGCCAAAGTTGAAGGGAAAGGATAATATTTTATATTTATAAACATATCACAATTTCACAATGCCACAATGTCTAAAACTCTATGATGATTACTTTATCATTGTTTCTAAAAGGTATATTTTGGAGCACTATTAGAGAAAAGTAGCAAATTCAGAATTCATTCACAGCCACTTGACCTTATAATTTTCTAAAGACTTTTATATTTGCTTAGAAACGAAAATCTAAATAATTTTTTTTACTTCACGAAAGTAAACTAAACCTACTGATCTGACACTGAAATTATTTCTAAATCAATGAATAATGAAAATTTATTGTGTTTTCAACTTTTACGCCACCCAGCTTAAAGTTTTTTGTCATTAAGAATGTATGATTTCAAATATTAACGATTTCAATTATGCTGTGTAATAATATATTAATGAAGATTAAGTATTCAGAAATATAGAAAATTTAAATAGATATTGGTATATACGTATACCAATGTTTTATATTATTCCAATATGTAAGTTTTGAAATAACTAAAAACGAAAAAAAAAATATCAAAATAGAATAGTACCTTATCTGTATATTAATTTTTCTATTTGTTAATTAATTCCCTTACTAATTTTTTCTTTATATAGTTATCATTAATTTCCTATTTAAATTATACTTCTTTGTACTTTTTACTTGGATATTACTTTGAGGGGTGTTAGCAATGTGAATTGAGCAATCCTGTGCTCCTTTTTTATCCTTGGCTACACTGCTTTGCCTTATTAAACGATGATTTCCAAATACGTATTTTCCACTTGCTCCCATGACATTCCTTCACTGACCCAGAGTACGTAAGTTGTCCCAATCAGAAACAAATCCAGCAAGCTTTGAAACGTGTATTCTGGAATTGCAGTGGAGCGACATGAATGGCAGAAAAATAATATTTGCCGTGACTTCCATAACGGTCCACCTATTTTTTTTATTAGTTTTCTTATGTATTCCGTGGTGCTATGAACTTTACTTTGTTATTTCATTAGAGGGTAGTTTATTCTAATGTTATATTATCACTTTTAAGCAGCGTAAATTCTATCAACATTTTAATTGCTGTTCGAAATGAAAGCTACATTAGAATGAAAATAAGAATTATAAATATATTTAAAAATTTAGTTATAATATCAAACAACTTCATAACGTAATTAAAACATCTATTTTAATCTTTACAATATTTCATTTCCGCTTGCGAGAAACTTCAACAGGTGTCAATATTTGAGAAAAGAAAACTGATTTTTTCTCCCTTACATTGTCTCCTATCGTTACGAATTCATAACTTTGATTTAAACAAAGAAATAAATCGATTTCTTATTACAATTCATTAGCATTGGTTTATCACAAAGATAATTCTTTCAAAAATAATTCGTTAGTTTAGCACAAATCATTATTAATCATTCCTGTAAAACAATAATCTTCATGCTAACTGAATTATTCTTCTTGTAACTAATATAGTGGATGTCCATCAGATTTCTTAAAGTATTTATAAATATTTTTCTGTCTTTTTCATGAACTGTTTAAATATAAAATAAATATATTAGTTTCTTTACGAGTTAATTTATTATCAAGTAACAAGAAGAATAATTGATACTTTCTGATTTAGTTGTTATTTAGTTAGCATGAAGATTGTTTTACAGGAATAATTAATAATGATTTGTGTTAGACGAAAGAACTATTTTTGTAAGAATTATCTTTGTGTTAAATTAATGCTAATGAATTGTAATAAGATATCGAGAAATCTGTTTATTTAATTAAAAATTATATATTCGTTGCGATAGAAGAAAATATAAAGGAAGAGAAATCAGTTTTCTTTTCCCAAATATTGTCACTGCATGAGGTTTTACCAGACAAACCTCATGCAGTGACAGAGAAATGAAAATTGTGTACATTAAAATACAAGTTTTAATTCATTACGTAATTGTTATAATACAATATTATAAATCATCTTGAAAATGTAAGTTGTTTTATATTATAAAGAATTTTTAATCTTCATTTTCAAATATTAACTTGATAGATATTAGTTTCTTTGATATTCGACAGAGAATAAAATAAACTTTGAAGGCAAATCAAGTTGCTTTTGAAACTTAGAGTAAGACAGCGGAATATAAATCAAACCAACTAAATAATCAAACAATGTTCGTTTTTATTTTATTTTATTTTATTTTGATATTAATGAAATGAAAGATGTTTGCTAAAGTTAAAACCAAAGGATTCTTGAAAGACATCAGTTAACTTTACGTCTACGGAAAAATACAATATTGTTCGGTCTGTGTCTGATCTCCATCTACATTTGATGGCTAGAAAGATAAAACTGCAGAATCGAAATAGATAGACAGTTTATTTTGAAAAATCGAGCGTTATCTGATAAAATAAGAACGTTAGATGTCAGTTGAGTCAATTCTTTTCAAGGAATCACTGAAGCTGTCTGTTAAACAGACTTTTAAGACATACAGTTGTTAGAATATTCCACATTGATTTCAGAATCTTATTAAGATGACTTGGATCTTCTCCAGAAAATGACAGTTAAGAATCTTCAATTCAGTAATGGTTAGTATTAGAGTCTATAAAAGAAGAAAATAAAAAAGGGCAATTAAATAAAAGTTAGAAATATCAATTAACTTTATATCTTTAAGTACTACGGAATTCTAATGTTAAATTTACGTAACTAATCTTAAAAAGGGCTAAATCTATTTAAAAATGAATGGAATCCAATTGCAAAATGAATAAAATTTCAATTTACATTAATTTAGCTCATAATCCATGATTTTTTGTTTTGGAAGGTTTGAAGAGGATGTAGTATTTGGAAATGCAATTCAAAGAATTAAATCCTCTCTTAAAAGTTTGGTAATTTACAATGTGCCACTAGAGCTCATTTAAGAATATATCCTTGAAAGTTTAAACAATGTGGTTGAACAATTTATTGCAACAGAAAGAAGAATAGGCCTATATTGAATTTTCTCTGAGATTTTATCTTGACTAAGTAAAAATCTGTAAACAATGTTTTAAATGAAAATGTAATTACTGTTCTTTGTTATTTTTATTTTTGTTGTATAAACAGAGTAAAGCCACAGGAGATTTTTTGTTCCCAAAGAGAGAAGTTTTTATCTGTTTGTTTACTTTTTGAGCCAGACATCCATTTTGGCGTCAACCAAGGACGGGTCTTATCTTTCAGGTTCAAAATGACAAAGTCATGTTTTAACCTTTTATCAAAATTTACTCTGTGGAATCCTTGCCTTCTTTCGAAGATGTCTTAGCAATGTCAGTGCTTATTTTTCTATTGAGTCTTTTCTAGGTTCAATCATAAAAGTCATTTTTAATATGATTTTGAGAGTTTTAAAAATGAATTACTAAAGAATGAAAACTACTGTTCTACACTATTATTTTCAGACTCTCATTTTTCTGTTTTTCAATTTACGTTTAAGTTTGAAATTTTGCTCTTACTTCACTGCAACTGCATTATTATATTTTTAGTGATATCTTCTAATTATTATTTTTTAATTAATTTTTAATTCAATAACTCTTTTTAAAACTTTATCAGTACTTACATATTATTAAATAAAACTCTACAAAACGGGCTGTGCATCTCTCTCTTACAGCTTTCTCGTTTCTGTTCACATCAAATAAATAAAAAAATAATAAATAAAAGCGTCATGAAAATATTCTGCGATGATCTTTGCGTTCAGCAGAGTGCTGAGAATTTCTCTCATCGCTTTGTAACTTCCTTCTAACCTAATTTCGAATCATAGAGTTGCAAAATATAGTTTTGACAATTGTACGCACCAGTCGATAAGCTGATGTTAATGCTACATTTATTTGTTAGCTACAGGGTGATTCAGGAGGAGTAATCGCCACTTACGCAGCTCATTTATGACAGTATTTTGATCAAAATATGTCCTATAAACACAGGTCCTAGTCTCAATATTTACTGAGTTGCAATTATGCGAAGATTGTTTGTAAAAGACCTTTTCGTTAGTTGGAGGAGTAAAAACAAATCAGAAATAAAGAATGAGCTTTTCAGAAAAAATGTTTAATGATAATGTTTTAATTGGCTAATATAATGAAGCTAAAAATGTGTTGTGAATTGCTTAATTGCGTCGTACAGAAAGTTGTATAAAGTTTTAACGACAAAATTACGTTATTCTGACGCACTTATCAGCACAATTGTTACCAATCACACCAATTCTATCGACTTGGAATCTTGTTTTACGCGTGGTTCACAGTTATGCGTTTTCCTAAAAGAAAACGTTCACTCTTTATTTCTTGTTTGTTTTGACTCCTCCAACTAAAGAAACATATCCTTTACAATCAAACTTCACATTATTGTAATTACGTAGAGAAGGTCCAAATATGGGCTACCACTTTTATTTTAGGAATTCCATGAAGAAAAAATTAAGATAACTAAATTGTACCAGTTTACTTAATATCGCATGAGTCTACTGTACGATAACAGATTGAAATAAATAAATAATAAAAAAAAAAACAGAGAAAAATTGTCTCAATTTTTTTAAAAAAAAGTTACAGAATCTGGTTTTGAAATTGTGATCCAAATATGGCTATCAACAACCATTTATTGTAATACTCGAATTTAAAAAAAAACAACTGAGAAAATGCTGAAACAAGTAAATTAAATGTTAATTGTCTGTTTACAAAGTCACAAATTTAAGCGTTCTTTACGGCCCTGCACAATCACTGTGAGCCATATAAAATACTGAATACATTTGACCGAAAGCTCCCTCCCCTTATAGACTTTCATTTTCAGATAGATTGAGTTTTTATAGATTGAGTTTTTTCTTATATCCTTTCGAATAATGTTTTGAAATATTTAGGGGCATTCTGAAAAGAAGAGATTACCAAAGAAAGCCAAATTTAGACCTTCTTTGGTAGCCTGTATTTACACTATTTAGTAAGAAATATTAAAATAGGTTACCGCCATTACCACTTGGTTCTATGCAATAAATAAACTATTCTAGAAGATGTTTATAATGTAAGTAATATCATGCATTTTGCAAATTAGCTTTTGCTTCAATAGAATTTGTCTCTGTGAAATGTCTCTGTGAAATGTTTCAATGCTCATTGAAACTTATCACCACACTACCTTTGAATAACTTGACTGTAGGCGACCACCTGTTTCACACATTCTTCTTTGTTACTCACACACATTTTCAATTTATTTCCACAGCGCGGCAATATCTCCCATTGCTGAATATTTCAGCTAGCTCATATTTAGAACTTAGCCAATGTTTGGAACTTCTCCTCTATTAATATACAGGTTTATATAAGAGTTTTTGCTAAAAATGTCGTAATGAATGAGCTCCGTAAGTGGCGGTAACTCTTTCTGAATCATCCTGTATATTTTGGCTAGGAAAATTAGAATTACAGTTAAAATAAGCAAATTATAAAGTTTCTATGATAAAAGCTGAAGAAAATCATTACGAAGAAGAAATAAATTGAACATAACTGAGAAGTCAGAAATATTCTGTTGATCCAGCAATAATATTTATGTTAAAGCTTAGAGCATCAAGCTCATTCTTTGAGGATAGGCATCGCAGAAGCTGTCAGCAGCGAAGGCTCTAAGTTGTATACCCGACGTCTTCCTTCTTAATCGCTGGAACGAACGGTAGAAAGATTAATGAATCCTGCGATCCTATAGAAGGAGAAATAACCACTAAAAATATCTTCAACCTCCATCAAATATCTACAGCTCTTGTGACATTACCTTAGTACTTGAACTACCGAGTCCGTAATAATTTTTAGAATTCGGTAAACTTTTACCGAATTCGATAGATAGTATTTCTACGTCATTTACTAATATTGTAGTTTATTGATAGCTTATCTTTTATTTGATAAGAATTTTTTTTGTAAATTAACTCATGTGTAGACTATAACTGTCTTTTAAATTCACAAAAATTACAAATATTTTTTAAAAAGAAAACTACATTTGTCGCAATTCTGTGTACAAATTATTATAAATATATAAATTTTTATCTTCCAACGTAAAACAAAATAAACTAAATACTGACTTCAAAACTGAGTTGTTAAGGAAAAGTTGTTATTTGCTTAATTTAAGCATGTTTTTAGTTAATATTATTTAACTTATTTTTTAAATTATGTCGTTTCTTAGTTTTTTTTCATTTACGTTAATTTGGAATTTGGATTTTAATTTAGAAAATTAAAGTTGCTGATAATGTTAAGTACCATATTAAATTTTTCAATGAATTTTCATTCCACATACCCTGCATAAGCTTATTGGAATCAACACGTGTGCAGTCTCAATTAGCAGTTCATTTTCTTCTATTTATGCAATTCACGGTCGTTGACATTTTTGTGGTTTAGGTAAATGGCAATTAAAAGGAAAAAAATACTTTGATGATCCCATTGTTTAAACCTTTAAACTCTTTCTTGTGGTTCTAATTCGTCAGAGAAAGCTTCAAAAGACTGAAAGTCTACGACTTCCTAGATTCTATCTTAAGTGAGACGGGTCATGCAAATCTGAAGGCTTTCTCCAGAAGAGGCAGGAAGCTACTTACTATCCTTTCTGTAAGCTAAATTATGCGCATTGAAATGCGTTTCAGGTGAGTAAAAGACAGAAAACCTTTTAAAAATACCATTACAGCAACGCATTTGTTAAACTAATCAGTGGATAAGAAAAAAGAACGATGGAACAAGAAATGCATGTTTCTCTTTCTCTCTGGTTTTTTTCCTTCCTGCTTTGCTTTTCTTATTCATCTGCATTTCATTGATTTCTTCCGTAGTTTTCTGTCAGAATATTTTCCTGTAAAGAGAATTAAAATTCTAAAAACAGCGTCCACTTCATGATGTTCTCTAGGAAATATTCAGCGAATTCAACTTATCATTAACAGACATTTTCTGAGCCCAAATAATTATGATTGAAAAGGTAATTCATTAGAAAGTGAAAAGTTAAACTCGACAATTTAAAAGAACTAGTTGCGACCCGTGAAATATTCTCGGAAGTAAAACAAATTCCACATTTTTGAAAAACACAAGATTGAAAAATATGTTCTAAGCTAATTTTTTTTAGAAGCCATGACTTCCACAACAGCCCATACGTAATTCGAATATCGGCTTATTTGTTAAAATAATATTATAATATTGTTAAAATAAAAAAAAATAAAAAATTGATTTACCAGTTTCAACAATAACAATAACAATAACGAATGTCCAACAACCAATACCAATAATCCTGTCTGGACAACAATGACGGCACGTGCATCGTCATTCTCTCCTATTTGTTGATTAGTGAGCGAGTGACTCCACAGCCGAAATTATTTAAAAACCGAGGTTTTACAATCTCTCTGATAAATTTTGACGCATGAACTTCATGCATTTCAGTGTAAACTTCATTTATCTGGGAAAGAAAATCTCAATACGCTGATAGTAATTATGTAATCGCGATCCGTCGTGGTGAAGTGGAGAAAATAGTAGAGACGTCATCTTTAAGCATGAACACGACGTCATGTCTGACGTGTTCCAACGCTGCACTTTGATTGTTTATTTCAAATTACAAATTTACAAAACTACAAATTTACAAATCTACAAATCTACAAAGATCGTACAACTTTTGCCTGTTAATAGGAAGATTTAGGCGAAGTTGTTAAGGCAACATGTGTCGACACTGAATGCAAGTATTATGTGCGATGCTCTTTGTTGATAAATTATCTAAACAATAGTGATGTCGAATTTAAATATTAATAAAAGTATGCATACAAGTAAATACCAACTTGAAG
>JAFIDM010002131.1:41371733-41400182 GCA_023159025.1 Thereuonema tuberculata | reverse complement strand
TAAGGTAGAAGTCGGAAAAATAAAAGTATTAATGTGAAATCATCAGTGGAAAATTGAATTGATTTATAGAAATCCACAATGTGTAAAAAGATTTTTAATTCAAAAGTTACACAATGCGACTAGGGTTATTTTTTCTGCGTGTTCTAACTTCCAATGACAATTTGTGATAATGTTAATTATTTTATTCAAGAATAAATGAACGATTATTTCTTACTGATGACTCCACAGATATACCCAGGAAAGGAATGTCAGGAATGGTTGGAAAAGACATTAATGGGAAACTTTTCTGAATCTGTTGATCACTCAGCAGACTTTGAACTTTCTTGACGAATATTTGCTTGATAAACTCATATCCATTAAAAACAACTATCTACACATTATGCAAAAATAAATATTTTTATATTTCCATAAAAAAACAATTCTGGAACTTTTGAAAGCTTCCAACAAAACAAAGACTTTTTTATCTAGTTATTCATTTTAATCTAAACGATAGAAAAAAAATAAGTGAATAAAATTTTGTGCTAAAGCATAAATTGAAGGGCGACCCATAATAATATCAAAAATTAATAATAGTAATAATAATAATAATGATAATAATAATAATAATAATAATAATAATAATAATAATAAATCGACTACAAGAAGGCATTTGATTCTGTTCCTCATTCCTGGCTCTTACACACTCTTCATATCTACAAAATACATCCCAAGATAACGGCATTCTTAGATGCCCCGATGAAGAGTTGGAACACAACATTACACCTACGCACCTCCAACACCTCCATCACTACAGATCCCATTCCCATAAGGAGAAGTATTTTCCAGGGAGACTCCTTGAGTCCTCTTTGGTTCTGCCTCGCCTTGAGTCCACTGAGCCACATACTAGATAACACAAAAGACGGTAACAGGCTTATCTCAGGCACTCTGACACCATACAAAATCACACACTTATTCTACATGGATGATATTATTTTCTACGCCACTAACAACGCACAACTTATTAATTTACTAGAAGTCACCACAGAGTTCACCAAAGAAATTGGGATGGAATTTGGAATCGACAAATGTCGCAAGCTACATATAACACGCGGGAGGACTACGAATTTGGAGGGTTTTGAGTTGGCCATCCAATCCATGGAGAGACCTATAAGTATCTGAGCTTCCAGCAAGCGCGCGTCATTGACAACATAAACATCAAAAATGCACTCAAGAACACATAGGCCTAACGTGCCCGTGTTCAAAACATCCTCAAAACACAACTCAACGCCAGAAATAAAATTAAAGCCATCAACACTTTTGCCGTCTCCACACTAACAAATTCGTTCGGTATAAGTCTATGGACAAACACCGAACTCGAAGCACTACAACGTACAACACGCACTATATTCACGAAACACAAAATGCACCACCCCAAGTCCGCTATGGAAAGGATGACTCTTCCCCGCAAGGAGGGAGGCCGAGGACTCGTCAACCTCATCACTCTACATACAAAACAAGTACACACACGTAGGGAACACTTCCAACAAAAAGCGCAACACTCCTCACTCCACTCAGCCATTGTCAAGACTTACACACACCTCACACCCCTGGACCTCGAAAACGCTTCTCCGACACTCACCACCCCTAAAACCCACACTCAGCAGCTGCGTGATTCATGGGCTCGTAAGGAACTCATGGCAGACATCACCACGAACTCAGCCAGCCTCATGTTGACATGGAAGCGTCGAACAGATGGCTGACAAGTGGCGAGCTGACCGAAGGGTTCACGATCGCGATACAGGACCAAGTCATCCCCACACGCAACTACAACAAACACATACTACACGACGCAAACATACATGACGACCGATGCAGGAAATGCCCCACTACGCATGAGACGATCGACCACATAATATCAGGCTGCCCCCTTCTCTCTCAAACAGATTACCTCCACCGACACAATCAGGTAGCGTCGATTGTTCATCAACAGTTGGCACACAAACACTCACTAATTAAGAACATGGTCCCGTACTACAAATACATACCACCAAGCGTATTAGAGTCATCCTCACATAAGCTGTACTGGGATCGCCCCATTCACACAGACAAAACCATACATCACAACAGACCTGACATCATACTTGTTGATAAGGTCAACAAACAGACATATCTCATTGATACTGCAATGCCTATCAGCAAGAACATGCAGAAAACTCATGCAGACAAGATCAGTAAATACAACGATCTAGCACATGAGCTCCAGAAGCAGTGGAGGCAGGACCGAGTACGTGTTGTACCCATGGTCTTGTCCGCCACTGGTCTAATACCTCACACATTGCACCACAGTCTCAGCACACTAGGACTTCACAAAAACACTTATGCACAACTACAGAAGGCTGTGGTACTCAACACAACACGCATAGTTAGGAAATTTATGGACACAACCATACATCCCTAATCATTCTTGCACATGTCTTTACACTTGGCAATATGTGCTCTGGTCCTTGACTCGCCATACTGTTTTTGCTGGAGAAACCCAAGGTTTGAAACATACAAACATAATAATAATAATAAATAATAAATAAATTTTATTTTCTTTAATACAATATTGAAGTCTTGTTAGGATCTCCCATAAAGAGATCCTGTCAACAGGTGCTTAGATTATGTTGTACAAATTATTTAATTACATAAAATAACAGGCTGGACAACACAGGAAAGGAAATTGAAACAGCCATGCCCCTGCCAGGATTCGAATCCAGGAACTGGCGCACTGGACGCCACGGCTGGCCGCCGCCGAGACCGCACGACTTTTATGAATTAGAGTGAAGTAATTACTAATTATCAAATTATAATAAAATTTCTGTTGTGATGTAAGTATTTTACTTTTTATCAGAACATCATCATCAATTTTTTTGATTTTATTATTTCAAGAATAAAAAACTAATTTTAATATTTTTTTTTTGAAGATTATTAATTTTTTTTATGTGTTTTATATGTTTTGTTAATAGTAATAATAATAATAATAATAATAATAAAAAAGGAAGTATATTAACAAAAAGAAAAAGAAAAAAAGTTAGGGACTGACTACAACAAACATAGAAACATAGCAGGATTCAATTTACATCTAAGGAGCCATTCAAGTATTATCTAAGCATTCAATGGGATGGGGGTGAGGGAATTGAAGCTTTGGTTATTTTTGCTGACAACAGGAAGGGGAAATCAGAGCAATGCTTACATAAGACAGACAAACATGGACGCACGAGAGTATGCTGCGCATGATAGACCGTTTCCTCATTATTTCATTTCATGTGTAATTTTATATTTAATTCGTTACATTTTAATTCAACAGTGAATATCATGTCATTTTGACTGTTTTAATTTAATCTTCAATAGATTTACTATTAAGGATTATTTTGCTTAAAAGAAGAGGGGAGGGGGTCTAAAATGACTAAAAATGTGTTTATGGATATTTGTATGCTTCCTAAACGACAAATATTAAAAATAAACCAAATAACTAAATGCAATTGTAAATAATGAATCAGAATTTTTTGTATGAATAATTAGAAAAGAAAAGCTTCAGTTATTAAAATAATTAGTCCCTTATTAAGAACATAAAAGCAGTAAATTATTTATTTTATAATTTTTATAATCATTATAATTAGCAGTAAATAAGAATACTTGCTTAAGTTGATATATAGAAATTCTGTAATCGGTAAATAAGTTAAAAGGTCGTACAAAAAAAAATTCACGTGGCATTTTGCTTCTGTAGATCTATTTTTTTTTCATTGAAATAAATTGACCCAGTTCCGAAAATGATTGGAAAAATGAAAGAGCCTACTATAACGTAAAATATAGTTTTGATTGTCATACATTAACGATAATTAACTTATTTCAATTACATTTTTAATTACTTTATCTATGTAATTTCATTAAAAAATGGTGCGTATTATTGATAGACTTAGTACCAGGCTATGTGATTTTAACAAATTCTTCCCGGTACTAATTATGATATGGGTTATACCTATTGCTTCGATATAAGATTTTTTTTAAGTATAGACAAGACCTCTATTCGTTGAGCTGAATCATTCAGAAATGGTTTGTAGAGTTTAATGAAGCCTCGATTCAATTCCTCTGGTCGGACCATTGATGAGAAAATTCAATGGAATTTTCTAGAATAATGCTGTGGAGCTTGTCACCGCAACCAATATCCCCCTTGCCAAGTTCGGTTATCGGATGATGAATTTGTGGTTGGAAATTATGAAATTTATTAACCTATTGTGGAACTAAAGCGCTTGATATATGTGATGGTTCTAACAACCGTTAAAGAATTTCTCCATAAGGAAATCTATATTTTTCTAATTATTTTTGTGATGCTTTTCTAATAATTAAAACGATTAGTTTTGAAATTAAATCAAAGCTTAGAAAGAAAAACTCCATAATTTTCCAAAGCTTTTTCTGTATTAATGGAAAGGAAATGTGCTTTTCAATAACATAGAAAAAATTGAGTTAATAGTATTTCAATATGTAAATGTTCAATAAATAAAAACCACAAACTCATTCTTTTTCTAGGTAAACACACTATTTCAAAAACATGTATTGTTTTCTTCTTCAGGTAGATAAAGGAGTGAAACTAAATAATAATTCTCCTAAAATATAAAAAAACATCAAATCATTTCGAAGATGATAATAATTGAATTTTATCGAAAATGATAATAAATGAATTATATCACATAACAATAGAGAGCATAGTAACAATATAATTGTCGTATATGATAAAAATAAACAGAATAACATAATAATACATGTCGAATTTGATAAATAATTTTGACATCGAAAAGTATATCCGAATGTATCTTAATAAAAATTATCAGAATTTATTTTAATTTCCAGATAAAATTAGGCCAAGAGGCAAGAACATGTTAATGAACTTTAATTTGAACTCAAGTTCAAATATGCAAAAAATTTTATATATTTATATTTTTTGCGTATGTTAATTCATACCATAAAGATTTGAATTTTACTTAAGAAAAAGACATAGATAGACAATTACCATTCCTAAACATCTTGATTAAGAATGAATATAAGGGTTTAACGGATGAATTTTACAGTAAAAAGTATCTGAGTAGATATATGTTAAATTTCAACTCTAACCATAATTTATCCACAAAGAAGGTTGTTATTTATAATAATTTGAAAAGGATTACTGAATACACAGAGGACAAACATTTATGGTGTTATAAAATCCTGGATTTAAAGAATAAGTTATTAACCAACGAATATCCTATGGGATTTACTGTATCTGTGTTTAATGGTTTTTTCAAGAAAAGGTCTAAAATAAATAAAAGTAAAGGGATAGTATTAAGAAAGGTTAGAAATTTTTATCAAATTACCTATAGGAGTTAAATTGAACTGGAATATCAAAGAAGTTTGAAAAGAAAATGAAGTAAAAATTGTATATTAGAGAAGTAATAAGTTATTTAAGAAGAAAAAGATTGTTAATAAAGAACTAAAAGTTTTACACAAAGTGAGGGTCATATATCTTTTGAAGTGTAGAAATTGTAATTAGTTTTATATAGGAAGTACAGGCAGGTCACTAAAAGCACATGTACAGGAGCACATATGCTCTTGCTTGTAGAAGTAATAGGAAAGGAGTGTTTGAATGGGCAGACCATTGCGTTAAGAATAACCATAATCCGAATCCTTCGATAGAAATTTTATATGAATCACAGGAAGAATCGGAGAAATTAAGTTTAGTATCTTCTTTCATTAATTGGAGTAATTGCATAAACAAAGATAAATAATTAAACGTAAACGAGATTTCATTGAATATATTCAAAAAAATCATGAACAATAAATATTAAATTGAAAAATTATTAAAGTTGATGTAAGTCTGTTGAGTAATGATTTTCAGTATCGTTTTTTCAATTTGTTTCTCTCGTTTGTATTGTTTTGTTGGTTTATTCAGTCAGTTTGTTTCTTTTAACTCGTTTATTTTGTTAATTTGAGTTGTATCACGTTTATTTAATATGTTAATATGATTTATTGTTATTGTTCGTTTAAGTTATTATATTTTTTGTGTAAGATTTTTCTATTCTTTATGTATGTTTTTAAAAAGAATCCTTGAAAAAGTTCTTTGTTAAAAACAATGAAATATTGGTGAAAGTCATTGTGTTGTTTTAGGAAGATGTTAGTTATTTCGATATAAGGAGTTATAAGGAGAAATGATGGTAAGAATTGGCACGGACTTCGGGCTCGAACCCTTCTCTGCAGCTCATCCCATATGCCCTGGATCGGATTTCAGTCCGGGGCTGCGCGGAGGCCAGTTCATGGTGGCACACTGACCACAGTTACTGTCGGGCTTATCTCACAACATGTGGTCTCGCGTTGTCGTGCATTAGCATTGTTTAAAACATTCTCCAGGCCACCTGTATACCGGAGTTCTGTGCCTGCCGTGCAACCACATTCTGCTTTCATACTAAACTAAACGTTGCTCCATTGCTCTAAACCAGTGGTCGAACCTTTTGTTATAAAAGGGCCAAATATGCTATGTGGGGATTACTGCGGGCCGCACTTGGGCCAAAAAGGAAAATCTTATTTTAACAACCAAAAAAAAAAAAAAAACCCGAAAATCTTCCAACACGCCCCGCGGGCCGCACCAAAAGGCTTCATGGGCCGCGGGTTGCCGACCGCTGCTCTAAACTCTAATCGACGTGATCTGGAGTAAACTGACCATGTGTCTTTTGATGGGCTGTCGTCAACAATGGCCCAGTGGCATGCCTCTACGGTGTCCCCATTCTACAACCGTCTTCCGACTGTCCACTCACTTATAACCCCCCCCACCCTTCCATGCTCGTCGCAGTTCTTGTTGGATGTTAATTCCGGTAAGGTAGCGATTTCGGAGTGAGGTTAAGAAAATGAAGCGATGTGGGCCATGGTCTGCCTGAGAGTGGTCTTTTCAGTTTCTTGTACAATATCTCCGATATAGCAATGGAACAATTTGAACTGCTCCTTTAGGCATGATATCCATTTCGTGAGTGAATACTACCACTTTATTAAGGGAGATGTGTGCCTGTCGACTTCTGAAATGTCACTGATGAGTAATTTTAGAACACACTAATTTTACAGGCAATGTACGTGTGCACACCATACATGACACTGAAGGCATTTCACGGAGTTGTTGAGAATATTTATAGTATTGTTGATATTGAATTTTCTCGTAATAATTAAAAGCTTATTTTCTACGATTTCAATGATGTACAATTGTTCGCTATACATACATTCCTCACTGACATAATTGACAGCAAATGCAAATATAATCGTTGAGTCGATTTTTTGCTCGCCAGTACAGTTACAAATTGTAATTTTACGAAGACAATATGGACTATTTAAACCAGTGGTGGCCAACCTTAAGCATACCACGCGCCAATTTTTTCACAGACGAGTTCAGTTGCACCATACAAATCAATTTTAACAAAGAAAAAACACAAAAAACAAAAACAAAATGATCTTGGAATGCGCCACGGTTTGGCCACCCCTGATTTAAGCCAATGAATCAATGGGAAAAGGAGGAGAATGAATCCTCATTGAACGAATACAACTGAATTCAAAACATGGAGAAAAATGTCATCATTTTGTTGCTATTTGTTACATCACTGAAAAAATAATAATGCCTACAATAAGGAAATTTGCCGAAATTTAGATAATTTTTATCTAATTAAAGTTCTTGTTATGCGTTATGTTAGCTATTTGTTTATTGCAATGTATTTATGTGTCATTTAAATAGCCTTCTAACTTATTCATGGGCTTCCTACATTCTTTCCGCGTTTCCAAATCTAATCTTTAATCGATTTCACAAATTACTTTCCATTATTTCGTTATTCTCATTCCATTTAGACAATTCCAATCTTTAAAAGCACGGATACGGTCAACTCGGAGGCCGTTTTCTCGAAAATCCATTAAAATTTATCCGACATCTATTTGGGTTGTAAAGATTTGAATGTTGAATAATCTAAATATAAAGCTAGAACTTTATTTCTAAAATTAAATTATTTCCCATTGCTACGGGCCAAATATTGGAAGTTAGGATTCGTGAATTGGAGAATTGCTTAGAAAGTTGCAATGCGTCTCAATAAAAATTTTTCAAGCTTCACGTTTTTCAAAATGTTCAACTATTAAAAGGATCTCACAATTTCGCTCTGGCAATGGAAATCCATAAACCAAACCTTTAAAGGAATATATTATTAATATTACATTTTCTTTTAAGACTAAAAAATGTAATTAGAGAACTTTGTAAATTATGTGGAAAATATGATGTTTCCACAAGGAATTTTCTTTAAAAATAAATCTTCATTTTTATACCAGGCTTAGGGAAAACTCCGACTTCAGGTACAGGCCAAGTCCGGTTTAAGGTGCATAATGAACGGCTCAATCAAATACTTGCAATTGTGGAATGAATCCACTGCTAAGAAAGAATGTGATATCCTTGATCCAACATTTTCAATTTAAGGTTTTAAGAAAAGCCGAAAGGTGCAGAAATTCTAAATAAATAAAGTCAATGTAGTCATCACTTGAAATTGTACTTGATCCTTCAATTACAATGAATTCTTGAATAACTGAATTTTGTGCGACAATCAAAAGTGCCGCTTGCCAATCAAAAGTACTACTTTAGTGCCACTTGCAAGTTTGAGATAGTTTCTCAAATTGCATAGGATCGCTTGCTTTTCTGTTTTCTACCAAAGTAGACATTGAAAAAAGTTAGAAAAAGATGGCAAAACAAGGAAGTTATTGGAAAGTTTGTTTATAAGAAACACCAGAAATATAAATTTTAATAGAAGTAAAGGATTAGAGGTAGAGAATGTTTTTGTATATTTGGCTAATGAAATGGTAAGGGATTGTATGAACAAAAGCAAAAAACGCGTAATAATTGAAGAGCTTAAACAATTATGATTATAGTTAATTGAAATAATAAATGTTTGTAGCATTAAGGGAGAAAAATGTTTGTTAATAACTATGTCTAAGATGTGTATGCGAATGATATCACCTGGAAATATATTATTATAACCAACAAACTTGAAAAAGGAAGAAAGAAAAAGATCTTCGAAAATTCGGATTAAAAATATGTTTTAATATAGTAAGAGGCGTAGAAGAAGTATTTATTTTGCAAAAAGTAGCCATTGACTTGCTTTTTCAAATGAAACCATTATTATATATTAACAGCCGAATTTTGTATGAGGAGCAACAAAAGAAAAACACTATAGGCCACATCTTTTTGATGTGGTGTTTATTCTTGAAAAAGCTTTTTAGTTTATGTTTAAAACAGTTTTCCTTCAAGTGCTGAAAGAAGACAAACATACTGAAAAAAGGGAAAAGTCTATTTTTGATTGTATAGTGAAGTTCGTCGAAAGTGAATTTTAGGTTAAAGATTTCCGATCAATTATTAGGCGTCTATAAATTTCATTCAAGTTTGGAAATGGGAGTCACCTTAATTTTTTACTTTTAAGTATAATTGTTCCTACCAAATCAATCTTGAAAAATCGGCAATATCCAGCTGATAAAAATAACATCTAGCTAATAAAAACAATTTGTTACCTAATTTCTATATATACTAATTAAAGTTAAAATGCGATGTACCGAAAAGTTCAGAAAGTTTCTTTTCAAGAAACCGAAATAACAGATTTTTCACGCATGATTTACAATTTCCAAGTAACAACAGTGGAGTATCTTTGTTTTGATTTGAAAACCAACAAAAAACCTAATTTACGTTCAATTTGTAAGATTAAAGATTTGATGAAAGCAGTGGCGTACCAACGCCTTTAGGGGCCCGGGGCGGGAGTTCTATTATTCCACAACCCAAAAAAAAAAAAACGGAATCTCCATTTCAACAACCAAAAAAAAAAAAAAAAAAGGAAATCTTGCTTTTACAACCAAAAAAAAAGGAAATACTTGGGTGGATGGGGCCCCCTAGGCTTCCTTTTCCAACCAAAAAAAAAAAAGAAAGAAAATAAACTGCTTGATAGGGCCCCCTAGACTGGCTGATGGGGCCCCTCCCAGGCGGGGGCCCGGGGCGCCCCCCCCCCTTGGTACGCTACTGGATGAAAGTGATTTGATATTTCGGAAACAAACACAGACATTGAATGAAAAGCTCTTATGTACAGCAAATACATAAAAAAAGAAGTTAAATCTAATATGCTACTCTTTGTAGAAGCAAGATGTCTGTTTTTGTAGTTGTTAATTGGGAATTGTAACATCTTAGGCTATTCATTTTATAGGGAACATCATAAATTCGTTGAGCAACTTCCTGTTCAGTGACTATGGGTTAGGAAACTCAAATTCATATACATTTGAGTTACATCTGGTTTTTTGGCTTCTTAATGATTTCTTACATATTTTCGAAAATAAAAAGCTTTTATTCTAAGAATTGAACTCTCATAGTTCGCTTCTTCTAATGATTTCAACATATCTTTTTGTCTAGAGTTAACCTAGAGACTGCTTTTTGTGGTTATTCACCCAACATACATGCAGTGGCGGCTCGTGGCTGTGAAGTTAGGTGAAGAGCTAGTAGGAAAATAATTATTACAATATATCATAATATATAAATTATTATGACAACTTCCTTCTTATCTAATTATATGATAATATATCATAATACATATATTATAAATTATATGTATATTATATATTATATATATTGTAGTATATAATATAAAATATTGTAATAACTTTCTTCTTATCTTCGCCTTTCCAACGTAAAAATGATGTTTCTAACAAAACACACACTATATCTTAAACAGGTTTCATATTTAAAACAGCACAGCACTGCGAAACAGGAGCGATCCGGAAGAATTTCACATTTGAAGAAGACAGCGTATTTCTCAGTTATAACTTCATTTATATTGATGCTATACAGCGGGTGACGTCATGGTTGTCGTAGCAACCATCGCTTCGTTTATACAACTAAACTCCGCCCCTGAGGTAGAGAAAGCTGAGGTTGAGAAAACTTCACTTGGCTCGGTGCCAGAACACTTGGCTCGGTGTCTCGCCGTTGCTGCGGGACTTACAAAATACAAAAAGACGTTTCTATTAAAACCAACATATGTGATAAGGGAAATAAATTTTTCCCTATAATAATTGTTACATTATAAATAAATAATATTATATTATAAATAATTGGTGAAGTGCCACTTCACCTACTTCCCCTGAATAGCCGCCACTGCACATATGTAATCATTGTAATATTGCGTAATTTGCTTATATATGAGAAAGAGTATACATCATTGACGGAATAGCAGTACTTGATACTTATTAAATTAAGTGAGTAAATTCACTTAAAATTCACTTATGAAGTAAATTCACTTATTAAATATATATATAAACTCGGTTCATGGCGTCAGGTGTCGCCTTCCGAAAGAATCTGCAAGAAGTCTATTCCAGGTCTTCCGATCAAGGGTCCATTCCTCTTCCAGACTTCTAATCTTCATTGCTTTTTTAATATCGTCCATCCAAGCCTTTCGTGGTCTTCCTCGTTTCCTTTTTTGATTTGTTTTGTAATCAAAAGCGATTGTGGGCAGTCTTTCGTCACTCATTCTTTTAACATGACCAAACCAAATTAATTGTTTTCTTTGAAGATCATCCAAAATCCTTCTTAATTACTACTTAATTAATTTGCACAGACTTAAATAATTTTCCATACTTAATTTGTTTACCAAATGAATTTAAACTTGAAACAAATCTCAGCCATACTTATAATTTTATACATTTTTTTCAGTTGCCGCAATCGTAGTTTCAATTTCGAGTTGCAATGATTTCAAACGTTAAAAAAAGTAAAAAAATTGATTACAATTTGAGAAATGATAAAATAATGAAACGGTGATCAATGAATACACGGTTTAAACAAAGAATATTTAAACTTTTGGAGCGAAAGATTTTTTACTGTAATTGTTCCTTTTCTTCTTCTTTTGCTAATGTTCTAAAATTCAAATGAAATACTAGATCAAAATTGAGCTATTTATGTCGATCGTGTTATAAAATTCAAAAACCCTGTAGATATTTTACAAATGTATTGAAATCATGTTAAATAAAGACTCCGACAATTCTGAGATTAGTTAAGTTTTAATGGATATGTCAAGTAATTATAAACGAATAATAATTACCCAGGGAATTGATAGTTATTTAATAAGATATGTCTTGTAAATACATTTTTTTTGTGAACTATAACTAATTTCATATTTCTGTAGTTCATTGATGCACAATTATCTACAGCAGTAACATATCTTTCTGGCAGATACAGCCCTGCTAGATACAGTCCTGCAGTTCTACTATTTCATATGATTTCTAAAATCGTAGAACTGCAGTCGTAGCAGGACTGTATCTGTCAATATTAATTCATTTATTTTTATTTTTGCACTTGATGTATTATGGAATATCTTTCGTCTTTTACGTCGGAAGAGCGGTCGGAGAAGCGAATTCAAATATTGAATTCTATTTTTTTTTTATATTACTACAAAGGCCTGTATTAGTATTCTTTATTTACTACTGACATTTGGGCGATTCAGTTTTAGGGAATTAACTCTGCATTTTTGAAACTATGCTAACAAACGAAGGAAGATGATAAAAACGGAAGATAATAACATAGACTGAATTTGAAACGAGAGTTACACCAACTGGAACATAAAGATTCTTTTTGTATTTTTTAAATTTATATTTATTAAATGATATTAATTTTTTAAGTTGTAAAGTATTTGAACAGATAAGCTTTAGAGACTAAAGACTCATTTTCCTGAGTAGAAAGAAAAGAATAGGTAAAATCGTGAGTAAATCTTCGAAAAGGTTTTTAATATTTGTTTTGACGAATAAGTGGATTGATGTGACGGACAGATAGATGCAAAATGAAACAGTTAAATTAAGTTTTTACATCCAAAATATGTTCCGCTATTGAATAGTATTCTTTACAAAACTTCAAAAAATGAGGAAGAGAGATAGTCTTCTATTATCCAAGACAGGTTTCAATTTTTTGTTTAATATTAGATCTGTACTGAAATACATAGAAAAGTCTGTATTTAACTGATTTTCAAATATTAATAAATAACATGGAAGAGTCGTAGATTCCTTTTGTTATCTAAATAAAACAGTGAAGTAAAGACCCTTTAAAAGTTTTATTTTTAAATAAGTATCATTCTCTTCCAAAGTTTATCAATTAATAGAACTTTTCCTTGGATGATATAAGATAATGTTATTAAATTTACTGCAAAGAATGTATAAAATGTTGATGGGAAATTAAGGGAAAAGAAATCGTCTAGTAAAATAATATTTCTAATTTTATTCTCTTTTTGATAACAGATGAATTCCTCTGTACGTAAATGGCGCTGACCCGGAAATAGGAATTAAAATCATCTTAAGGAACTTTACACCCAACTACTTGTCGAAAATCACAGGAATTTTTGTCAAAGCACTGGAAAAGTATTTTTTTATTTAGAAATGCTTGAAAGCAATTCATCCATTCATGGCGAGAATAATTAAGTGTTGCTTCATGGATCAGATCTTTCTCGAAGAAAAGGAATTTTCTGTTGCAAAAATCGATCGAAGACAGAGTTTTGGCAAAATTCTTTAATGAGCTTCACCGTTCAGATGAAAATCTTATTTCAGTACCATTGGCACAAGAGATGTAATATTCCAATGAATTGTTCAAATTAAAAGTTTGATTTTAAACGATTAATGAAAATATCATTCGATTATCAGAAATGAAAAAAAAATAGTTTTATATTTATTTTGATGTAATTCTTAGCATTTCCACAAAAAAGCACAAAACCGGAAATTAAAAAAAAAAACTAATTAAATTGAATTGTGGTATGTACTGAATTGCTTTCAATGTCTCAATTTTATTTAGATATAGTTTCAGCAGTTTACTAAATGGCAAGCATTTGTTTGTATGAAATATTCATATAAATTCATACCACGGAAATACTGCAGTACTCAAAAATTCAGTTGGTTATCAAAAATACATTTATTACAATTAAGCTAAGTTTTCAAACTAATAAAAATGATCATCTTTTGCAAATGATGAAACTGATTGTACTTCCTGTCCATTTATTTTCATCCATGTCATCTAATGAATTACAGGAAAATTTACAAGAATTATTTTACAAAAAAATTTTAATTTTTATATAAGCCATCATCAGGAATGTTAAGTCTACTTTTAGATTAGAACAAGATAATTAATGCTTTTAGATAGTGTCAAAAGCAAAGCGGCCCCATAATATGCACAATTTTACAAACAAAACTTTATCGGAAGGGATCACTTTTGACTCCCCAAATTCCGGTCAGAGAGTGGTCCTAGAGGTCTGATTTTTTTGGACGAGGTAACCTACATTTTGATGCTGAACACAATGGTAAAGTTTTCGATCCCCTATGTTTTACAGGCAAGCTGAAACGTAGGGGCCGCTAACATTGATTTTATGCTGTCTGGATGGCACACCCTGTAGCAGCCAAACAGTTAAAGATATTCGAATGAAACCTTCACCATTGTGTTCAGCATCAAAATGTAGGTGACCATGCGTAAAAACTTAGATCTCTAGGACTACTCACTGACCCCCCCCCCAAGGCGTTTTCTTTATTTTCAAAACGCCTTTAAAAGACAGAAAACGCCTTGGGGGGTCAGGGAGTGGTACTAGAGGTCTGATTTTTGTACGTGGTCACCTACTTTTTGATGCAGAACATATTGGTGAAGGTTTCATTCGAATATCTTCAACTGTTTGACCGATACAGTCTGTGACATCCAGACAGGATAAAAGCAAGAGCGGTCCCCTAGCGGTTTTACAGGCAAGCTAGAACCTAAGAGAAGATAAAAATGCTGAAAAGTTGGTTTTTTTTTTTTTTTTTTTTGGTATAAATTTTATTTATTTATCCGAAGATTTTTATCACTATAGATGCTGACTGTATTTGTTAAGTTGTTTTTAAAAATCTGTTTTCTCTGGTTTTTTTGAGGAAGAATAATGGATACTTTATTTTCATTGAAATTTTTGGAGAATAACATCATTTTATACAAGTTTTTATGAAAATGTAAGATGGTGTTCTCAATAGTCTTAATTCTTCTTTCATTGATTTCAGTTTTAATCTTACTTTGATTTATTAAAGATTTCCAGAATGATTACTTAATCATCGGAAATAAATAATATATTTAATTTGTGAAGACCGTGTGTCATATAATAAAAAAAGTTAAGAAATACATAGGTAGGAAATACATTAGTGAGAAATAAAATAAGGAAATACTTTCAGTTTTCCGATCCCGTTACTCAGCCTCGTGCTTTTAGATTCATTTTTCCAACTGCAATTCAGAAGAAAATAACACGAATTCTTCACTATTTCAAATCTGCTTTTGCGACGTTTCGTTTTCCTTAACAGCCTATATTAAATTTCTCAAATTTTCTACGTTTCTTTAAAAGAAAACAAAATTAAATTAAGTAAAAAGGAAATTAATAGAATTTTTATATATTTTTTCCCCATAAATTATGTTTTAGTATGTTTGTATGCCAAATAAAACACCTGTTCTTCAATATAACTGTTTTAATTGGGTACAACACACAACAGTTTTTATGATTAATCAAATGTTACATTACAATCAATTGGGCCATTGACGTATACATATACTGATTTTCACTGCAAACAAAAACTTTTTGAGATATGCACTTAAATATTTTGGTTTCAAGCCACTTAACTAAAATTTTGTGTTAATGGTTTACGTAATATAGAAAATGTTTTTATTGCTGCCGTGTTGAAAATGCATTTATTTAAATATCTTTCTTCGAGAAAAAGAGGTTATTGTTATTTAAAATTTAGAATTCTTTTAAATTGACGAATGTAGAATTCTTTCAAATTCTTACAAAGGACTAGTTCAACTTCATTAAAATGATGATCAATTAGAACTTATTAGCATAATACTATTACTATACCTAATAGTGGGAGTGTATAAGCCATTTATTTTTAGACTTGGATTTTTTATTTTTCCGAGTAATTTGACAAGTAAACCTAACATAACTGTAAACAAAATTTTTTTTTTCTTTTCACCAACGTCCGGGCTCTTACTATTTACACTACTGGCCTCAACAAGGGGCGAGAAATGTGAGCATTTAGACGACGAAACATTGCCCAGGGTACGCCATAGGAGGCAGCTCTCGCTATACCCGCAGAAATGGACGAAACACAGAAGAAGAAAATGAGATCCATGCCGTCGCCGGAATTCGAAGCCGGATTCCGACGCCTCCTTGTCATGGCAGACAACCTTCTCGACCTGTCGGCCTTGTCGGAACGGCGGTAAACACATATAATCACTCATTTATTCTTTGAAATATATAATCTTTGAAAGATCAGAATCACAGTTCCATGTTAAAATGTTCTTGATTCACTTAGAAGTTCTTATAAGTAAAATCAATTTCTCTTGAGAATAATTTACTTATTATTCGTTGTAAATCTATTCTGTAAATAAATTATTCTTATTGAATATATTTAAGTTCTTCTATTTTATTATTTATAAGTTCTTTAAAAAAGTATTTACATTCACAATAATTTAGCATCTGAGCCTATTTAAATCGTATAATATTCTCTTTAATCTACGATGATAAACAAATCACTTTATAAACAAACTGCAATTTTCTATTCCAATACAGCGTTACTAGTTCTTCCGTTCTTTGATTTAACTGATTCACATTAGATAAAGTAAATTTACTTACATAAGTCCAGACAAAACATTTTTCCTAAAAATATTGTCACAATGATCCACATTATTAAATAAATAAAGGAAAAGAAAAACAGCACCTGAACAAAAGAAGAAGAGAAAAAAAAATTGTCATTCTGATTTTAGATTATGGGGAGGAGTCCTGCAACGGACTCATCAGCCCAACCCTGTCTCACCCTAACCGAATCAGGCAGTGGTCCCACTCACAACAAAAATAAATTGCTGCGTCATCCGACACCAGCAACACCTTTTCATACGGAACTCTAGGCAAAAAGGATTTCCATGGAATAATAGAAGATTCAAAAGGAAACTCAATAATATGAAAAATAAATTTAACGTGCTGTGAAAATAGTAAATAAATAAAGGAAAAGAAAAACAGCACCTGAACAAAAGAAGAAGAGTAAAAAAAAAAGAAATGCCTTTCTAGGAGGAGTTGGGAACGGTCGCTTCGTCCTGCAACGGACTCATCAGCCCAACCCTGCCTCACCCTAATCGAATCAGAAAGGCAAGATATTCTAAGTGAGAACCCCTGTCAATCTGGCAGTGGTCTCACTCACAACAAAAAGCAAGAAAAATAAATTGTTGCGTCATCCGACGCCAGAAACACTTTTCCTACGGAACTAAAGGAAAAAGAATTTCAATGGATTTTTTTTCCTCTTCTTCTTTTGTTCAGGTGCTGTTTTTCTTGTCCTTTATTTATTTACTATTTTCACAGCACGTTAAATTTATTTTTCAGATCCACATTATTCGTAGGATGTTTCTCGGTACCTTAATAAAACCTGTCTGCTAGTTCGGTTATGCAGGGTTATTAACATTAAAGTTCCTCTACATAGAGGGCGATGGAGCGCGTTCTAAGGCTCCAAAGGGAAAGAAATTTGGACAATAGGTGGCTGTCCATAAAGTAGGAGGTGGAGGGGGTTGTGCTTACCGTTTCAAAATGTGCCGAAGGAGGAGGAGGGGGAGGGAGTCAGTCAATTAAATTTTACTTCAGTGAAATGGAAATACCTACCAAGAATTTCATTAAAACACCCGCAATTAGGTAATTGAAAATATGCTTAAATATGATGTCAACAGTTAAAAATACTGTAGTTTTTAATGTAAATTGGGGGGAGGTACATGATATTGTAACGTAATATTAGGAAAAGGGTTCCCAAAAATGTCACAAAGTGTGATAAGGAGAGGTACTTGAGACAAATACTTCACATGATGCTCTCGCCGTTTATTGAGAAAAAAAAAAAAAAGATTCTGCAAAAAATGTAGCAATAGCTAATAGTCCAACGAATAGAGACCAAAAAAGTGGGGTTACCTTACAAAAGGTCCGGTAGTTCTGATTTTTTGATATGTTGTCTAGGATGGTTAGTAAGTGTTTAAAATGCAAAATGCACAATTCCTCCCTCGCCGCGCCCGCCGCCATCTTAAAAAAACCAAAAAAAATCGGCACTTTGTTTAGATTTTCACTTATAACGTCTGTTTGGTGCATTTTAGCTACAACAGGGTTCTACGCAATGTTGTAGAGAATACAATTTCCTAGAATTTAGTTTTTAAATTTTGTTTCTAGGACTGATAGTTCCGGAGATATGCACTTTTAGAAAAACAAAAAAAAACACGCACTTTTCGGAAATTTGTCAAATTTGAAACTTCAGGACGCTGTAATTCAGTTATGGCCTATTCTAGGGAAACAAGTATTAGAATAAAATTTGTAGGGAATGTAATTGCCTACAAAACGCATGTATATTTTTATGAACCAATCCTATGAGTGTTGTGTAAAATCAAAAACCAAAAACAACGGAATATTGCTGGTTTTTGCTATTGTGACGCACTAATCCATCAAATACAGACCAAAGAGGGGGTACCTTACAAAAGGTTCGGTAGTTCTGATTTTTTGATATGTTGTCTAGGATGGTTTGTAAGTGTTTAAAATGCAAAATGCACAATTCCTCCCCCGCCGCGCCGCCGCGCCCGACACCATCTTAAAAAACCAAAAAAAAATTGGTATTTTCTTTAGATTTTGGCTTATAACTTCGTTTCGGTGCGTTGTAGCTACAAAAAAGTTCCACGCAATGTTGTAGAGAATACAATTTCCTACAATGTAGTTTTTCAATTTTGTTTCTAGGACTCATAGTTACGGAGATATGTTTGTTTTGAAGAAACAAACAAAAACGCACTTTCTGGAAACCTGTCAAACTTCTAACTTTAGGACGCTGTAATTCAGTTATGGTCTATTCTAGGGAAACAAGTATCAGAATAAAATGTGTAGGGAATTTAATTTCCTACAAAACGCATGTAAATTTTTTGACCCTATGGAGAGTGGGGTAAAAACAAATCGAAAACAAAGATGCTGACAGGTTGATAATTGCCACAGTTAAATGCCTCTCCCCCACGTACGACGCCGTCGTCATTGTCGGTGAAGACATTGACCTGCTCGTCCTGCTGACTGGCACAACAATAGCGGTCAGCAATGTCTACCTCAAAAAACCAGCGAGAGGGAAACAGCCAGACGCAATCTACTCCACCTCCTCCTACAAGTTTAACTCCACAGGCTGTGTATTGCTCCTGCACGCAATATCGGGCTGCGACACCACTTCAACCATTTTTGGGTTTGGAATGATTAAATTCTGCCAACTTTTTAGGAAAGACCCATCATTGCTGTAGCAGGCGGAGAGGTTCGGGGACCTTGCTGCTACTCCCCACGAAATTTCAGCAGCAGGGGAGAAAATCTTGGTATCCCTGTATGGTGGCAGTACAGTCATTGAGTCACTTTGCCACAGCAAATTCATGACTAGTACCACCAAGCTCAATCTGGCTAAACTACCTACGACCACTGACGCAGCACATTTCCACTTCCTGAGTTCATACCAGCCGGTCATGGAGTGGATGGGGATTGTCAAAAACCCCGATCGAGTGGGGCTGGTGTAGAGGAGCTCGAGGACTGGAACCCATCAGAACGAGTAGCGACGAGTAGTTCCTCCAAACCTGCTTAAGACCATCTCATGCAGATGCACAACAGGCTGTATGGGGGCATGTGGCCTCAATTGTTCCGCCCTATGCAAATTCTGTGCTGGCCAAGAATGTGACAACAGGAATGAGGTCCTCGTCGACAACGAACACGACGACAATCGAGTAATTTCGCCATTTCACGAAAATGAAGACCCCGACTTCATTAACTCACCCCCTATGAAACGAGCGAAGCGGATGTAAATTTGTTTTCTTTTCAGTTTTAGTTCAATTAAATTTTGTTACGGTTTTGTTACGATTATTAATGCCTTTTGTTCTTACTTTATTTACATACATTCATCTTTAAAAAATGTATCTGCTATATTGGTGGGTTATTTTAAATTGAACATCCGCTCTCACCAGCAGGTATTCCAGTGAAACAGTACCTGCCTCACGAACATTGCGCTGTAACTTGCCAGAAACTCAAGTAGGGTTGCTATTCACTCCAATTTCAAGCCAACACTGGAAGGTAATTGGTGAATTTTTTTAGATACTCTGTGCGTCACAATAACAAAAACCGCAATATTCCGTTGTTTTTATTTTTTTTACACCACTCTCCGTAGGATCAAAAAATTTACATGCGTTTTGTAGGTAATTAAATTCCCTATACATTTAATCTGATACTTGTTTCCCTAGAATAGGCCATAACTGAATTATTGCGTCCTAAAGTTAGAAGTTTGACAAGTTTCCAGAAAGTGCGTTTTTGTTTATTTCTTCAAAACAAACAGATCTCCGTAACTATCAGTCCTAAAAACAAAAGTTAAAAACTACATTGTAGGAAATTGTATTCTCTACAACATTGCGTAAACTCTTTTGTAGCTACAATGCACCAAAACGAAGTTATAAGCCAAAATCTAAAGAAAGTACCAATTCTTTTTGTTTTTTTTAAGATGGCGGCGGGCGCGGCTGCGCGGCGGGGGAGGAATTGTGCATTTTGCATTTTAAACACTTACAAACCATCCTAGACAACATATCAAAACATCAGAACTATCGGACCCTTTGTAAGGTACCCTCCCTCTTTGGTCTCTTATTTGCTAGACTAGTGCGTCACAATAGCAAAAACCGCAATATTCCGTTGTTCTTGATTTTTGATTTTACACAACACTCATAGGGTTGGTTCATAAAAATATACATGCGTTTTTAGGTAATTAAATTCCCTACAAATTTTATACTAATACTTGTTTCCCTAGAATAGGCCATAACTGAATTACAGCGTCCTGAAGTTTGAAGTTTGACAAATTTCCGAAAAGTGCGTGTTTTTTTTTGTTTTTCAAAAAGTGCATATCTTCGTAACTATCAGTCCTAGAAACAAAATTTAAAAACTAAATTGTAGGAAATTGTATTCTCTATAACATTGCATAGAACTCTTTTGTAGCTAAAATGTACCAAACAGACGTTATAAGCGAAAATCTAAACAAAGTGCCGATTTTTTTTTGTTTTTTTTAAGATGGCGGCGGGCGCGGCGGGGGAGGAATTGTGCATTTTGCATTTTAAACACTTACTAACCATCCAAGACAACATATCAAAAAATGAGAACTACCGGACCTTTTGTAAGGTAAAACACCTCTATTCGTTGGACTATAACCATAACTAACGAAAAAAAGTAATGTTTTAGAGCAGTGGTTCCCAACCTTTTTCAGCTGGCGACCCACCTTTCCTTATCGGAATACATCCACGGTCTATCGGTCCATGGTGAAGTAAAAAACCATATTTGTATCGTATCCCTTCCTTATATATGTAATTTACCATCATATATATATATATATATATATATATATATATATATATAATGCTTTTTTGAAGATACAAATTGATTATTGATTAACAATTTGTGTTCTGATTTGAAAAAGTGTGAAAAATATAAGCACTTTGTAGCAAAACATTATTTATTTGACAATAGATATATGTTTGCAATATATGTAACAAGTGGTTTCATACTCACTAACAAGTGTGTTCCTAGGTGAAGATAAAAACTATAATCATAAAAGTACACAAAGACCACTTTAATTTTTCAAACAAAAAAATTCATACAGCTTTGATATGATTACAGTTAAGAAAATTGTTATCACAATCCATCAATATGTAAAATTGCTGTTTTCAACTAAGAATACAATATTAATGAGATTTTTGGGACTGTTTTGATTGAACTAATACGTCAATGTCAGGATTGAATGAAGATGTTTTTAATCTTAAGTCACATTCAACATTGAGTTGATTTCTGTGTTTGTTTTTTAGGAAAACCAAAGTTGAAAAAGTACGTTCACATTAATACGTAGTATTCCTCTGGATAGCCAACGGATTTCACAATGCAGGAGTAGTTGTTCATGCTCACTCCCCATTTCATCGCACAACATACCAAAGACTCTTGAGTTTTTAGGTTGGGACTTGATTAACGGAATCGTCAATTGTGTCTTATGCTGGGCGAACACGTACCAATAAGCGGCAATATTGGTGGACAATATTGATCATTTTTATTGGTACCAACCGTTTCCAGCAATAAAAAGGAACAATATTGCCCAATATTGCCCATTGGCGATTGTCGGAAAAAAAGTACGAATTTTAGTTGGCGAGAAATATTGCTGGTGAGCGAGCGAATCACATGAACGGATGAAATCACGTGACAATGGTGACGTCGAAGGAAGGCGGGACTTTGAAAATCGGAAAATCACTCACTCAGGCCGGCCATTTTGTTTGAGAAACAAGGCTTAAAATCAGCAAAATGGGTCGGCCCAAAAAAGGAAATCCAAACAATAACATTTATTCAATTGATCAGGAAAGACTTCTCATTGATTTCTACAGAGGAACGGCGTTTAATACTATAGCAATTCTGTATGTAAACACGCTCTCTCTAGCTCTCCCTAGTGAGAAACGCCGTCACCAGGCCAATACTCGTTAAAGGAAAACCTGTGTGTTCGCGGACAATACCAACCGCCAATATCAGTAATGACTAATATTGTCCACCAATATTGCCGCATATTGGTACGTATTCGCCCAGCATTTGAGGTTTTCTTTAATTCCTTTCACCGCTAAAGCCTCTCTGTGAATACTACAGTGAACCCATTCAACTAATGGAGAAACTACCTTAATTTTCGCTGCTAGTCCTGAGTACTTGCCAGACATAGCACGGGCTCCATCGGTTGTTACTCCGACACACTTAGACCAGTCAATTTCGTTTATTTTCATAAAACCATCCAAACAATTGAAAATATCAGCCCCAGTCGTACTGGTAGGTAAAGGTCTGCAAAATAACAATTCTTCTTCTACTGATTCATTGGTCTCAAATCTTACAAATGCTAATAATTTGGCATTATCAGCTATATCAGTGCTTTCATCCAATTGTAAGGAGTAAAAGTCACTTCGTTTCAAAGCAGAAATAAGTTGCTGTTTTATATTTTCAGAAATTTCTTCTATTCTCCTTTTAACCGTGTTATTTGATAGCGGTATTTTCGCTATTTTCTTCGTTGCTTTTTCGTCAAACAAAGAGGCAGAAATAAGCTTAGCAGCTGGCAAAATGATATTCTCACCTGCTGTATGAGGTGCACCTTCTTTGGCAATCAACAGTGACAGTTGGTACGAAACCATTGTAACTTTTTTATTTTCATGTCCTGTTGAGACATTTTCCATACTGGTCAGAGTCGATATCAAATCTCTTTTCTTATTTTGAAATAAAGCTATAGGCTTATTAACACATTCTGGATGTTTGGTTGAAATGTGCCTTTCTAGTTTAGAAGGCTTCATGCTATGATTTGCCAATGTTTCAAATCAAATACAAAAAACTTCAAATACAAAAATTGCGACAATACAATTATTAAAATCAAAATATATTCCCTCAGAGACCAAGCTTTTAATAGTGTCATGTTGCCAATTCCACAACGTGACAAAATCTCGATTTTTTTTTCGGATTTTCCATTTGCGAATTGGATGATGTTCGGGGCTAATAAAAAGTTGGCGGACTCGAAGTCGGCCGACTAAAGTTGGTACAAAGTTGGATGGTGTTCGCGGGGCTTTAGGATCAAGTCGCGACCCACCGGTTGGGAAACACTGTTTTAGAGTAAAACTAACTTATTTTACTCTAAAAACCTAACTTAAATAATGTAGATACTGTACTAATAAGTAACACAAGAACTAATGAAAGACAAGAAGCAATTGCATCAAATTCAACTAGTATAAAGTTCCTCTCCACGTGCCAAAGGCAGAGGGAAGACTTGGTCGATGGTCACGTGTCACCATTGATTCGAGGTCTGATTTGAGGTCGCATCATGCTCGTGCAAAATGTTATTTGCATTATGTTGTCTCGCAGCTCTATAAAAAGAAAAAAACGTGCTTCAAAAGAATTAGATGCTATTTCACGAGCAATGCCAACGTGAAGGAAAAAAACACTATTGGTGAAGTTGTTCTAGCAGAAGATGCAACTGCGCCTTTTAAGGAATTCCAGCATTAGAAGCATGTAAGGCGTGAACCAATGTCTACTCGCTCTGTTCACAAAATGATTGCAAAATTTGGAGTCACAGGACAACTTAACGTTCTACAGATAGTGGTCGAAAAGAAATGGAATCTTCTCTCGTTGAAGAAATGGCTACGGCGCTCGTGGACTTGTCACATCAATCTCCATGCGGTAATGTAAACCAGCTGTTGCTCGTGCAGTGAACATGCCGTATGACACTATAAGGCTGTGATGCGTCAAATATTTCGCTACTATCTGTAGAACATAAGGAGTCTACAGCAGCTATGCAGAAATTCATGTAGCATTTTAGCTCCAGTTCCTGGCGCGAAAGACAGCTGACATCACATGGCCATGGAACATTCTTTGGAGTGATGAATTCTCACTTCTGCTTAAATAGGCAAGTGAATATCCACAAATAAACCCTCCTATTATTGAAGAGATACCGTTTCATTCCCCAAAAATGACTGTGTGGTGTGGATTTACGGCTAATTTCATCATTGGGCCACATTGTTTTGAAGAGGTGGACCCTGAACTTGTTTTAAAACCGGACAGCAGGGTTATAATAATTTGTTGGCGAATTTCGTGATACCAAAACTTCAAGAACGCGAAGGCCTTCAGGAAACCCTTATTCATCCAGACTACGCACCAACCCACAAAACCCGTTGTGTTCAAAATTTGTTAACACTGCACTTTACAAATGAACGGGTTATCAGCCGTTTATTTCCAAACAACTTGGCCTTTCACTCGATCTTACCCCATGTGACATCTGATTATGGGTTTTTTTGAAGAACCGGATGTATACTGAAATATATCAAACTTTGTCAGATCTGGAGGACAGCATTAGACGTCATGTTCTAAGAGACGTATTGCAATTCGAACAGCAATTCCAAGAGACCTATTGCGTTCTGTGGTAAAAAAATTTGCGAATATAAAAACATTGTTGACAGCAATGTGGACACATCGAACATTTGTAACGCTGTTCAAGTGATTTGAATTGCTACAGCGCCTTATTGAGTTTCGGGAAAAGCTTGATTGGGCATTCTTGTTGAAGCATGTGCTTCGATATTTTTACTACATTACATTTTTCCAACAGAACTCTTTCTTCAAATGTTATTGCTTTGCCGTATTATAAATATTTTGCAGTAATATAAATGGACAGTCATATAAGCAGTTCGAAGTTTCCAGCAGCCCATGCTTGCCAATGCTTTATGATAATTCCTTTCGCTAGAATTTTGTCTCGGGAAGAAAGTTGAAATAGTCTCTATGTCTTGTCGCCATCTAACATTATCTTCTATATTAAATAAATTCTTTAGTTTTACTCTAAATACAATTTCAGTAGAAAAGCAAATGTAAAACAAGAAAGTGTTGTAAAAAACAAACTTCATTTACATTTTTATTAGAAGGCATAAGCGCAAGTGACAGACTGAAAGCCAGGCAGGCCTAAAGCAAACGTACATAAAATATTTCAAGCATTTGATAAAAGAATACGCCAGCTTTCCCATTTACGGAAAAGCGAGAGACAGCAGAAGGACAAACTTAACAGATAAGCAATTTTTAAAGAAACTTTTATTGAGGATTTTATATATTGAATAGCAGGCGTTAATAAAATTTTCGCACTCAATTGAAGATTTATGGAATCTGAACTTCATAAAGAACATCTGGGAAGCATTAAAATGGAAAGGACATCTGAGTGGTGGAATCCCATTAAATGCCCATATTAAATCTACCAATCCCACCATTCTACAAATAGTTGTTAAATATGAATGATGAGGACCATGATTCTTGAGATGAATTGTGTCATAAACTAAAATCTTGCAAATTATTTAAATTTATGAAATGTTTCTAATTTCATACTTTTAACTTTCATAAAATGTACTATTGTAGATCACTTTTGCACTCTTCACTCCAATACTGCATTACAGTTAAAAATAATTTATTTTTCTCAAGCAAAAATTCCTAGTCTTTTTTAGCTTAATAATGATTCCTATCTTTTTCGGACATTAATAACTTTGATTCATCAACATGTACATTAAGTATCAAAAGATTAAAGTAAATCTACTTTCCTTTTTATTTCTGTTAAGTTTTTCGTGATTGTTAACAATATAAATTGAATTCAATGATTTTTCGAATTCAATATTTATCAAAAGCTCTTCACCCTAAGACAATTTTCTGATTTTAAGAAAGATAATAATGCATATTCTTTGGAACTGTACCTTTTGAGTAAGTATTTTTTTTAATTGAATACTTCTATTCGTAGTAAACGATCTTCCTTTTTTTAATGTTTTAATTCTTATTTTATATTTACATGACTTATTGAATTTGAATTGATTGTATACCGGTACACTAAAAAATTTTATTTAGAAAATTGTCAGTTTCTACCGAAATAATCTCGCGTTTTCAGAGTATGTAATGATAGTTTGATTGATTTTGATTCTTCACGTTTTTTAAAAGCATCTATCTCTATATTTCTATTTATTTAATGATTATTGCCTTTCACTGTATTTTTTATTTTGCCATTTATTTGTAAATAGTGATTTTAAAAAATTCTCCCCGTATTGATGAAATTGTATGAAGTCGAATCTCTAAATTAAAATAATTTACAAATTTGCAACTCAAATAGTATTTGCATCTGGATTATGAGCAGTAAGGAATACATTTTGTTTCTGCACGATAGAGAAGGTTTCACAAGTTTCTTCTCCAATGCACAATTTGTTCTGGAAATGTAATCGAATAATCGTCTTTTCCACTATCTTCCTTTATTAATAATAAATGGTTTTGTTTTGAAGAAAACATCATCAGGCTTTTCTTTTGAGGACAAGAAAATTCCTTTTCCTTTTTCTCTACAGAATTCGCTAACTGATTTCCAATAATCTTTTTAAATTAACAATATATAATAACTGAAACCTTTTACATTCACCCTACATAAAATCCGGATAAAACTACAGTAACATTAAAGTCTATTAGATTCAATTTGAAATAAAAAATTGTCTCTCAATAAACAACAATTTCATCCAATAATCACTTAAAAAATAATCTTATAACTACTTAAAAATTTTATAAAAAATCTTTCATTTACTTTATTTTTAATATTACACTTAAATCATTCATATGCTATTTCACTGACTTTTAAAAACTTGTCGTTATTCATTCAAGTCAGCCAATGTATAATGCATGATTCTACCATTAATCTTGTTTTCTCGTCTTCTCTATGAAATAAATTGGCTACCATAAGGTCTGTATTATGTCCTAACTCCCTCCGGTGATTAGTCCAATCTGATATTTTTTACCTATCTTTTCTGTATAATAATAATATCTATAGCAGATGAATCATTTGAGTGTAATATCAAAATTAAAGAAAAAGAAAGATTTTTTTATAAAATTTTTAATTAATTATAAGATGAGATTATTATTTTTTAAGTAATTATTGGATGAGATTGATGTTTATTTATATATGAGTTTTTATTTCAAATTGAATGCAAATAGACTTTATTATTATACATTGTATTATACATTCTATTATACATTGTAAATTTACCACGGATTTATATAGAGTGAATGTAAAAGATTTTTATTAGTTTCCATTGTTAATTTGAAAAGTTAAGTTAATAAATTGTGTAGAGGAAAAGGTGGAATTTTCTTATCCTCCGATGAAAAGCCGATGAAGTTTTCTGCAAAAGAATATGAAATACTGTTAATAAAGGAAGATAGTGGAAAAAGAATTTGTGCTTAAGATTTTTTATATGGGATGCTGGATTTATGGAAATACATCTAATAACCATCAATTGACATTTCACATTTATGGTTTTACATTGATTATTTTCTCTTAAGCAGTAGTTATGAAATATATTTACGAAAACAAATTGCCACATGATACATTGATAAAGCCAAATAAAATTATTATTTTTTAAATATATTTTAAAAATGGTTATAATAGTTTGATCAATCTTTCGAATATTCTTCAACGGTTTTGGAAACATTTTCTGATTTTTATGGATCCTTTCCATTAAAATTCTCTTTTCTTAGAATTGAAAGTGCCGCAGCAAGCCTTCCTGTGTGGGAGGAACAGTTTTGCTCATTTCCTGAGCAACATCGAATTCCTAACAGAAAAATCGTTGTTCTCAAAGTGGTAGGTGGCTATTTCGAACATCAAAAGCAAATATAAGCCATTCATAAGTTCACAAACGACCTCAAATGGCGCTCTTCCTATACGTAAGATGCAATCAGGATGGTCCTAGGGGTCCGTGAAGTGGCTATTCCATGAAGCAGGACTACCATTCACACTCTAACAAGGATTTTTGAAAGCAGT
>JAFIDM010002131.1:41327672-41366733 GCA_023159025.1 Thereuonema tuberculata | reverse complement strand
GAAGCAGGACTACCATTCACACTCTAACAAGGATTTTTGAAAGCAGTTGAAATAACCTATTTTGCAACACCCAACAACCATTTATAGCTACTTCGGAAAAAATTCTAAATGATGTTCAGACATTTCAAAATCTAATTCTTCAAACACACTTTCCAAAGTCTACAAGGCCTACTATTTCTAATTGTTAAAGTTAATTAAAAACAATTAACTATTCAAATTAAACAAAAATTGGGAGATTGGAATTAAATTATCCTGAGTGAGAATCCCAAAAGTAATAAAATTGAATCAAATTAATAATGTCATTTTTCGTCATGCTTAAAAAGGTTAAAAACAGAACGTTTCAGCCCAACTTGAGGTTATTTTCGCTATTGTAAATCATAAATCAACTGCCAGATTATAATAATTCGAAGCTCGACAAAAATACAAACATTGATAAATGGAAATGATAATAAATTGAGAACGTTCCCAATTGCTGACCTATTGGTCGAGATTAGAAAATTTTATAACTCTGAAGTTCTATATTTAGAAGCAGACTACTGTGAATGTTACGTTTAATCATTATAAATTTGTTAAAAATAATTCTTTTGCATCAATAAGTCAAACTAATCACCATTTATCTTTTGTTAAGTTTTGATTGCTTGCTTCGTTTGAAAAAACCATTAAGAGATGCCGTACATTTGTAATTTATTAAAAAATTTTAAAAGTTAGGTATTTAGAAAGTCTGTGATTAACATCGAATTTAAGTGAAAGAAGTTATTTATATTTATTTTTCTACAACTGTAAACAATTAAAAGTTAAATCTTATTTTAATATTGATCAGCAGAACTCATTATTGGGAAAAATCATAACTAAGAAAATTTGAAGATTCGATAAGCTTATTGATGATTCAAAGTTTTCAGAGATACATTATGGGAGAATAATCATTACTAAATTCCTAATGGCTTATCATGCAAATTAGCAAATATAGTCTCCATGGATTATCATTCTTCGGCCATCGCAAAGGTTATAAAATATTACAATATCTCCGCTGCTGCTGCTTGCCGAAATACT
This sequence comes from Thereuonema tuberculata, assembly GCA_023159025.1. NCBI lineage: Eukaryota > Metazoa > Arthropoda > Chilopoda > Scutigeromorpha > Scutigeridae > Thereuonema > Thereuonema tuberculata. Next base: position 41,365,683 of record JAFIDM010002131.1, on the reverse strand, counting down.
CCTTAACAAGTTTAAGCAGTTGGCAGAGAGAAATACATTTTATACCTGAAATGTATTGATGCGGAGCGTAAATATATTCGGGAATCCTGACTTGCTTTGTTGGATCATGTATCCTACCACGAAGGGGTTTCAGCCAAAAAACGGTCAAGTATTCAAGTGATATAAGCCATGGCATTGATAAAGATAAACCCCTTGTTTTAACCAAAGCAAAACCTAACTTTTTAAGAAAATATATGAAGTTTGTATTTATGGTTTCAACTGGTGCCAAGCTATAATGATCGTGTTTCGGTGAGCAGTGTTTACCAATATGGTTTTCTGAAACGATCGAGTGATGCACAACATCATCAACAGTAACAAGAGATAAAAGAAAGAAGGAAATTCATTTTGATCATTGTATTCTTATTCTTATTTTCTCTTTTATGTTTTGATCGATCTGACGTTTGCAGAGAGAAACTTTCCGATAGTTTTGGTTCTGTTTTTAATTTGGAGACTGATACTTTTTCTGAGTTCCACGTGGCCTAGGCCTCATTGTACGAAGTTTACAAATAGTTCCATGGGTCAGGACTCCGTCGGTTGAATTGCTTTCTTGATCATCTCAAGGATTCTTCTACATTCGCCTGATTGTCGCTGAAGTGGTCCCCTCCCTTTCTGAGAATTGGTTGTGTTCTACAGGGTTTACAAGCCGTGCCATCTCGTTGGTTTATTCGGCTTTACATTGACTCAGTCTGTTGTGTAAGGACATTAGCAATTGATAAATTCCAGTAGTACAGGACGCAAAGGAATTTTAAATTAAATTGTGTTTCATTCTATGCTAGTGTGTTAGCCTGCTGCAATTGACTTTCAGATATCAACAAGCACATGTTAAATTGTTGTCAATAGAGCTATACATATCTACGAGAAAATCCAGCTTTCCTATGGCTGATGATGCTTTCACTCTCAAAGATCCAGGTTAATTTTAGAGTAGCTACATTATGGTATCTTTACAGGTTTAAAACAAATGTTCACAATGTTTGCTTAAACAGGGAGCTTAGATAATCTTTCTCTGTGTTTCACTGCTCTGCGGCAGTATATCAGCTGATGCCTATTATCGCCCCCAAACCTAACCATTTAAATAAAAGTACATTTATTACCTCAAATAAGAATGCCTTTTGAGTCGAGCTGATACTCTGGGACGGCCGTTTCGAGCTTATTAGGCTATCCTCAGCCAGAGCTAATCAGCCAGTGCAGGACTCAAAAGGAGTTCTTGTTTTTTATTTTCTTGATTTTAGTCTTTGAGGCGTCACAGTTTCCATCATGTATACATATATTACCCCTTTCCTACTTTTAATGCCATTTCCGTAGTTTTTGCAGGTGGTTCCATTTTTTTCCATTGGTATATTTAATAGAGAGCTTTGGAAAATGCGTTTTACTCAAACTCCAAGTAAATCCTCAATATTCCATAGTTATCATGATTTGTTGTATTGTTCTCATGATTTTATAATATAGTCTGATCGTTATTCCTTGAACTTTCATTTCGATACTGTTTATTTTGCCCACTTAAAATCCAGATCTCCTTATCTCATCGTCCGGATTTCCTCCACAGAAGCATTACATTTAACTCGTCTATTCATTATTTTTAGTTTTGTTCATAGTAAAGATAAAAATAACGATGCCAAAAAAAAAGAAAAAAAAGAAGAGCAGCTGTACATTCTAATATAAAGAGCATTATTAAGTCGTTTGCTAAAATTTAAGTTTTTTAATATCTTTTATAGCTCTGATATTTTTCCTTCTGTTTTATCCTGCCAACTAAATTGTATTATTTCAATTTACAGGTATCGTTTTGTATTAGTTGGTTCCTATTAAGTCTTGAACGCCATCTTATTTTTGAAACCTTTCATCATGCCAAATTTAGTTATTTAACATTTTTTTTTCCTCGACTATTTTACAGACTTCCTCAGTAAGTAATTTTTACTCCGCAAACTTAATTTTTCATAAATTATTGTATATCCAACCTCCATCAAAATCAATTTTCATTTTCTTTTTAAAAATATTAAAGAATAAAACTATTCGCTAGTAGTCTACTACTACTACTACTACTATTAAGTAGTAGTCTACTACTGAGATATCAGGTATAATCATTATGCTCCAAGATAAGTTGTTAAAGTAAAGAATGACAGTATGCAAATAAAGAAACAGGACAAAATAAGCTATCAATTTAAAAATAGTTCAATAGTAAAGAAAACTTTGTTTATAAATGAATAATAAGAAACCCATTCTATTTTTCTGTTTAAAACTTTATTTACAAGAATATTACTTAATTATTTACTTAATTATATTTTTTTTGTGAAATCATAATATCCATTAGCAAAATTAAACATATGATAAAACTCACTGTAGAAATCTACAGTATTATCTTTGACCTTTTTACATGTACATTTATTAGACTGACCTTTGTAGAGAGAATTTTAAGTTATTTTAAAAAATAAGCACACATGAATAGTTTTCATTATCTTAAAATTTATTAACCATCAGATGGGTTTTTTGGGTTAGTAATGATTTCCGGAATAATAAAAGTATCCTAAACTCTACTACTATTACTACCACTAATAAGGATTTTCATTATCCCTACAATACTAATTATCTTTATTTTCCCAAAATTTGGTCACTGTTTAAGTTATAAGTCAGTATCTTTTTATAAAGTATCACATTAGTAAGTGCTGTACAAAAATATCAGTTAATAAATTTTTAGATTTTATTAATCAATTATGAAATGATATGTTGTTAAGGCCTTATATTTTTGTTAACTTTATTCTGTGCACTCTGAAAGTTACTATAAATTTAAAAATTTAAAACATACAATATTATACTTCAAAGTTTCCGGTAAGTTACAAAATTTTGTCGACTTTAAGAAATTTTATTATAAACCTAGACCTACAGTATAGCTAAAGAAAGTAATTTTCAACCTAAAAATAAAGAATCAATGTAAATTAAAAACATGAAATAAAGTACCGGCTGATCAAGAAATAACAGGACGTGTTCGGAACCTTGTGGCGTGTTATGTACTGAACGAAATAGAATAAAAGTTGGCCACCATACACATAAAAGTATGCAGTTTCGATTTGCCAAGAAAAAAAATTAGTACCAAACAACGCCGATAGGGGAAATTCTGGCGCTTCGGTCGAAACATGCAGCATGAAATTTGCATATACGGGTACTTTGTGACGCGATATTGAGGTGAAAAGGAGGGGTTGTGGGAGTTCTAGTCATTCTGCAAGAAGTCGATGTCGTTGTCACTACGTGATCGTGCCTTAGTAGTCAACCTGTTTTATCAGCGGGATGAAAATGCCAATGCTGCTCTTCGTGAATACCGGCGGTTAAAACAGTTACGTAGAGAACCGCTGACGATAACTAACTTACGAAGAATGGTTGAACTCTTGGTGTGCAACCAGGCCGAGGACGTAAACGAATCAAGCAGGAACAAGTTGAAGAAGTTGCAACTGACGTTCAGGATCATGCGATAGCTAATAAGTTGGGTACCTGCAGTGCACGTTTAATATCACGACAAACAGATATCCCGTTTTCGACGGTGCAGAAGGTATTGCGTAAGATTCTTAAATTTTATCGTGTAATATAACATCCATTCAAGACCCCCTGTTCCCAGGGGACAGAAATATCCGATTAGAGTTTGCTTTGAGATTTTTGGTTCGATTGGAACTGGATGACGAGTGGCCGTGGCGGATATTATGGAGCGATGAAGCTCACTTCCATGTGCACACTAATATCAACACACACAACTGCCGATACAAATATTTGGGTTGATACAAATCCACACATTGGTGAATAGAGCCCCTTACAATCGCCGAAAGTCACAGTTTGGTGTAGGTTCACTGCTTCTTTTACCATCGGCCCTTACTTTCATGAAGAAGTTGGTAGAAATGGACTAGTGACTTGTTCTGTCAATTCCGACAGGTATGCCGATATGCTCGAGAATTTTGTGATACTTCAACTGCAGCAAAGAAATTGTATCGATTCTGCAATTTTCATGCAAGAGGTTGCGCCACCGTACATCGGACGTCGGGTGAAGGATGTCCTACGTCAACATTTCACAGACGCTACAGTAATTAGTCGCGCATTTCCCACGAATTGGCCTCCGAGGTCCCCTGATCTGAATCCTTGCGATTTTTTGTTGTGGGGCTATCTGAAAAGCGATGTGTATCAAGGACATGTTCCTGGCATTCCTAACTTAAAAGATCAAATAACGTTACATGTCAGACGAATAAATGCCGATATCCACGCGGGGCCCCTGGGATCTTTTAAGATGCCAAAGAGAGAGTGGTGTGCGGAAAGCAACGGGAAGCTACCGCATTTACTTTTCCCAAGAAAAACTGCAAACATGTCATGATGAATCTTTCCTCGGCAAAAAATTCCGGATGTAAACTATCCCCCCTTTCGGATGTCCGGGAGGGGAATACTGAGGAAGGTTACATTATGACGCAATTCAACCGACAGAAGAAAAGAAGATTGAGGATTGGATCATGGAATGTGAGAACTCTTCTTCAAGCGGGGAAGTTGGAAAACTTGAAGGAAGAAATGAGAAGAAACAGAGTGGATGTGATGGGAATATCAGAAGTGAGGTGGAGAAATAGTGGTGAGTGATGAATTTAGAATGTTTTATTCAAATGGTGAATGTAAAGGAAGTTATGGTGTTGGTGTACTACTGGGACCATGTGTGAAAGATAAAGTGATATCAGTGCGTTATGTAGATGATCGGATGATAATGGTGACACTACAAGGGAAAAAATTGGACTTAGTGCTAGTGCAAATTTACATGCCACATAGTGGATTAGAAGACGAGAAAGTGGAAGAAAACTATGAGAAGATAGAAGAAATAGTTGAGAAAGAGAAGAAGGGTGCATGTGTAATCCTAATGGGCGACTGGAACGCAGTAGTAGGAGAAGGGCAAGATGGGAAAACGGTTGGAAAATTTGGACTGGGGAAAAGAAATGACAGAGGTGAATCTTTGGTAAATTTCTGTAAACGGAATGAAATGATTGTTGGAAATACGTTATTCCAACAGCATAAAAGAAGACGATACACGTGGACTTGCCCAAGGGATGACAGTAGATATCAGATAGACTATATACTCGTACAGGAAAGATATCGAAATTGCTTTAAAAATGCAAAGACTCTACCAGGAGCGGATATTAATTCAGATCATGTCCTACTGATAGGCGAAGTTGATATTCGTCTTAAAAAGATAAGAGGAAGGCAAGTGACGAAGAAGTTTGATATAGAAAAACTTATGAACGAAGATGAAAAAAGAAAATTTGCAGAACGTTTTCAAAAGAAAGCCTCTAATTTAGAATCTGCACCTGAAAATAGTAATGAATACTGGACTCATATAAAAAGCTGTATACAGGAAACAGCAGAAGAAACAATAGGATACAGAGAAGGTAAGAGTAATAAGAAACCTTGGGTCACAGGGAAAATGTTGGGGAAGATGGAGGAAAGGAGAAAATGGAAAAACATCAACACAGAAGAAGGTAAAAGAAATTACAAGAAACTAAACAACGAACTAAGAAGAGTAACTGATAAGGCGAAGGAAGACTGGATGAAACAGAAATGTGAAGAAGTAGAGGATCTAGAGAAAAAAAGGAAGAAATGTTTTTTTGTACCGCGAAGTAAAATGTTTGGATTTCACAAATAAGAATAAGAAGTCTATGTGGTTGATAGAAGACGAAATCGGCAATGAAATAACCGACAAACAAGGAATTTTGAACAGATGGAAGAAGTATGTAGAAGAATTATATGAGACAGGGAATCGTCCAGATTACTTAGCTATAGAAGATGAAACAGCTGTATCAGAAGACGAAAAAGGATGTTGTATTCTAAGGGAAGAAGTTGAGCTAGCGATTAGGGAAATGAAGAATGGGAAAGCAACAGGAGTTGATGGAATACACATTGAGTTAGTTAAATGCTTGGGTGAAGACAAGAGGCAAATACTATCATTATCCAATGACATATATGAGAAAGGTGAATGACCTGATGATTTCACGGAAACAGTATTGCTGCCAATACCGAAGAAAAATAATGCAAAGAAGTGCAATGAGTTCAGGACTATCAGCCTTATATCGCACTCAGCGAAGATTCTTCTGCGAATACTGAACAGACGTTTATATTCTAAGGTGGAAGGAGAGTTGGAAGAAGAGCAATTTGGTTTTAGGAAAGGAGTAGGTAGGAGAGATGCAATTGGACTGCTGCGAACAATCGGCGAAAGATATCTAGAAAAAAATAAACACGTATATGCAGTATTTGTGGACCTGGAAAAGGCTTTGACAGAGTGGATTGGAATAAACTTATGGAAATCTTGAAGAAAATTGGTGTGTATTGGAAAGAGAGAAGGCTAATAACTAATCTTTATATGAAACAACGAGTCAAAGTCAGGATAGGAGAAAAATTGTCAGAGGGAAGTGGAATAGGGAGAGGGGTGCGACAAGGATGCCCTCTATCACCTACACTGTTCAACATCTACTTAGAGGAGTTAGTGAAGAATTGTTTTCAGAACATGGGAGGGGTGACAGTATGAGGAAGAACAATAAAGTGCATAAGATTTGCTGATGATATGGCATTGTTAGCAGAAGAGGAGATGATACTAAGGGACCTGCTACTGCAGCTGAATGACAGCTGTGAACAATATGAAATGAAGATAAATGTAAACAAGACAAAGACTATGGTTATCGGAAGAAAGACAAAGAAGATAAACATAAGTATTCGGAATGAGACATTGGAACAAGTGAACAACTTTAAATACTTAGGGTGTACTATAAGTGGTGATATGAACTGCTGCCAAGAAGTCAAGAGGAGGATAGCAATAGCAAAGGAGGCTTTTAATAGGAAAAGGAGCATCTTCTGCGGACCTCTGGAAAAAGAACTAAGGAAGAGACTAGTGAAGTGCTTTGTGTGGAGTGTGGCATTGTATGGGGCAGAAACATGGACATTACGACGCATTGAAGAGAAACGACTAGAAGCATTTGAAATGTGGATATGGAGAAGAATGGAGCGTGTGAAATGGACAGACAAAATAAGAAATGAAGCAGTGCTAGAAAGAGTGGGTGAAGAAAGAATAATGCTGAAACTGATCAGGAAGAGAAAAAGAAACTGGTTGGGTCACTGGCTGAGAAGAAACTCCCTAATGAAGGATGCACTGGAAGGAATGGTGAACGGTAAAAAAGTTCGAGGCAGAAGAAGATTTCAGATGATTGACAACATTATGGTAAATGGATCTTATGTGAAGACGAAGAGGAAGGCAGAAAATAGGAAAGATTGAAAAATGCTGGGTTTGCAGTGAAGGACCTGCCCTTGGCAGAGAACTATGTATATATGTATGTATGTATGCTGCGAACCACCGTCGAAAACCTCGTGGAACGAATGCAATTAGTGGAACATCAGCTTGAGCCAAATTTGTAGGTTGCTGTAATAAACGTTTTTCGTTGGTATTTGATGTGTTGTTATTTACTGTGTCCATTGGCAGTTATGTATTCTTTTTTCATACATTATGCGCTTGCAGCGCCAGAAGTTTCCCTATCGGCGTTGTTTGGTACTAATTTTTTTTTTTGGCAAATCGAAACCGCATACTTTAATGTGTATGGTGGCCAAATTTTGTTCTGTTTCGTCCAGTACATAACACGCAACAGGGCTCAGAACACCTCCTGTTATTTCTTGATCACCCAGTAGTTGCTAATGATACAGACATAAAAAAGATAACATCATTATCAATGATAGGAATTATATTTTTCTTTTTAGTTAGTCTTAGTATGTTCCTCACTCTGAGTACCAAGTTCTTCACTCTGAGCAAAGCAGCGGGAACACCCCATTAGAACTTTCATCCTTGGAGGATCTAATGTATAAATCCTAGAATTCTTAAATAAATCTCACTGCCATAGACAGCGGAGGAAGTGAAGGAGAAGAAGCAGACAAATATAGTAAAGATAGGAAACAGCCATGCCGACGTCGGGAAGCAAACCAAGATTCTGACACATCTGCCTCGTGCGAGTCCACTGCCTAATCTACTAGACCATGCCGGAACGGCGGAATTTATAAAAATATAAGTTACAGACCACTATATACATGTAAATATATGTAAACAATTACACTCACATGACATGAATTAGCAGACTAAGGTTTAGTAAAGCTTAGAAGTACAAGATTACGAAACCTGTTACTTAGATACCATTTTTCGATGACGAATCTGATCCTACAGATTATTATTAAATGGATTGAGGAAGCTTTATACGAAAGGTGAACAACCCGGGGTCCGCCGATGTATTAGTTGCGGCCCAGTAGTATCAAACGTAAATTTAAATTTGAATCTGCCAACAGATACATTGAAAAATGTCAGTAACTTCCAATTGCAACTGTCTCAGACTGTATTATTGGAATGTGGTTAAAAAATATAACTATTTGATAATTTGAAGTTTATGTAAATTATATTTATTATTAATTGCTTTTATAAATGACATTATCAAATCATTAATTAATAAGATATAGCAAGGGTTTGGGGATTGAAGGATGGGACGCTCCATTAGAATATTTATAAAGTGCAAATATATATATGTAGGTTTAACAGAGATATTGCAGTTAATGATAATCATTCAGTTGTAGTAAGTTATCACAAATCTTAACTAAACGTTCTCAAAATCGACGGGACTCAACACTAATCTTCAACTGTTCAAAATATAAAGTTTATCTAAAACAAAATATAATCGTGAATTATATATTACACAAGTAGAGGAATATGGTTAAATTAAGAATATTACCTTCTTTCCTATTAATGTAAAAATACAGTTAAGTTCCATAAAGTTCACATAAGTTAAACTTTAACCCTTTAAACGTTCTAAATCATCAACGTTATCACATTCAATAAGCTTTATCATCTTGTATGAAATATTAAGGTTTTATATATAATATTTGATCTCCAAAATTAACTTCTTAAGAGTTCCTCTGATTAAATGTTAATTTGTAATACACGAGATTAATAACATATGCCTATACACGCATGTATTTCCCTTGGAGAATATTCCATTAAACCTTTCTTCCTTTGGCGATAATCTCTTAAAACTTCAAAGTTCTTTTACGTATATTTCTTTTTATCTACAAGGTTTTAAATCTGATATTAATTAAAACCGCAGCGTTCAATATACTAGAATAATCAAAAAGTCACTTACATTAAGTTCTGCATAAAACTAAGTTCCGCATCTCTGCATATCGATTAACAATTTTACGGCATCTGTTCACTAGTAGATTCCTGTCGTGGAATTCTTTACGATACCATATTACATGATGTCACTGTTTACCTATTGAAGATCGTTCTCTGTAGTCGTGGCATCTTCCTACTGGTAAACCGTTCCATTTCCTGCTATCGTTGGAAATAAGAACATAGTAAAACAGATTAGTTTATTAAAGTAAAATTACTCATTAATTTACTTCAAGCAATCCTACTTTACACACAACTGCACAAATAAACATATTAAGGAGGATACTCATGATTTCCTGAAGTAGTTTTTACCTTCTACTCCGCAAAACTTGTGCCATATACTTTTCTTCATTTGATCGCCAATTTATACTAAATCTCTCTCTCACAGTTCATGTTGCCAAGTAACAAAGTTCCTTACAACAATCAGTCTTTAACAAGAGCTGCTGCTCTTCCACTAAACAATACCATTGTTGCTATTGTTTCTTGCCAGACAATTCAATTAACTGCCTCTCGAACTTCATATTGTTATACCATTATTTCCTACAGTTTCCCCTCTCAATATGAACTCACCAAAAAAACTAAATAATGAATTATTCAAAAAATATCTTTTTAACCATTTCTTCATGTTTTGCCGTACTTAGACCTTTCGTGAACAAATCTGCAATATTATTTGTGCTTTCCATATAGGTCAAGCTAATTTTCTTTTCTTCTACCAAATCCTTGATTATATGGTATTTCACACTGATGTATCTGCTTCTGGTTTGGTTAAATATATCCTCAATCATCTTGATGGTCGGTTGATTGACACAATTTATTACTGTTGTGCTAATTGCTATTTCTTCAAATTTTAATTCTGTGAGTATGTTGTTACAACTCATTATATGACGACAGCATTCACAACATGCAATGAGTTCAGCTTCTTGGGTTGAATGAGATACGATTGACTATTTTTTGCTCATCCAGGCAATCGGACAGGCACCTAAGAATACTATATACCCACTTGTGGATTTAAAACCAGGCCTATAGCGAAGCTTGCATCAGCAAAAGCATACATATCATGTGGATTATTTCCATACGTTAATCTATAGTTCACTGTTCCTTTGAGATAACGTAGGATTCTTTTAGCCTTAATAAAGTCGGCATTACTTGGTTTGTTAGACTTATCAGAACATCTACTAATTGCATACGTAATGTCCGGTCTGGAACAATTTGCCAAAAATGTAAGGCTACCCATGATACTTCTGTATCCTAAATGATCTGTTTCATTTAAAATATCTTTATCTTCAGTATCTTCACAGTTTACTGATTTCTCTTCTAAGTAAGACGTTGAAACACTTCTGCATTCACTCATCTTATGTTTTGCAAAAAGCTCTTTAATAAAATTCTCTTGATGGATGACCAAACTCTGTGCTTGCAAATCATATCTTATTTGCATGCCTATGTAATCTTTAATTTCACCCAAGTCTTTTATACCAAATAATTTGTTCAACTCTTTCTTGATAACATCTATGATTGATTCTTTCTTACCAAAGATTAATATGTTATGAGCATGTGAGTCTTGGCAACTTATTTTACATGAAATGTTTTGGGTGGGATAAACCTATCAGAAATTGTTATATAATAAAGAACCGGAAACCCCTTTATGAGGGGTTGGAGGGTGAAAGTTACAGATTTCTTAATTTTGTTGTTGTTTGTGTTCAGCTTTCTAGGACTTCAGGAAGTACCCTAGAGGTTTTGATGATCATGAGTCAGTCAGTCAGTCAGTGAATGAGTGAATCAGTGACGGAATCAAAGGATAGATTTCTGACATTACCTGAGGCATATAATTCATCCTTGTCAGTTCCTACCATGAGGGCTTATGGATTAACCAAGAAGAAAAGAAAATTCTTTGATAATAGGTTTCTGATATTTAAAGCTTCCTGGTTGCCATGGATACATTAAGAACCATTGCGATAGATCTTCCCTGACGACGCAACAGGGAGTGGTTTCCTGTTATGCAAATTTCGGCCACGAGATGGCAGCGATCCCAGAATGCAAGGCTTCCTGTTGTAATTCCGTTAAATTCGAATGTTCTGTAACCGTTTCCTCCACTTGAAAAAGCTAGCTCTCGCTAGCGAAACCGTTGTGATTTATTTATTTATAAGTTTGATTAAATTTCTTAGTATTAAACAGGTGTACGGCTCTATTTATGTCATCAATCAGTGACGGAATCGACATATTTTAGGTATTAATAAAATCCAAAGTATAAAGCTAAATAAATGAAACTTAGGGTATTTCATTAGTCTGCTAACTGCATCTTATCCTGAAAATTTGGCTCTCTAGTATTATCCAGGCCGAAGCTATAAGGGTTCGAAAATACGACGAAACGCTTCGAGAAAAGGTACATAGTGCCCTTTCTGCCTTCGGCTCGTCTTGGCGGGGGCACTGCCGTGCCCTCAGATCATGTATAATTGATTTGGATTTATTTGATATCGCTTATAATCGCAGGAGAATTTATCGTGCTATAGAATTTTGAAATTACAATTATCATTTTTGTTTCAAGGCTATGGTATTTATGGTAATGAGTAAAAAGAAGAATTCAGAAAGAAAGAATTTTTCTTATTTAATTTCGGATAGTAAATCTAATAGACTAAACCGAGATTATGAACATCTATTCTTAGAAATATAAACAACTTTATAGAACATGTAAATTTTAGATATGAATTCTAAATTTCCATAAGGTAAGTCATAATAGAAATGGATATTTATGTAAGAAGAATTATTACACTGTTAGCTAGAGAAACTGATATCAACAATAAACTTCAGACATTGTGCTTCAAGAGGATCTTCAAACTTTCATTATTCTAGTGTTCAGATGTTTACAGACAGCGGAGAAAAATGTTTACAAATTTTTTTTAGTAAAATTCTTCAGTAAGAAGATTTGAAATGTTGTAATTAAAGTAGAGAACGACATAGAATTAATTTTCTTTATTGAATAACTGAATTATTTATTTTTAAAAACTAGTTATCTACATTTCTTTTCCTTATTAAAAAAAAGAAACAACTTGTATTTCCTTAAACTGTACATTGCTAAATTGTTACATTACGTGAAAAGATTTATAATTAATTTTTAAATTATTAAAGAAACAATTAGAAAATAAATTAGAATTTCGGTATCAAATTTCGTTCATTACGACGATGACAAAATCAATGAAGAATTGTTTATTTTTTCATTTCCTTATTTAAGAAAAATAAAATAATTTCTAGAAAAAAATAAGGAAATGACACAGAACTCTGAGCTTTTTTTTAACTCACCGATAAAAGCTCAGATGTTGTTTTAGTGCTGTGTCATTTCCCTATTCTTTACTATTAATTTCGTGGCAGGTTAAATTTTTTGTTTACAAATTAATTACGTTCAAGTTAAATTTTTGGGAAATCTTTGTAATTCCTTTTATTCTGTAAATAGTTTCGAAATCATACTATCTTCTCTTTTCTTTAAGCAATTATATTGAAAATTACGGATATCTTCAACACCAACTACGTAAATTAGTTTCTTTAAAAACCTATTGTTTTTAATTAACTATTCATTTCTAAAATGCTTTTATAATTCTATATCTGTTCTTTTGTTGGAAGGAGCACCAGCGTTCTAAAGTTTTAATTCGAGCAAAAAAATGACCGTTTTTTATTAATCATAAAACAGCTCTCTGTGAAAAACTTCAGCATTCTTCATCCCAATAAATGAATTTATGGATAGAAAGTTAAAATCATTTTTTCTCATTCTCTGTATTTTTACGGATGCATAAAAAACTGTAGGGCCGAAAAAATTTCCATTTAGCACAAAATAGTTTGAATTCCAATGTTTTGTAAATGATATCAACAAACCAATTCTAATACAATTAACACAAAAATTCTAACTTAAAAAATTAGATAGGCTTCAAAATGTATTTTACTGTACTGATGGCCAAATGCACCAAACTTCAATTAACTTTGACGGCTGCATTGTGGACGTAGCTAAAATTAGTGTGGGGGGGGGGGGGTTTCGCCCCAGAAAAATTTTAGCCTTTGTTTTAAAATTGTGTCAAAGGAAACAAACATGTATAAAAAGAAATTTATCAAGTTTCTGAATAAATTTTCTTTTTATATATGTTTGTTTCCTTTCACACAATTTTTTTTAAAAAAGGCTAAAATTTTTTGGAGCAGCACCCCTCACTAATTTTAGCTACGTCCACAATGCAGCCGTCAAAGTTAATTGAAGTTTGGAGCACTTGGCCATTAATCTTTCAGGATTTTTAAAATCCAATTAGAGATAATTTTTTTCTTTTCTTGATGGTTAGGATAATCAAATGCTGAGCGCTGAGGCAGATAAAATTGAAGAAGTTTGGGACATTGATGTGGAGATAAGCCCTTCGTCAACCAATGATGCTGCTCGACATGACGACTACGATTTTGAAGCATTTTAGTTTCCATTGCGTAGACTCCTGAATACGTATTCCTGGGGATACAGCTCCATACATCTGAACAGATTTTCCCTAAGCCAGTCAACGTACGAGGTGCGCATCGTGTAATCCTAGATTTGAGAAGCCTGGAATCATTGAAATTAATTGGGGAAGCAGCAGGTTACTTACATCTATGCATGTGAAGAGAATGCCATGAATCCTGGTCTCAAGAGCCGTTCACTCATAGTACTGGATCAAGAAACGTTAAGTATGGCTGGATGCTTTGTCGATGTGAAAGCTCATCAATGAAGCGTCGTTGCCATAAAGCTGTGGGACACGGGTGCTTATACTTCCATTACAGTCTCTTAGAAGTATAAAATAGATTACCTTAGAATTACCAGCCATTCTGAATAATAGGAGAACGCCACGAGGAAAGTATCCTGCGACAATCATGAAGGCTTTGTGGAACTTCTCATTGCATTTCAGCACGAAGTCTGCTTGTCTTTTCTCTCCGATGTGCAAAGTCGCCCTGGTTTTTTTTAGACATAGTCAGGTACACCCATGTTTCGTCCAACGTGACGACATGCTACCAGTGGTGAGGTGCGAGGTAAATTTCGTACAATTTTCTGGAATTGGTTAAGCGTTCCAGGATGTGATGTTTCGTGAGTTTTTGACCATGTGCTTTTGTTCACATTGTATGCCAAGGTTGTTTGTGATTGTCAGCTACCTTGTCATCTTCGTCGGATTCCTGTTTGGCAGTATCTTTGACCTGGGAAACCATTTCGGCCGATTGGATGGCCCTTACTGATCACGAAACCTTTGTCGATGCGTTGTTTTTCTATCACATTGTGGGAAGTTTTGACATTGGGAAGGGCATAGATGTATCCTTTCCAGAACGACTTTATCTTCACAGACATTATTCAGTCTACTCAAGCATTAAGACCGCTAGTATAGGAAAGGCGTATACCCCAAAAGTTATTTTCGAGAAAAATGAGTTCAAACTTTCGCATCGACATATCATTTTCGAATAATAATGGCTGAATATGTACTGCATCGGTGCTCGCAATTCGAATCCTTCAATTTTATCTGCCTCAACCCTCCGTACTACATAGGTTGTTTTGTTAAAATTTGTTTATTATAAACAATCTGAAATCACCAAAGAAGTAATCTTATAATGCAGCACTAAAAAATTATGAAATATGTGACGCATTTATAGTGCATTTTCTAAGAGACATATTAATGTAAAAAAAAAAAAAACCTATTAATCCACTTGTGCCGTAATTTCAAATATCAGAATGTTAACGAATCACTTTTTAACTGATGAAGAAAAATACATTGTAAAACAAAAGAGTAAGATCTAATATAATCTTAATATTATCTTCATACTCAAGACAAAAGAAATAACATGAGTAACATTAATGTGTTACATCAGTACACCGTTGTGTTAGTGGGCATGTGTATTAGATATAATCTATCAACTTCGTATTTTCTGACCAACATCTAACATTGAAATTTCAGTATCAATTATTTAATTTTGATTATCTTGATCACAGACACGAGTAGTCTGTTTAATCTTTAGATCAAAGTACCTTACCATAATATTGAAATACTGCACTATTAGAGCTAAAGTGTTTGCCTGTAGATTGTTTGCTGAAGCATTGAATGGCAATGAAAAACGTTTTCCCGAAACTCCAGAGAGTTTCAGATTACAAACTTCGTTTAGTAAACTGCTCGTCGATTATCTTCTTCGTTGATAAACATTGAACAAAATTGAGTTAATGGAATTCGTTAATAATTAATTCTGTCGAAGCTTAATTGATAGAATTAACCAACTTCTCTAAC
This sequence comes from Thereuonema tuberculata, assembly GCA_023159025.1. NCBI lineage: Eukaryota > Metazoa > Arthropoda > Chilopoda > Scutigeromorpha > Scutigeridae > Thereuonema > Thereuonema tuberculata. Next base: position 41,350,194 of record JAFIDM010002131.1, on the reverse strand, counting down.
GCAACAGTATGTTAAACTAAGTTTATTGTATTTTAATAAACTTGCTTTTATTTATTGTATTTAGCTTATATTCATTTAGATGATGAAAAGCTGTTTATAGAAGTTGAAATCTTTACGATAACAATATAATAAAGGAAACAATAAACAAAAAAGCTATTTTCTCTTTCTTCTTTATGTATATTGGTTGGGAAATTGAAGGTCTGATTTCTTACTACTAATGTGCTCCTTCCAGAAATAAAAATAAAGATATTTTTTTTAAAATATTTCTTGAAGACAATAGTGCAGCATACCATTGATATACAAGGATCACTTGTATTTAAATGTGCTTCAGCTGATTCAATGAAAGATATCTCCAAAAGTCATTGGAAAAAAATTACATTGGCCCTCGCTAAAGTATCATTTTATCCTTGAATGTCAGAATAGAAAAGGAACAATAAAATTAAACAATGAACTGACAAGTACTCTTTAAATGAAAGAGTTAAATGAAAGAGCTGCCTTGTCAGAAGTCAATTTTGAAAGCTATCACATTACAGCAGTTTTTACTTCTTCCATTTTCAAAACGGTAGCAGTTTTCATTTTACTGAATGAGTTGCTGTAGTATTACTGTCAGCCATATAAAAATCTATGAAGTGCAAATACTGAAAAATTCACTAGGAACTCATTTTAAATTATCTTAAAATCACTTACAATTTGTTAAATGCTCCTACGTTAGTTTACTCTTAAAGTGATCAATTTTGTTAATCCCTTTTATTTGTACACTGCCCATCTAACTGTAAAACGGAAACGGTTCTCTATATAAGAAAAATTATCAAGAAAATATATAAAAGCAGGTATCTATGTTCTTTAAATTAAGTGCACTTTTTATGACTGTATCATTATTAACCTTTTATCGAAGCGAAAAACTTTTCCCAGAATGCTTTGTATTAAATATTTATTCGCAATGTTTGTGAATTGTTCCTTTCTAAATTATCTACCTAAAAATGTTCCATTGGAATATCAACTGCTGTTAACAAAGAAAATTAAACGCAATTTTATAATTCTTGGTTTGATAAAATCAAATTTTTATTTTTCACCAAGTAGTTAATAATCAATCTTTTCTAAAGTTCTACGGGAGCCACTGTAGTAAAAAATTTTCTTTTACAGAAAATTTATGGAATAAATTACATATATCAGGTCGGAAAGGTAGTTATTGCGGTTTTTGGGAATGTTGATTTTCAATGCTCTATTTTCAATTAAGTTTGTGTTCAATTGCATTGACTTTATATATCATTTTAAAGTGCGTTTTTCGCTCTGTGTAAATGTGATATTAGTTTTATTTTCAAATATGTTTTCTAGGTTTCGCAGGGTGTTGACTACAACATGGACAAAAAGCAAATTCGAACACTCTTCCTATTCTAGTTCAGATTAGGTCGGAAAGCTGCCGAAACAGCTCGCGATATTAACGAGGCGTTTGGCCCTGGGACCACTAACGAACGTACTGCTCAATGGTGGTTTAAAAAATTTCGAAGCGGAGACGCGAGTCTTGAAGATGATGCACGTAGTGGTCGTCCATCAGAGGTTGACAACGATGTCCTGAGGGCCATAGTGGAAGCCAATCCTCGCATAACCATTCGGGAGATTGCTTCTGAATTGGCAGTAACGCATACAACGATCTGTAACTATCTACAGCAAATTGGAAAAAAAAAAATCTTGATCAATGGGAGCCGCACGAATTGAACGAACGTCAAAAAATCGTCGTTTTGAAGTTTCGTCTGCCCTTCTCTTGCGCAATAAAAATGAATCATTTCTCAGACGAATTGTAACGGACGATGAAAAATGGATTCTTTATGACAATCGGCGTCGATCGGCTCAGTGGCTAGACCACGACGAAGCTCCACAACACTTCCCAAAGCCAAAGGTTCACCAAAAGAAGGTTATGGTGACAGTTTGGTAGTCTGCGGCCGGTTTGATTCATCACAGCTTCCTGAATCCTGGTGAAACCATTACAGCTAAAAAGTACTGCCACCAAATCGACGTCATGCACAAAACACTTCAACATTTGTGTCCAGCACTGGTCAACAGAAATGGTCCTATCCTTCTGCATGACAACGCCCGACCACATGTCGCCCAAGTGGCCCTTCAAAAGTTGAACGAATTGGGCTACGAAACTCTTCCTCATCCAGCATTCTCGCCAGACCTCTCGCCCACCGATTACCAGTTTTGCAAATATCTCGACCACTTCTTGCGTGAGAAATGCTTCAAATCCCAGAGAGATGCAGAAAAGTCATTCAACGAGTTTGTCGCCTCCACAACCCCCGAATTTTATTCAACCGGAATAACAAACCTTGTTTTTCGTTGGCAAAAGTGCATTGATTGCAATGGTCTTTATTTGGATTAATAAAATTTTGTTTGAGGCGAGATATGTGTATTTGAATTTCATAGTTCAAAACCGCAAGAACTTTTTTTCCGACCTGATATAAAGTTCATTAATTGTTTTTTGAAAGAGTTCTTACCTTAACGAAAGGTGAAACATTTTTCTTTTCAATTAATATAAAATAATGTCAAAAAATAGTTGCAATTATATATATATATATATATAGACCGACCCAAATCAAAGCTACCTCTTCGAGTTTCGCAAAGCAAAGATTTCAATCAATCATTTGCAATTGAGAAATTTTTAAAGTATAGAATATAGGAAAAAAATAACTTATATTACTAAATATTTTTAAAGCCTAACAGTAATCTGAAATTTGAAAAAAGCCAATACAAAATTCAAATTATTGTTTCTGTGAAAACACGGCCGAATTTGTCTTCACTTCATCAGCGGCTCAAGTGTTAAAAAACACAATTAAAATTTAGAAAATTTGGAACAACAAAAACGCAATATTTAAAGACTTTGCTCTTTTTATAGTACATATTCTTTTTTTATTTTGATTTTATATCTTTTTATTTCTTTTATTTTTTTATATCCTTTTTTAATTTCTGTTTTATTTATTTCTAGTTTTTTATATTTAAATATTAAACATATAAATGACATTAGACTCCATATAATACTTCTCCAATTATTTGGCGATATTTCGCAAAAAACTCAAATCATTTTTGCTTCTTCAAGCCTTCCTTTTTTTTTTTTTTGAAATATATCTACAATAAGATTTTCTACATTATTGACAACAAAGAAAAATTAGCAAATGATATAGTAAGTGCTTTTTGCATTATTACAAAAATAGAGACAAACAAAAATCTTATTGTAGATATAATTAAAAAAAAAACAAGGAAGGCTTGAGGAAGCAAAAATGATTTGAGTTTTTTGCGAAATATCGCCAAATAAATTAAGAAGTATTATACGGAGTCTGATGTCATTTATATGTTTAATATTAGGAAGAAATGAAGAAGAATAATGAATCATATTTAAATATATTTAAAAAAAAAACAACAACAAAAAAACATATAAACAAGCAAAAAAAAACATATAAACAAACAGATGACTGTCATCAGATCAAACTCAAAATATCTAAAATAAAGGATTTAATCCTGAGTTATCGTAAGATAAATTAAATGATTATAAAGCAACAAATCCTATCTGGAAGAATTAAAATGATTAAATAAAATTATTAAAAATAAAGAAACGTGCGTGAAAACATTTTACAAAGCAATAAAAAGAGATAAAAACGCTACAGAAATAAAATCACTGAGCTACTTTTGGAATATTTGACACCGGGAATCCAGGACATTCTGTTTCGAGGTGATTACCTCTCCTCAGCTGGATTCACCCTCAGCTGAATCCAAGCCAGCAGTTGACTGGCGGGAATTGACTAATTGTCCTTTTTTATTTTTTATTTATTTTTTGATGTTTTTTATATGAAGGGCCATTCCTGTGTTTACTTGTGTTTTGTTTATATTCCTTTGATATCACTGAGCAGCAGTCACTGGGTGAATCCAGCTAAGGAGATTATGCATATGTCTTTCTTATAGTTTAATCCTTCATAAGCCAGCAGTTGACTGGCGGGGATTAACTAAATGCCCTTTTTTTTTTAATTTATTTTTTTGTGTTTTTTATACGAAGGGCCATTCCTGTGTTTACTTGTGTTTTGTTTATATTTCTGTGATATCACTGAGCTGCAGACACTGGGTGAATCCAGCTGAGGAGAGGTCCTCGAAACAGACTGTCATGGATTCCCGGTGTCAAATATTCCAAAAGTAGCTCAGTGATTTTATTTGTTGTGCGTTTTTATTCCTTTTTACTAGTAATGTTAGTTTAAATTTATTTTTGTACAAGAACTCAAGAGATATCTTGATATTAATTCTAAATTTGGAGATTTTTGCATAATTTAAATTAACTTATTAAAGAATTTATAGATAATAATTTTCCAAGTAAAGTTATAAATAAATATATTTTGCAATTTCAGAATAAATTTAAATTTCAAATTAATTAAAGATAAAATTATATTTCATTTTAATTCTTCTAGATAGGATTTGTTGGTTTATAATCATTTAAGTTATGTTATGACAACTCAGGATTAAATCCTTTCATTTAGGAAGTTTTGAGTTTGATCTGATTTGTTTATATGTTTGTTTGTTTGGTTGGTTTTTTTTTTTGTTTCGTTTTTTAAATATATTTAAATACAAAAAAACCAGAAATAAATAAAGCAGAATTTAAAAAAAGATATAAAAAATAAAAGAAATAAAAAGATATAAAATCAAAACAAAAAAAAGAATATGTACGATAAAAAGACAAAAGTCTTTAAATATTGCATTTTTGTTTTTCCAAATTTTCTAAATTTTATTTGCACTTTTTGACACTTGTGCAGCTGATGAAGTGAAGACAACTTCGGCCATGTCTTCACAGAAACAGTAATTTGAATTTTGTATTCGCTTTTTTCAAATTTCAGATTACTGTCCGGCTATATAAACTCACTTCCAAAAGTTAAGCACAGAGCGGTAAAATGCGGAAAAATGGACAAGTACTGATTTGATTGACATGAAATGCTGCAAATAAGTAGCTCTATGTTTACTCATGAAACAAAACAAAGAATTACATACAGAGATAAACAAAATATTGAATTTATTTTCATAAATTATAAGATGACGCCCTATTTGCGTCATTACAAAATGATGTTTAAATTCAAAACAAACAATAAAAACCGACATTAATAGGGTATAAGAGCATCCCTCACCTGCATACAAAGTTTACAACGTTTAATCATGCTTGTTAATAGATGATCAACCTCCGCAGAGTCCAGCAATCGCCATTTCTCCAGTGGGTCAGATTCTAAAGCTCTGAGAGTGACTGGAGGTGGGAAACGTCGACATACAGCATGGCCGAGGGCATCCCAAATATTTTCAATTGGATTAAGGTCCGGCGAGTAAGCCGGCCGCTCCATATGCGCAATCCCTTCACTCTCCAGAAAGTCGTCAGCGATGGCAGATCTATGGGGACGCGCATTATTGTCCATTAAAACGAAAGAATGACCAACTGCTGCAGCGTACAGTATCACAATGGGGTCTAGGACTTCATCTCGATACCGTACAGCCGTCACAGAAACTCGCCTGTAGACGTGCAGGTCGGTGCGATATCCCAATGAAATCCCTGCCCAGATCATGATGCTTCTACCGCGAAATGCGTGATGTTCGGTGATGTTCTGGGGCCGATTCCCTCCAGACCCTTATACGCTTATCATCAGGTTGTACTGCAAATCTTGACTCATCTGTGAACATAACGTTACTCAAATCAGACATAGTCCAATTCACATGCTGGCGGCACCACTGTAATAGTGCCCCTCTGGATAAAGGAACTCAAACTCGTGGTATCCGGGTGTACAGACCATTCATGTGTAGTCGTCGATGAACAGTAGTGGCAGATATCGTCTTACCAATGGCCGCTGCAACCATAGATGTTTACACGTGTGGAGGTCGATCTTCGATTGCGCTTTGCTACAAGAGCAATACATCGATCTTCTGCGGGGGTCGTAACTCTTGAACGACCAGCAACAGGTCTTCGGATAACTGTTTGGCTGGTTTGGAATTTTTCCATAATCGTGAAATGACGGAATGATGAACGCGGAAGAAACGAGCAACATCTGTTATAGACTGTCCTGCTTCAATGCGTCCGACAGCCAGGGCTCAGAATCTTCCATTCGTCTTCTGGAAGCCATAGAAACACGTCTAGCTTGAAAACAAATCGTACGAATGTTTTAAAAACCATTTTTGAGCACTTACATGCAACTCCTGTAGCCCTTCACAAGGCCGGCTTCTTATACGACTGCCTATTTTGCATATTTCTCGACGCGAAACCGTGATTGGCTGTTAATATAATTTGCATACTTCCTTCTACCGCTGCAGCAAATTTCAGCTTCTTTAATTAAGAACGGAAATTAACTTTTCCTTCTCTGTGCTTAACTTTTGGAAATGAGTATATATATATATAAAAGGTGGCCATAAAATAACTTTTCCTTTTTTGAGGCATCTGCAACGAAAACGAATGAACGGAATGAAACCAAAATTCAGGTATTTTCAGGTACTGTTTATTTTCATAACAATCCAATTCCGAAATATCTTAAAATATTAGGATAATTAACTTAATAGAGTTAAACCTTTTCAAAGGAACAAAATAGGATTTCTATTTTAAAAATCATAAACACACAAGACTAAACTACAAGTTTAAAAACTTTAAAAAACTTTTAAAAATTACATAAACTACTTTCGAGGTGGCGAAATGCAATTCTTTCTCAATATGAGCGTTCTTTCAATAGACAACAGCCTTTAATGGAGCAGGACTCAATGGACGCAACACACATGCATCCCGTAGTCGCTTAAGCCAATCGTCGTAACAGGTCAATGCTGCAATCCTGAAGCTGAATGACACCAACCATTTAGGTTTTCTATCTAGGATGTAGGATTTCTATATTTAACTTTTTTTGATGATAATATTGGAATAATAATTGTGAAAATAAAAATCACATCTTGGAAATGCATTCAGATATGGAATTGCAGGTTTGAATTCAATCTTGGTAGATGCAACTACATCAAGATGTAGTTTATATCCCATTTTCGAAATGATTAGAAATGAAAAAAAAAATGCTCAGTGACAAAAATATATTAACAACAGGGAATGAAAAGGGAAAATTGAACTATCATGAAAATCGGTTTCCAGAGAATTGTGCAGTGCATATGGTTTAATTTATGCTTTACATTAAGAAGAAAATAACTTGAAATAATGTTAAAAAGTAAAATTGATAATCTAAGAAAAACGAATAATTGCGTTTCAAAGTACATACTCAAAGTACATGCCAAATATTCAAATAATATTACAATAAACACCAGTGAAACAGCTGGTTACCATACCGGTTACAATAAACTTTATAAATGATGATACCAGTTAAAAAATTCAATGTCAATGCTACTTCATCTCGTCTGCCAAGATTTACATAAATATTATTTGGAATTAGAATTTCCAGACGTCGTAGTTGGAACTAAACGCTGAATTTTGTCTGCAGAAAGCACGTTGAAAATTGATTATTTCCTCCCCCTCTCCCCCTTGAAGCCCGCATGAATAAATCTCCTTCCCATCTGTTGCTCTGTCAATTACATCTCCGCTGACACTTTCCGGATAAAATCAATCCTGAAAGAAAAGATAAGACTGAAATCTAGTAAGCCACCAAGACAATCAGCAGGAAATCAGCTTTGTCACTTGAATCCAATCAACGTATTTTCCATCTCAAGAATTCAAATAGCTTTTTACCGCTCACGCAACAGCACTTCTCAATTTCAGTGTAGAAAGAATGAAAGCTTTCGGGTCTTGTCTTTTCAGAGGAAACGTAATTGCACTTGATAAAGTGGAAGACCTGCAGCCAATTAATTTTCCTTTTCTTTTTTTTTTGTTCTTCATAAAAATTCTTTCAGTGTTTTTGTTTGTTTGCATCCGAAGAAAAGAATTCCTCTGTAAATGTTGGATTGTTTACCCTGCAATTTAGGAACTTCACGTGAAGTTAATAATCAACTTTTCGGATGCCGAAAATTCCATTAGGCACTGTTTGCTTATGTTGAATTTAGCCGTGCTTTACATTAAAACTCATCGGCCATAGAAAATAAAAGAAAATATATAATGTAAAATTTTGATTTTTTTTAAATCACTTTTTTTTAATAACCTAATTAACCTCAATCTTAATGTTCCCAGTAAAGAAAGGAAGTAATGCTCAGAACTATAGAAGATCTATCAAATTTACTGATTGAAGTGTTAAATGAAGTCCACTAATTTTCATATAATATATCCATGTAAGATTTCTATCCATGTAAGATTTCTATCCATGTAAGATTTTAACTATATAATCGACAAACAATGTGAAAAGAAGGTACCAATGGAACAGGTATACAGGAATTTGATGATTTGAAGTGCAAAATAATCGATTTTTTTTAAATAGGAGATAGGTAATAAGAAAAAACACTTAATGATTTCTAGCAATAGATTCTGTATCGAATACTATGTTTTATTGGCATATAATGGTATTTTCATTTGGTTTGTTTATTTAAGTAAGAAATTTCAGTTTGAGATCTACATATTTGTTGGAGATCTTTCATTGAAAAATTGAGAATTGTCACCTGCTTTATTGGTGTTATTTATTTTTCATTGTAGGGTGCTATCGTAATGCTAAAAGTTGATTTTCAGATCAAAATTCAAGTTTAAACTGAATGATCTGTGGAATATATAGTAATACAAATATACAGTTAGAAAGAAAATAATAATAAAAATAACTCTGTCTCTTATCAATTTTTAATGAAAATTTCGTGTTTGCAATTAATACATGAATTGAAACAAAATTATGTAATATATGAATGTTGTCAAAAGAACTCTACTGACTACTTGCCTTCACTGTATTAAGTAACGATGTTTCTCCTGAAAATCTATTAATTTATCTGAAAATTTACAATATATTCAAAGTTGACAATTTCTTCCACTATCTAATTCATTTTATATATATGGAATACAGTATGAAACTTTCACGGGATCAGTTCATAACTGGTTGGAAGTTTGTTGTTTTCGGTTCTATCAGGAGGTGAAGTAACAAGTTAGAAGTGTAATGGTATTCGTGTTAGTTAGAATAGCCATAATTTTAAGTTAGGTGTATTTCGTGCATGGCATTGCATTTGAAAAAGAGAATAATGATTTAGGAAAATATGTGTAGAGAATATGTAATTTGAAGCACATAATCATCCAAAAATGAATTAAAATAAAACAAAATCGGTTTTTCGACTGAATCATTACTTGCAAATCCTAGCTGAAATTTGGAAAAATTGTAATTCACTTTTCGATGAAAAGAATATTATGTTTCAAAAAGTGCTAATGCTGTAATTTTCTTCATGGTACTAAATGGTCCAAAAAGTATTCTTAATCCTATTGACAGAAACCGCTGTCAATAAAAAAAAAACCGGACATAAATAAAGATCAGATTCATGGATAATGCAATCTCTTACTGTTCTTACTATGAAATAATTATATTTAAAAGAGCCTGATTAACTTAAAAATTCTTAGTTCGCTTAAGTTCCGCAAGGTTACTTATGTTGTTACAAGCAAAACCTTATATGAACTGATAATTAATTCCTTATATAAGCTTAACCCGTTTACTCTAAAGAAAGATTGCTCATTCTGATTTAAAAGCAATTATCATGTATGATTTTTATTTTTTGTGATTTCGAGAAATTATATAGAAATTTATTTAAAACTACTTTCCCAGATTATACTCTCACTGTTCCCCAACAGCACCCAGAAAAACTTTTTATTGACCACCCATAATTTATCTTAATTGATAAATATAGGATTTTTCAGTGTTACAAGCATTCTATTTTTCGTCTCATTTGGCAATTACAGCTTATTTCGTTTCTTTATATTCTGTTTTTCATAAGATTGGATTCAACATCATGTGGGTCATAAATTCAATTAATGTAAACTGACATTTACATTCTAATTTTTTTTTATATATAAATAGTAGTGTGTTATTACGAGTATTTTCTACTTACTGTCTTCATTGTGATAAAAAATATTGTTTTAAGCCTATCACTTGTACTACTTCTACGAAATTTTTCGACATAGAATAGTGATATCTTTTATATGAGGTCGAATCATTCTTTCTGATTTAAGTAGCAGTTACTGAAATTGGCTTTACAGACACCATTAGGTAATTTCATAAGCGAAATGAAAGGTTTTGTGCACCTTTCAGTTTCCTGCCATTACATAATTTACATTGGGTAAGGCAAAGGGTTCCATGACATTTTTAATGCTAAAACTATCGCCATTCACTTATCGTAAGCTTAGTCGTTGTGGAAAGAAGTGGGTGCTAACGTAATATTTATTAGCGTAATAGTTGCAGTTCCTGCTCTTGAAGACGACGTTAATGTTCGGAAACGTAAATTCAATCTTGCCTGTTGGTTCGGTGATATATTGTGTAGGCTCGCACCGCTTAACACCGGTGTAATCATTTTCTATTAAAGGCTGATTGGAAGGCACGACCTCGTAAGAAAGATAGGCCAACTTTGGAATCTGGAAATCGCTAAGAGCTATTAATTTCACAGCTACACAAAAAAAATCTCTGATTTAATAGAGTTTTCCTATTAATCAGACATACAAGACATACAAATGCAAGGTAATTGGTATAGAGTTGTCTCAAAAAATACAATTAAATTTAGAGTACCTTTCACCCATAATTGCTACATACTTAGATATTAAGATATCAGCAATCAAGTATCGGGAGTTTGGAACTTTATTTTTAAAAAGGATGCAATTAGTCTGCAACATTTTAAAAGAAATATCTTTCGTTTAAAAGTAAATATCGCTTAAGAATATTAAACATAACAAGGTGTTGCCATTAGACACGATAACTTTTTTACTTAGAGACAAAGTTACATAAAAACATTGTTTTCTATTTTAAATTATTTTATCACCGATGCGCTTTTCTAACTTTCATACACTGTAATTTAAGAATAGACATACTGTAGAATAAAAAGTCGGGTATTTAACACGTTTTTGAATTTATAACAATGAATTTTTGTTGTTGATACAATTAATTAAATAATCTCATCAGACAATAGGTTTAACTTTCTTAATGAATGTTATTTAAGTGCCATTGACCTCTATTCTTTGAATTGATACTAAAAGGTTTTCAAGTTTTGAAACTAAAATGTCTTTACAGAATGATGAATTTTTTGATCGAGTTATATTTAAGAAATGCTATGCTTTCAAACATTAACGGTGACTCTCATGCCTCTTAAGAGTACTACACATCCAAATTTTGAACATTTTTCAATGAAAACAAATTGCGAAGTTTCAATTATGGTCGGGAATTCGCTGTCAAGTTATATTTGCCGCTGCATAGTTGGGATTAGACCTAAAATTAAATAGAATATAGATTGATGGTGCTTGAACAATATACAAATTAATACCTAACTTCGTAGTTTTGTTTTGTTTTGTTTTTTGCAGAAAAAATGTCAAAATGAATGATTAGATAGAAATAACAAGCCGCTATTTTGGAACATGGCACATTATTGATATATTTGTCAGGGATGAAATGTACATTGCTTCTAGGGGTACTTTAATTGTAGTCCTTTTTAATGGAAAATCTTACAGCTTTATTTGTAGTGTAAATGCAAGGACTTTATCTCAACAAATCTTAAATAAAATAAGCTGATAGCTCTAAAAAAGCTTTATAATCGTTACAGTGAATCACATAAGACAAAAAGACGAGAAAAGATTACGACAGAAGACTTTAGCGTCTTGCAAATAGCATTAATGAAGACATCGTATCAAATAATGGTTTTTGATGCTAATGCATTCAGTGAGACACCAGAGAGGTTAATACATTACCGCTCGCTTAAGAAAATCAAATCAATACAGTTAATAAAAACAAGGAATGAAATGTATCGAACACTTTGAGATCTTCCGATAAAAACGAGAATTGACAGCAAATCATGTAAAAGACAACGAACTTTAATCATATTTCTTGAAAGACATTGTAAACACTCAAAACATTGAAAAAGGAAGGAAAAAAAATACTTTCTTCTTGTATAGTTTCTTTACTTTCATAATCTAAATGTATTACATTTTCTATCTTATATAATCTTTTTATTAATTCGAGTTTAAATTGATTTATCTCAGTTCTGTTTTAATTTTTAACTAAGATTAACTGAATAAGTTATAATACACTGAAACACCAGAAAATCTAAGACATCCGCTTCCATTTATACTATAACTTACATCATCACACCCCAACATTAGACGGTTTCTTGCGAAATTGCACGTAAAGGCGGATATTGTCGTATCGTTGCACATCGCAGCGTATCACGATTTAAGCAACTTTAGACGAGCCAAGATGTTAGATGCTACAGAGATGGATCACTAGAACTTCGAAATGAACATGATATTTGGATTTTCGCATGCAATAATTTCAAGTGGGTAAAGAGATCACAGAACACAAGAGAAGACATAAAGTGGGCCACACCGTTGCGGCAGACGAAAAACTGTGGATGATCGTCGAGCACCTGTTGTAATGTCGACCCAGATGTGATATTGTAGCAGATAAGAGAAGATTTTCATGGTCCACATGTAACAACAGTGTTCGGAATGTATAATCAACTTTTTTTTCTATGGGGTTTAGGAGGCGGCTGACACGACAATGAAACGACTTTCACTGAACGCAAGACGACTGGACAATTTTCATCTGGTCCGTTGGAGTGGAGCATGTTCCAACAATTCTTGGGGATAGTCGATTGCTCGTTTAGAGAAAAAAAATGAATCATGCATGCCAACAAGGAACAGTGTAGGGTAGAGGAGGCTCTATTATGGTGTAGGATGCTTGCAGCTGTCTCGCATTAGGACTTCTGATTTATCTGCGTACATCCTTGATTGTCTGATGCTATTTGCATCTATTGCTTGTCAGACGGGAACGAGATCTTTCACCAGGGCAATGTACCACCCAGAGTTCCGCAGTCACCAATTTATGACTGTAGCATCCCTCTGAATTTGGCATTATGAGGGGCTGTCACACGCCAGATTTGAGCTCTATAGAACAGATGTGTGATACAGTTCACATGCCATCAGTTCCAGGCTTCTATCAACGGCCGTTGTGGACCGCTATTGGGAAGTAATAGCATTTACACTACAAATAAAGCTATTAGATTTTCCATTAAAAAGGACTACAATTAAAGTACCCCTAGAAGCAATTTATATTTCATCCCTGACAAGTAATGATAGTAATGCACTATCTACAGGAATCTACAAAGAACTTCATAGAGGTCGTGGAGTCCATATCCGTCGTGTTGTAGTAATCCGATCGAAAGGAGAACCTTCACCTTTGACAAATATCTCAGTTTTCTGATAGGTCAGTAAAATATATGGATTAAACATATATGAATTCCTTAATTCGTTCAATGATAACAATAACGTTTCAATATTATTATCGAATAAATTGTAGTTGCAGCATTTGATTCTTAAAATACGACAACTCATTTTAGTATTTACTTAAGAGCTTTTAACTCATTTGACAGGTTGTTGCTCGATTTCTTTCTTGTCACAAATCGTGGCAATTAACGATGATAGATAAGAAAAGCTTTAGCCCATTAATTTAAATGACATATCATCGTTTGTTTATAATATGTTTGCTTCATGTCGTAATATCCAACTGAGGTTCCACTGAGATCTTTTAGATGGAATTTTTATTAAGTTAATTCCCTGTCTTACTAACACATCATTAAAAGAAAATTTTTAGGAAAATAAAATAAGATATATAGCTTTATTAAACGAAATCAAAACATTCTTTTGCCTTATATTTCCATTCACTGGAGATAGATATTCGAAACTGACGCATGCTTGAAATAGAACCCATTAACCAACTGAAAGATGTTAATAATCTAATAAGAAATATCGTATATCACTTCTCGAAACTTTAAAAAGACTAAAATTTCTGAGTCTTTAATTTTCGACTATAGCTGATTTTTTATTCCAATTACAAATTTAAAAATTAACACAGATGAAATTAGCATAGAACTAATATTGAAATAAGCAACAAGAATTGTGGTCACCTTATTGGTTCTAAATCTGAATACATTTCATGATGTTTCCACTTTCATTGCTTAATATTTTATATTAATATTGGGTTGTTTCTCAATTAGTGGCCAATTGTGACACAAATAACAAAATCAGCAGTAACAGATAAGGAAGTACATTTTATTCAGAAAAATATCTGTCCACGGCATCAATACACTGTACCCAACTTGTTTTCAGTGCAAAACTGCCACGGTGGCAGAAGCTGGCATCAAAGTGGTCTCAGAAATCGCTAAGCGGCATGAATCATACCATCCTGGTTAGCGGATCGTTTCCCCCTCAAGAAGTTGTCCAATGGCAAAACTTGTGAAATTCTTAAGGGGCCAAGTCTGGTGAATACGGAAGGCGAGGGAGGATCTCGTACCACAAGGCGTTCATTCTTTGCATGCTTCCAAAAAGACGTGGTCGTGCACCATCATACAGGAGTATTGGACCCAAACAATTGACGAAAGATGGTTGTTTGTTGGATAATATCTGGTGACACACTCGGCAGTTCACTACACGGAGATCAGAACCTTTTGTTTGTGCAAGTCGCGTTTGGACATTTGTTTGGGTGGTTCCCCATTACTGATCCACTGCGCTGTTCGCTTTCTGTTGCCATAAAGCACCCGTTTTTCATCAACTGTAAGAATCCGACGCAGAAAGGGAGTGTTAGCCTCACATGTTTTGAGGGCAATGCATTTTTCTAGGCGCTATATCTGCTGGTGTTCCGTGAGTTTGTGTGGAACCAAGGTATCCAGTTTTTTAACCTTTTCCGCATCTGCCAGGTGTCTCGCAACTGTCGTTGGTGATACAGAAAGTGCTGCACTAACTTCACATAAGATGGACATTGTATTTTCTTCCACTTTCTGCCTTAACTGTACCGTGTAACACACAACCGGACCACCTGCTCCTGGCTTATGGTCGATGTCAACATCACCGGTACGAAACTTTGAAAATAGTCTATGGACTGTTCATGTCTATGTCACTCGTCATGCCGACGCCCCCACGTTTCGGATACATGACGTCCAAGTTTGAATTAATGCAAAATCACGAATCTCACTTCGCGTAGCTCCATCACGTCACAAACTGATTTGATTTGACTAAAATAACTTTTTTAACACATGGACTGAACCCATTCACTTTCCAGGGGCGTTTGGTAGTTCCTACTACGATGCGATCTTTTTAACTGGCTCTGTAAGTTGCTCTTGTCGGAATCGGTCAATAATTATGAAACAACCCAATAAAAAAATAACCAGTATACTTATTATCTAATTATTAAGATCAATTGGGAAAAAGAGTTACAATCGTTCTGATTTAAAGATTTTATTTCATTACCTTTCAATGCAGTCACCTTACTTGTTAAGGCATTTGTCTCAATAAAGCGTTCACGAGCTCCATATTGATGTTATTCTAGCCTTCATCAAGCAGCCTCCATTATTATCAAGCAGCCTTCACCGTCCTGAAAACGATGCCCCAATAAGTATCCGTTGAAGAGTACAGAAGTTATTGGAAGCCAGGACATTGCTATACGATGGATGTACTATACGATGCAGTCAGACAATGTCATAGAGGAGAGATAGACCGTGGCTGAGACCAGAAAAGTTTTTTCTCTAAAAAAACTAAACAGTAAAAAACGTGACTGCTACGCGCACTTCAACTAGATACCAGTTTTCCTTTCAAGAATTGAACTCAAAGACTTAGGTTCTGTATTGTAGACAAAGGAAACCTTCACCTAACAATATCTTTGTGATGAGCTGGAATGTCGGATGAGGGCACGATTTACATTTCCGACTTCCTCAGTTGTGCTGAAGATTAAGTTCTTCGGTGTTCCGTTGATTCTAAAAGCTATGGAGGAATTTCAGTTTCCTATAATCTCCCATAGGCCTTACAAATTTGGAAGTTTCTTGAAGTATCAACAATGGAGTAGATCATTACATTTGCATTCTATGAAAAAAAATACCATAAAATCAAATTAAGTATAGTACAAAAGTAGTTTTCATTTTAAGATTATTTCTTTTACAAACTTAGAAAATGATTACCATTAAAAATTTCAAGTAAATCATTTGAAAACAATAATTATTAAATTTATCATTAAAAATAACTATATTCCTTATTTTTTAATATTTTAAAGACTGACATTTCCTGAAAAATATATCTGTTAAAACATTTAAAAGGTGGTATTCAAAAACATCATGCTTCACTATTTTTATAACATACATCAGTAAGTTGATTATTACTGTTATAATTCTTTTTTTTTTTTAATTATTAACGCGTGCGAGAAAAGTTTTATAAAGTTTTAAAATATCCAACACACTGAGTTTAAAAGTAAAAAACTATTTACAATTAAAAAGTTCAAGTTAGTTTCAATTTGTCATCTTAAGTGAGGGAATCGTCCTAACAACCTCAGCCTCTTTTAAGGGCAGTTGACCAATGGGAAGCATGATTCAAAGGAACCAATTGTCGACGCGATGCAAATTAGAAATTTGCAAATAAGAAATTTTAATTACCGCAGAACACTGCGATTCTGCAAGCGATCATAACACTTAACCAAAAGCACATTTGTTTACAAATAACGAGCATCTGAAGGCTTTGTAAATATTAAGCGAAGTTTGTAAACATTGTAGGCTATGAGGAGTAGCCTACCTTGTTATGTGGATGCTGCCAATTGAAATTCCCTTAGCTTTTTTCGGAAACCATATTGATGAATATTATTAACCGATACGCAGTTATTAATACATTGGTCTGATGATGCAATCAATACGGATTCCTTACATTTGCGCTTAAAGTGGGATTTTTCTTCTGCCAAAACTTTTGAATCATGATCGTTTTAAAATATGGTTCCTTTTTTTTCACATGTTGCACTGTGTTGTAAGCTAAGTCCTTATTGAGAAGGGCTCGTGCATGCTCGACATGCGTTCGCCTAAGGATTTGCGGGTCTCCCCAAAATATAACTGTTTACATTCAGAGCACTGTATTGAATAAACAACCCCTTTCGTTCTTGTGTTTTCATTAAGTCCAAATTTGTGTTAATTGAAGAAGCTAGTAGTGGTATTCCGACTTGCTGACGTGACTACAATATTATGCTCTTTGATCACTTTAGTAATAACGGGAAAAAGAACATGGTGGTAATCTATTGTAATATATTGTTTGTTGGTAGATTTATGAAGCTGTTCACTATTGTATATCTTGGAAATGGTAGCCGTAATATGTATGTTGATAAACTCACTCGGATGGTCATTATCCAAGAATTGACCTAACCTTTTGAACTTCTTTGTTGAATAGATCTAAGGAGCTGGAAAGAACAATTCTCTTCTTATAGCCATACTGATAATGTTGTTCTTGAAATTTCTAGTACAAAAGGAATTATAATTTAGAATAAGGCCCGAATACGTCTTTATAAATTAATACAACATGTCTCTACAACGTTATTTCTTCAGTATAGTAATAAGCTAGACTTCAATCTTATTCTTTTAGTTCAGGCCCTTTTTGAAATGTAAATTTTTGAATATAACGAATGTTATCACCAACAACATCATGGATTGTTCATGGGCCTTTTAGCATCGGCGTTGCTGGCTGATTAGACAGTGGTATTCATAGAAGACTCGATTTTTACGATTTTGGATGAAGAAAAATTACACGTACCTTTGTATTTCAAATATGTAGATGACCTCGTCCTTTACGATGATAACAATAATATCTCTAGGATATTCAACACTTTTGATGGTACCTATACTGTTATAAAATTCGACATTGAAAATGATCAAGAAAGTGCAATAACATTTTTGGACACAATACTGACGGACGAATACGTTCTTTCAAACAGAAGTCTTCCGAAAAAAGACATATTCGGGC
The DNA here is from genome assembly GCA_023159025.1 of Thereuonema tuberculata. Lineage (NCBI taxonomy): Eukaryota > Metazoa > Arthropoda > Chilopoda > Scutigeromorpha > Scutigeridae > Thereuonema > Thereuonema tuberculata. The sequence continues at coordinate 41,332,295 of JAFIDM010002131.1, read as the reverse complement.
ATTACTCTGAATTATAATTCCTTTTGTCCTAGAAATTTCAGGATCAACATTTTCAGTATGGCTAGAATCGGTATTGATTGTATCATCAGACCAATGTATTAATGACTGCGTATCGGTTAATAATATTTATCAATATGGTTTCGGAAAAAAGTTACGGGATTTTCAATTGGCAATAGCCACATAACAAGGTAGGCTTCTTCTCACAGATTTCAATGTTTACAAACTTCGTTTAATATTTACAAAGCTTTCTGATGCTCATTATTTCTAAACGAAACCATGAGCTTTTGGTTAAGTGTTATGATTGCCACCAGGATCGCAGTGTTCTCCGATTATAAAATTTCGTAACATCACGTCGACAATTGGTTCCCTTGAACCGTACTTCCCTTTGGTCAACTTTCCCTTAAAAGAGCTGAGGTTGTTAGGAAGATTCACTCACTGAAGATGACCCGTTAACGGGATGAAACTAGTTTGAACTTTTTAATTGAAATTAGTTTTTTAATTTCAAACTCAGCGTGTTGGTTATTTTAGGACTTTTTAATACTTTCTTTTTTGCTACAAATTAAATCTCTTCTGTCCTTTTCTTTCCCAAGTCCTTCGCGAATAACACAGACAACTGTCTTTGCATTTTACCGTGGAAGTTCAGATCTTCTAAATATCGTCTAATTGGTAAATCATTAGAATCTGGATGCCTATTTTATCCGTTCTCTTGAAACAATTTCATTTCACTTTAAAGAGTTAAGAATTTTTAAGGATAGCAATTTTTTTTCCAGCATTTACCACGGGAAAGAAAACAAATTTCATGTCTAGACTTACTAAATACGTTCCGGAATTTGTTAACAGAAATCATTAACTACTATACTACCTTACAAGTATATTCAATGAAACCCACGTGTAATATACTGTATTTCAAGTTTAATGCAAAATTAGCTTGTCCCTTCAAGTAACTGAATATCGATTTCATTGACTAATTGCTGCCAACCGGTAAGTATCTCGTTTATCATTCATTTTAAAATAATAAGTACGACGAATTGGAAAGGTTTTATTACACTAATTAAAGATTTATTACTCCTAAACATTATATATTTAATGGTTAGGAAGAGTCATAAATTAAAAATATTCATTTACAGAGACGAAGAAAAAAATTTAATTGTAACAATTTATAAAATCTTATCTATTAAAGATTTACTACTTACTTTTCAACTTTTTGTAGATTTAAAATAAATCAAAACATAACAGGAAAAATTATCTCACCTGAAAGCCTGCAAAAGCATACTTTGTCTTTTTTATAAAGTAATAAAAAAGGAAACTTGGAGCACAAAGTGTTAGAAAAAGCGTTTCTTTAAATGTAAAATATATTTGAAGAATGAAGAAGAAACATCCTGTTGTTTATGAAGATAATTCTCTTTTTCTGTCATAACTTAATGTTCTTCATTAAGCGAAAACACTACTTATAAGGGTGTAGGCAAAAGAACAAGTCTTAATTCTTTCTAATGAAACCACCCGCAAACCATAGATAGCAAACACTTCTCCTGGAACAATTTACATTATGAAGAATGAATTAAAGCCGACACTGGCATTATTATGGTGCTAGAAAACTCTGAAAATGCAGAGTTCAAAATTCTGGCCGTCGGGTCATCCGTGCATATCTTTCCTTAGCAGCTCCAGAAACTAGTTTGAAAAATTGAAAATATTATTATTTTCTTACCAACCAACTATCTCAAAAACAGCCAGAAAAATAGATTATGATTAATTGGGATTAATTAATTTTTTTTTTTTTTGCTAACTCAACATTCATATTTGAATTGAATACCTTTCAATAAACGTTGATTTCCTTTTTGATACCTGAAGCTTTACACTGTGTGAAGTTTTCTATGTGAATTGAATTTAAGACAAGAAATGGATAGACTACAGGAATTAGACCTAGGTTTGTGTTAGAAACCCATGGCTTTCTCTCAAGCCTTATTCCCTTGCTTACAAACGTAATGGGAAAAGAAAGAAATATCACATCTGAACTCTAGTTTCAAAATAACATACATTTAATTAATTTTTGATTATTTATATCAAAGTCAATGATTACTTTAAATTCACAGTGATCTACTAATCATTTAAAGTTTAAAAAAACAATGTTTTCGAATTGCTGTTGACCATTATCTCCCTCGCTCTAGGTACAATTTGTAGCAAAGCTAATAGAGAACATTTTATGTTCTAACTCCACGATTACCCTTATTAGATAGTTGCTTTGTTATTATTTCGATGCTTTTCGGTATTTTCCGATGATGTCTTTTTACCAATTGGTCTCAAATGAAAAGAGATTTTAAGATAAAATATTTCCATTTCATGTGCCAATTAGTTTGTCTTTTCTTGATTATAGCAGAAAGGAATGGACGAAAACATTCGTCCATTGAAGCTTGAAGTTTAATGATTGCTGCAATTTTTAGTTTTACTTCATTTTATTCTACGACTCACATTGAGAGCAGATACAAAGATATGAGTACGCTGTTTCCTGTTTGAAAGCTTGTTTGCTATATGAGTTTCATAAGTGAATGATAAGCTAAATATAAAACATTTGGTTTCTAAACATATTTTTCAAATGAATCAGTATAACAAACATAGGTGTGACAGTTGTTGGAATAGAATAAGCTTAAATTATTTGATGTGAATTTATTCTTCTTTTTAATCACTGATTTTTATCATTGGGTTTTCATTAACTTTATTTAAACTTTTCTAGTTTTAATTTTAACAGGCGATTTAAAAGATTTTTTTAAAAATTTAAATAGCCTCTATTATATTTTTATTATTTTCAATCAAATTACAAAAGAAGTAGACAGTTACAATATTGTCTAAAATAAATTGTTTAAGCTATAGAAACGAACTATGCACGGTTTGAAACGGAAACTCAAGAATTTTTTTCACTGTATATTAAAGAACAAAATACAGTTTAGCGTTAACAATTTGTGCTTATAAATAAGTGGAGTATGTCTAACTTTTATTTGGCGGAGGAGGGAAGCGGTCGAAAGACAATGGAAGAACAAAGACTAGTTTTATTTCAACATTAAGATGCAAAATAAAAAATTCACGAATTTCAACATGTGAAATGGAGGAGATTAAATTATATATTAATTCTTCCAAAAACTACAATTGAAATTTCGTTAATAATTACTCGTACTTTCCTATTTTTAGAGTTGATATTGCTTATATCTCTCTTTTCTGATTGGCTTGAAGGCCTTCAAACATTTTTAGCAATATGACTTTTAATACTGATAAAAAGTAGTTTTGTCGTACGACAAAAGCAATTTCAAAAAGTAACACCCCATCTTCCTTTTATTACCTTCTGAATTATTCTGTTCAAGTCAGAATGGCATCGGAAATATTCAGTTGATTGGTTCTGATAATATCAAATGGTGTCACTTTTAAAAGATGAAAAAAGGGTAAAAAAAAATAATAAAAATCAAGGAAAGGAAATATTGATTATCATGGATGGAAACTATTGGAAATACACTAATATTTGGAGGAATCTTTCCCTCCAAAACATTTTAATTAGCGAAACATAAATTAAAATTCACTTGAATAAAAGAGCATAGGAATTGTTAATGGCATTTTGTAGAAGACTTCCATATTATACAGTGATGGCTACAAGGGCATGTGATTTATATTTCAGATAAGATTTACAATTCAGATAATTTATTTTTTTATAAATAAAAAAAACTTTTGTCTTTCTTTTCTCTTTCAGCTAGTTCAATTAAGAGTAACATGAATTAAAGTATCTTTTCTTTCGTGAGTTTGTTTCTTACTTATTTCCATAAATACCTTACTTTTTCACAAAGAGACTATGCTGTCATCTTGTTATTTTGTAAAAGTTTTCTAAAAGTTATTTAATTTTATATATTTTAAAATCTTTGCTAAGCATGTTAGAACTTTGTTTATTTATTTATTTTTGAGAAAGTAAATTTAAACATCTTTCATAAACTTTCATAACCTTCTTCATAATTTTATTGTCTACATTACGTGAATCCTTAAAATTTAAATCTAATTCTTCTTCTTGTAACAAAGTAATTTCGAATCTTAATTCATTTATATACTCTGAACTTCATCTTTGCTCTTTCACTTACTAAATGAACTTAAAGAAATTGAAACTCTGGAAGTTATTGACATTTAACTAAGTATCATAGTACGAAGAATTCATATATCTTACAAGTCTTTTTTTTACTATAAATACCTTTGAGTAATTACAAATATGTTAATGTAAGGACAGTCTTATAGAAGTTCAAGTTGTAACTATTAACCACAAGATTGTTTATACTTTCTAGAAACTTAAATCCTTTAAACCAAACTCATATCCATTTCAAAAGATTAATAATTTTTGAGTTATCTTTGTCAGATCAGACAAGAATCCATTATAGACGAAAATAACTTTTATGAAATATTTGGATTTTAAATTCTACCTTTTAGAATCACATAATTCAGCTCCCGTAGATTTCCTTTTATTTTCCACTAAGAGATTTCACATGAGCGGCCCTTTCTCCATACACTATCTTCTTACGTTTATAGTCGCTTTGATGAGATTTTTGAATTTTATTTTCAGTTCATGGCTATTATGTTTCTACAATGATTAAAGATAGCTTT
>JAFIDM010002131.1:41310030-41327662 GCA_023159025.1 Thereuonema tuberculata | reverse complement strand
AGTAATAGAATGTCAAAACTATAATTTCACTTAATCATTTTATTAAAACAATAATTAAGATAAATTTCAAATACATTTAGTTTCCTTAAATAGGTTATCTTCACTAAATTGATGACAAATAAATTATAATTTCAACGTATTATCTACAGTATTTTTTTGTTTATATAATTGAGATGCTTTTATGAACCATGAACTTGAAATATATGTAAAATTAAGTGTTCGATATTGTAGAGATAATAATATAAGATATTATTATTTGATGAGTTATTTGATTTGTGCTTCCAATGTAAATTAAAAAGTAAACAAATACTAAAGAGAAGTTATTTGAGTTAAAGAACGGATCGATGAGAATCAGACCGTTCGTTAATCAACGGTGAGTTATGACGTGGATCATGAAGGTTCAATCATGACGTCATAATGACGATTGCCTGGAACGCTACTTTCTGATTGATGGAAAGCTTATACGCAGTGCAGAGACAGTCGAATCAGTGAGATGACAGGAGACAGACCGAGTAGCGATCTCTGAGCGGGAAGTTCGAAGGGAATGGATTCGAAATGTGTTGGCCTAAACCGGTGTTCCACAACGTCAAGTACTGTAAGTTATATCTTTCTATATTAATGGGAACCGGGTTTAGCAAAGGAAGAAATTAGTGATACTACGAATTGAAGAATTGAATTGAACAGAAGTGAAAGCTAAACGGAATTAATTTGGCAGAAATTAATTCGTGTGAATTAAAGTGAATGGAAAGTGTTAAATCAAGAGTGCTCCAGTATTAAAAGAATACTAAGTGAAAATAGAATTAAATGTCATGCAGATAATATCGAATGAAGTGAACGCCGATATTAAAAATTACGTTAGTGATAAAAATACGAAGAAGAAATAATTAACTTTATTAGTGCTTCGAATCCAGTGTGCTTCATAAAGGAAATAACTCAAGTTGTAGTTATTGGAAAAGGAATTAATTGTGAATTATTTATTTATTTATTATTGAAGTAGATAATTGTGAAGAAGTTAATATTATAATTATATGCATCAGTGAAATACTTTAAGCTTCCAGTCGAAGTTTAGTGATAAATTCATTGTTAAATAATTATTACAGTGCTTTATTAATTAAGTGCAACAGTGTTAATAGTGCTACAGATAATGTGCTTCAATATGCAGTGAACTATGCATGTGTGAAGAATCCAAGAGATATTAGTGAAGGCTATTTGTTGAAGTGAATGACTAATGGGCTCAGCGCTACGAATGTTTATGGTAGCATACTGACACTGTTTGAATATTACGAAGACTTTATTTCGTTTATTGAACTCTTGAGAAACTTTAAACTACTTACCTGTTTTACTTCCATTCATCGACATTTTATACTCATTATTATCATCCTTTGTGCAAATAAGAAAAAAAAAATTGACTGCTATTTCTCTACAGATATAGAACTTTAATTCCTCTAATTTTGAAACTGGAACAGATGTAAAACATGACATAATAAAAACCCAAAACGTTATACTGAATTTACTTTTATAATCTTCCTTATCTCCTTTTCTTTCTCTTCTTCCATTCATTCTTTGGGTTCGTACAATAGACGTTAGCGATGAAGTATATTACTAGAAGCATATACCTATGATCCTACAAATAGCAACCAATAGAAATTATACAAACAAACCATACTTCTGCCTTAAATCTTCTCTTTTATAATAAATATTATTTTACATCATCCACCAGAAAATAAATGTCATAAACTACATTTATTAACTGAAACAAACAAATTTTCAAGGAGATAAAATTCACCGTCTCCTCTTTTTCAAGCCTTTTACATTATAATAATAAATAGACGAGATTCTTTTACAACAATGACCTTAAAATATTGATATTAACCATTAAAAAACGTTAATACAATAATAATAATTATTTTAAAATATTGATATTAACAATTAAAAAACGTTAATACAATAATAATAAAATAATTATTATTGTATTAACGTTTTTTAATTGTTAATATCAATATTTTAAGGTCATTGTCGTAAAATAATCTCGTCTATTTATTATTATAATGTAAAAGGCTTGAAAAAGAGGAGACGGTGAATTTTATCTCCTTGAAAATTCGTTCTTTTTCAGTTAATAAATGCAGTTTATGACATTTATTTTCTGGTTGATGATGTTTAATAATATTTATTACAATAGAAATTATATTTTCTTTAATAGAATTTGAAATTTCAGGAAAAACGTCTTAGGAATAATAAAAGCTACATTTTCTATATTTACAGTACATCTTTTCTAAACCAAATTAAAATATATTTAAATAATCATACAACAAACTGAAGAGTATATAATAATGAAAACATTTAGAAAATATTTAGTATTTTCAAACTAAATTTACAGAATTAAACAGACTTTTTCACTAGCATACATGTGAATATAGTAAAATAGTTTTGAAATGCAATGAAATAATATAGGCTATTATAATGAAATAATTAAAGAAAACAGTGAAAGCAGTGTTGTCCTTCACAGAAAGACACATTACACAAGTATTTCAGTATCGTACTGTAGTCAGCATAGAGTGAAGCAATCATAAGCCGAAGGGGTCGTATATAGATCAAATATCAATTCGATACACATCCTGGAGTACATTTGAAACAATATCTATATAACAGACGACTAGGTGAACAGTTGTGTCCGTCAGGGAGAGAAATAACCTATATACAAGCATTTTTACAGAATTCCTTTCTTTTAAAATTCTAGCAAATTACTTTAATATGGTTTAAGCGTGTACCGGCCCATGGATATGGTGTTGAGGGCCCAAGGGGCTGTTTGGGATGAGCCCCTGCCAACCAGTTCATCCCCATTCGGGGATGGGGGGCTCTTTATCTGTTATTGGTGTGTTACCAGTTACAATTGGTTTCTCTCTCTCGCTCTCTTTTTTTTTTTTTTTTTTGCTGTTGTTGTTTGTTTATTGGTTTGTTGTGATGGTTTTTGCGTTGGGGACCTAAAGCCTGCTTAGTAGGTAGAGGTCTCCTTTGTCTTTTACGTATGGCTAAAGTAGCTGAAATATAATTACCTCTCAAATCAAGGTCAACAGTGATAATAATTCGCTATTTCTTTAATTAAAATTGCTATACTTTGTGGTTGACGTTTTATAATTGAGTCAATAACAAAATAATTGATTTGATACTGAATTTCCCTATTTCAGTTACTTAGCATCGATATTTCTTCACATCCCACACTGAATTGATTTATAATAATTTAATCCGGAAATACAGTCAATTTTTTTTCCATTTCACTTCCGAATCCTGTCCTACCCTTTGGAGACAGATGGGAAAGATGACTCATTTCAGGTATTTTAGTGGGTTAGGGAATCGATCTTCTTCTGATTTATTGAAATCATATTTCTGATATTTTTCCTAAACGTTACTTTTAAGCCGGGAAATAACATTCTGCGGGTGACTCGCTTCCTTCTTTTGCGCATCACTGCGTCGTAAACCTTCAGCGGAATCATAACTCGCAAGGCTAGTTCCATCTCCGGCTGTGAGATGGCGCTTGAAGTATCATCCGCTTTGCCAGACGAGGCTGCGGTGAGGATGGCCAGTCATCCGATAGATTTAGACTCAAGTAAATCAGGGTTAGAAACTAATTTCGGTGCGTTAAATTCCCCTCCGTCGACTCCATTGAATAAAACGCGTGGCTTAAATGTTGAATTGAGGGATTAGTGGTTGGTTCAAAAGCAGTGCGTTCAGCCCTGATACAAAAACCACAAGTTACCAACCACAGCACAATAAAGAATCAGCATTGACGTTGGAAAAACTTCATAATTTCAAAATGTCTTGGACAGTGTTGGAACACTTCTAAAACTTCAAAGTTTATTTGCTTGATAATTATCATATTTGCCGAAACAACTTGCGTGCTGTATATTAATTAAGATAGCGATATAATGCACACAGAAAATGGCCATATGTAAACTAACACAAAATTAAATTAAGTTTTCAATTAATCATGTCTCTTGGCAAAAAGTGAAAGACGCTTGCAAGAAGAAACTCTACATATAAAGAGTCAATATATTAAAATCAAGTCATCAATAATTAATTCTTGCTTAATTATTTTTATGTTAAATAGCATCTGAATACATTTGATTCCGATTAAAGTTAACAGGAAATTTCAATTTTAATTACGCATTAATTTTAAATAAAGCTTTAACAAAATTGTTTTATCCAAAATGGCGAATATTAAACCACAGTAGAATTCCATTATCATCACATTCAATAAAAAAAGGACTTTGATTCGGTGTTTTTTTGGAAATATTAAACATTACAAATGATCAAGTAGTGGAAATTTTGAAATTAGTGGCCAAAAAATTATTCTGATTTCAAAAGGGTTCCAGTAAAATTTCATAAATAAACAAAACAAATTTATTAGTACTGAATTTTACACGGTGGTCCACATAAAACCGGCTCCAATGGGTTTCAAGGTAGATGTTGTATGTTCGCTAAAGACAGTATTCAATGCTAATGATCATGCGCATGTCGTGATATCCGAGTTTTCTTTATTGTTCTTCGGCCTGCTTGTGAGTAATGGTGTATTCAGTTTCACAAGGCGTCTTTCCTGTGGAGGAGTATGTTCACACAAATTCGTTCGTGTTGGTTCATGAACGTTATCACGCTAAATATCCTGGTGGCAAAGTTCCTGCTAAATCAAGGATTCAGAATTTAGTTAAAAACTGGCGTCGAACTGATTCAGTAATCAACGCAGCGAGTGAAACAATCACGTGTACGAAGCCCAGAAGCTGTCGCTAACATTGTAAAACGTAAGGAAAGAAGCTCTACCAAGTGAACAAGACATTTAGCCCAGCAGTCAGCAGTCAAGTCGTAGTTCAAAGCAAACTATATGAATTAAACCTGAAGACCATCAGCGGAATTTCAGCATTTTGATTAAGAGGGCAAATATTTTGGTTGAGGATCAAAAATGAATAATGCTTGTCGACATATATGTAGTTCTTTTTCTTCCTCAAATTATTGGGGGCACAATTCCCCCCCCCCCCCCGCATGAAATTTTAGGCATGAAATTTTAGGCATGAAGCCATGATTTGCATGAAATAAAACAATCTGATAAGGAAAATATCGCAATTACTGTCTATGCTTTACAGAGAAATACGGACCCGTTTAAATTTAAATTCACCCAACATACGATTCAGGGTTGCTGCAAACCGACAAGTCTTCCACCAGAGACCACTAAAAAATCTTTAAAAATCGGTGTATGGTGCGGTATGTCAGGGCAACGAATCATAGGACCCATTGTTTTCGAGGAAAATATTAATACCGATATTTACTTAGGGATCTATGAGGAATTTGCAGGTCAGTACTCAACATAAAAATACGTATGCCTTTTTCCAAGAAGATGGAGCGACTTGCCATATCTCTTATCGTTCTCTTGCTCGAATCCACAATGGCTTCACTGCTGCAAGGATAATAAGTAAAAGTGTCTGGCCACTTCGTTCTCCTGACTTATCACCATGTGACTTTTATCTCTGGTGGTTGCTGAAACGGAAAGTATACAGTAACAACTCTAGCACCTTGGATCAGTTGAAAACATACGGCAAGAGATCGTCTGCATTACTCAGTCACAGAATTGAGGAAGGTTTTCCTGAACATGCTGCGGCTGGAGCCTGATGGCGGCCACTTCCAACATCCACTTTCAACATGACAATAAAAAATTACCGGCAAAAATGTACAGATAACATGAACAGGAGCGATAGCGTTAAATAGTGTTCACTTTCTGGACCAAAATATACCTGAAACCTTTTGGGGCCAGTTTTATGTCTGCCCCGTGTAGTATGACATTAATGCTGTAGGAAATAATTTTAAGTTAGAGAGCTTTCTTCTTCAAAATCCTACATTTCATTAGAATGTAATTTACATATATTTGTATATTGTATATTTTATTACAAAATAATTGATTTAAAACAGAAAGAAGGAAATTAACATATCCAAAAATACAGAAGTATGCTAATTAATATATATATATATAAATATAAATATATTGTGACAAACGGTTCGTCTGTGTAACCGTTCGAAAACTGCAGTTACAGATGGGCGTCAGTCAAATGGAAGCTCAACGAATGTGTATCAAGGGAAATCCAAACATCAGGGCTGTCCAGCTTGCTCAATCTCCTCCGAGTGTAAGGGTCAGCGAGAACCTGCGTTGTATCGGCCAAATAAAGACAAAACACACTTATCCTTTTTTGAAACAACTAAACATTTATTCCATCACATCTCCTGCGGAAGTTAATATAGTTGGATACACCATAACTTGTCGCTCTCATGTTGGACGTTGGTAATTAGCACCCATAATATAACAAATTTCTAAACCTAACAAAACATTTAGTTTACTGTTAGATAAGATTAAAGCATGTTTACGGACAATACCTTAATTATATTTACTGTTTGAACTGTTTTACTACCTAGTCAGGACTCTACAGGGTATTCGCAAAATTTAACTTAAACTGATTAAATTTGTAATAAGACACTTATTCAAAGATTCTCCCACAGTAATAATTTTAAACGGAAATGAGACAGAGTTGGCTTTTTCCTGTCCCTCCTGTTAACGAAGTGCTTCGACGGATAGCGTCTCTCTTCCGTTGGGTCAACTTGCGCCTCTTGCACTGCACTAAGTTCGTCCCGTATCTGAATCCTGGCTTACTGACTGCAACGTCGAGAATTCAACCTGAATTCCTCAAGAAACTATCGCACTCGTGATAAGCAAGTGAAGAACAAGAAGCAGTGAAGCGTAAACATGTTACACTTACAGTACAACAAAAGCTAGAAATAATTGATCGGATTGAGAAAGATGAGAATAGAAATAAGTTTATGGAAGAATACAATGTTGGTTCTTCAACAATCTATGACATTAAAAAAATATAAAGAACAACTTAAAAAGTTCGCATCTGAAACTGTGGCGGTATTTCCGCTATCCTCGCAATAACGGCTATTTTTAGACGGCGCTCAGTAATCCGGCACTGCCGAAGTCCCGAACGTGCCGGATTAGCGAGTGTCTACTGTACAACTAAATTGGAAGAACCATTGAGGACCGCTTTTTAGCGCCTTCAGGAGGTATACGCCCGTATTCCCGACATCATTTTGATGATGTTGGGATCGTAAGGTCAATCTGCATCTTCCCGCCTTTTAAAAATAAAACCTGTTCCATTTTACACAGGGTTTCGGTCTACTCTAGGATCCCTCAAAACATCCACAATCTTCGCCGGAAGGTGAACCCAGCTCCCAGCTCAGAGTCTGTACCGTTGTCCATCAAAGCACCACGTACTTCTTTCTTCTTCAAAAATTAGACGTAGATGAAAGTTCGATGGATATTTCAACGGCTTCCCAAGTATCCTTCATCACTATTACAACAAGTGTGAAAACGCTACACTAAACAACTGTTCGTCTGCTGATAATAATAGCAGTTGATATACATTTTGAAAAACAAACTTTAAAATCAGAAAAAACTGCATTATTTCAACAATTGTAGTCAATATATCTGTTTAGCATTTCTTAATCAAACTCATGAATATCTATGTTTACAATTTTTATAAATATTGCTTTTCCTGTTTTCAATTAAAAAAATATTTGTAATATATCCTTAGAAAAGTATTCCCTATTGGGACCTTTGGACCTTTGATTAATGTTATTCAGGACAAATTCAATTGCTTGCACATCTTTAATGTCCAGTTGTCATTTTACAAAGTGTTAATGGGAGAAATACTCTAAAAAATTCCGGGGTGTTAATCTGATAGATCTACTTTGCATCTATATTTTTTAATTTCTTCCCTTGCTTCAGTCAATTTTATTGTTAATCATTGCATTTATTTGTGTTTGGCGTTTTTAATGCCCTACGCGGAAAACTGGAAAGAGAAAACAGATAAAAAGAATTTGCGATTGTTTATTGATAACAGATATCTTTTTAAGAAAGATATCAATCGCAAGGCACAAAGCTAAAGTTAGGATTTGCACTTTGAGTTGCCATCGGGAAGAGACTGGGACGGATCGTTTCGTCCTCATTAGGACTCCTCAGCGAGCCAAACTCCTCCGATGACAACCCAGAAAGCGCGCAAGGTGTTAGTATCCCGACTCTCGCACCCGAGAACGGGATCTCCCACCGAAGAAATCCTAACCATAAATTAAAAAGGGGGGTAAAATACAAAACTTCCTTGTCCTGCATTAAAGCAAATCGGGTGCGAGAGTCGAGATACTAACACCTTGCGCGCTTTCTGGGTTGTCATCGGAGGAGTTTGGCTGGCTGAGGAGTCCTAATGAGGACGAAACGGTCCGTCCCAGTCTCTTCCCGATGGCAACTCAAAGTGCGAATCCTAACTTTAGCTTTGTGCCTTGCGATTGATATCTTTCTTGAATTATTCGGGCACGTTAAACTTCTTTTATAGATATCTTTTTATTTTGACTTTTTTTTTTGTTTATTATCAAAACAACTGTTCAGTAAGAAACAATCAAAATTGTTTCCATGTAAGAAGTGGTTGTGAAATACTTTTAGCAGTAGTTTTGTTATTTTTTTTTTTTTTTTATTTTGATGCTTATTATCTCTTCAAATAACATTCTTACATTAGAAAACTTAATAACAAAACAATTTCAACTGTTTATAAAATTTATTTTTTTATTTTTTTAATGTATCTTAAACTACTTACAGGATTTAAATAATAATTTGGTTGCTATATTTATTGTATCTACGCTTTTCGAAACTAAGAATGAATAATTAATAATAATATAATTTTTCAAAGAAATTTTCGATTGAAAAGATAATAAAAAATTAAATCCGATATATAATGAACTGACATTTGATCTCCAAACTTTCACTGTGTAACTACATTTCACCTTATAGTTGGTGTGATATTTATTTTCTTCTTTCCTCCCAAATCAGGATTTTTCATTCCCTTGGGGCTTTGAGGATCTGTACGAAAGGTATGTGCGAAGAAAGAGATCAAGAAGATCCCGTTAGCTGAATGCGAGATAGTATATAGACGCCATAAGGTGCAGCAGAGACAAAAATACACAGCCTTCTGAATTCCTTATTTACATAGAAATTCTTTGCTTTTGTTAGATCGGTAATTATATACCGGTACTAAATATATTAATAAACGAAACATTAGGAAAATAAATAAGAATAATATTACTTTAGACCTTGTAAAAAATACGTTTTCAACTACGATATCGCATGTAGCGTCCTATGTATAATTGATTTCTATATTTCTATTATATTACAACTTGAAATTTTATCATCACTGTCCGGCTTTATATGTTTAGTAATATAAGTTAATTTTATTCTTATATTCTATACTTTCTAAATTTTCTAAATTGCAAATGATTAATTGAAATCTTTGCTTTGCGAAGCTCCAAGGGCATGCTTTGAGTTTGCCCGTTCGATTATATATGCCTAATTTTGAAGTTTATATATTATTCAATCAATCAAGGCCTTTCACTCGATTTCGAGCCATGGCGACCTGAAGGATGAACAATCTATAGGAAGGTCGAGTACGTGCAAGTTCACAAAGATCGGCGAGGATCATCTCTGTCGTTATATATTATTACTTATTATTATATATTAATTTGATTATTTAAGTATTATTATAATACATGGATATAAATTTATTTAATTTTCATTTAATTTATTCATTTGTAAAATTTATACAATTCAGTCCCGTTAGGAATTCAAATTCCTATCAACAGATGCTGTTATTTTATTATAATACATAATAATTATATTGACAATTACATTTAAATAATTTTTACAAATTTTACAAAATCAACTCAGCATCCTCAAACATACTGAAACAAATATTTTAGCAAAAAACATATTAACACAAACATAAAATTAACAAATTATTAAGCAATATTATCCAATATTCAATTTTTTACCTTATTTTTTACAATTGAAATTCTTTTGTAATCTTTAAATATATTCTAATTTATATCATTAAAGGTTTTTATTATTATTAATAATAATAATAATAATAATAATAATACATGGTGCATGGATTTCCTAACATAGGTCCCTGGTAAGTTGTTCTCGTTGATGAGGGAAGCAATGTGTTGCTAGAAGAAATTGAAATTACTTTTCACCTGTTAAAAGTTAGTATTTTTAAGTTAATACTTTTCCATTTATAATTTTAACTATTTGTTTTTATGTGAAAATGGTAGGCAAGTCTTATAAAGCATTGTTTTGGCTACAGAAATATCTGTTTCAAACTTCGTTAGGTTAAGATCCAAATGGTCGGTAGCCATTGTTTGAAATATGACCAAGTGTTGTACCTTGAACCTATTGAAAGTGTTGTACCTCGGATCTGTTCGAAGTACAAGTGTAAAAACTTTCATTCGTTCATATCATAATTAAATAAATAGTTATTTCTTAAAACTAAAAATATGTCTATTTTAGGTTACTATGCAAAAGCTTCAACACTGCTGCATCTCTTATATCATCCCACACCTTTGATTATAATCATTATCCATTGATTAACGACTTCTCTTACTTCTATTAGTCTTTGGTCCTTGGATTTCTATGGCCAGTCGTCATCAACAAATATCATCTCGCCTGAAGTAATAAGGCGTCATCCTAAGCAAAGCCAAATAAAAATACACAAAGGGGTAGACTTAAGAGAAAGTCGTGTATTTTAACAGACACTCCGATAAAACTTCAAATTGAAAAAGAAAAAGCAGCGAAACAATTGAAAAAAATAAAACCACCCTGCAAAAAGACAAAAGACCCTCAAAGCTTATAAAAAAGAAATTGATATACTGCTCGGAATCTGAAGCATAAGTAGGCCTAGATAAAGTCAAGGTATGTGAAGAATCTGGTATGTCAGAAGAGGATTTTGCTGAACTAGATGATTCAGATAATGAAAAAATTGAAGTTGGTGTGTTTGTCTTGATAAAACTCACAACTAAAATTTTTTTTTTAAATATTTGAAAGCAGAAATAATATCAATTCATGCCCCCCCCCCCCCAAGTTCGAGATATTTGGCAATGTTGTCATTTCACCCTCTTAACTCCCGAAGGGAAGGTCAGATCGACAAACGGATTTCATCATCGTGTTAAGAGCCCCCCCCCCCAAAAGGAATTTTTTTCAGATTCCCATTATTAGCTTAAATGTCAGAGGTGCAACAACATAAATTCAGTTATCAGTTATAGCTTAAGTGGCAAGTTCTCGGATTAATGTTGTGGGTTCGAATCCATATAGGTATTTTTTTTTTGTATATTTTTTTTCTTCTCCTAATCTTTTTTTCTCAATGTCCTCGAGGATTTTCTTTTGTTTTTCTTGTTTTCCTAACGTTCATTTTATTTTTTTCGTAACTTTTTTTTTATTTTTCGTTTTATGGCTTCTGAAAGAGCCTTATATCCCCGGTTTGTCTGTCTGTGGACACATATCCCACAATGCTTCGCAATGGCTTCTATTAGCTCGGTTGTATGTGGCCTGAAAGTTGAATGTTGCAGGTGGCCTGTTAGCTCAGTTGGTTAGAGCATCGTACTAATAATGCGAAGGTCGTGGGTTCGATCCCCTCATGGGCAATTCTTGTTCTTTATTTTCTTCTCCCCATTTTAAATCTTTTTACAGTTTCTCAACTAATTTTTTTTTAAATCATTATTAGGAATTCAGTATATTAACAAGGTTTGAGTTAAGAATGACGATTATTCTATATAAATTGGAGTGGGTAAGATAACATGGGGTCGCAAAGAGCTTCGCGCGTACATTTTCTAGACCACCCCGGCGCAGTCTGTTCTAAAGTAAAGGTGACTCAGAAGCCGTGCCACTGTGATTGGTTTACTAATAACTATCCCTACCTTGTTTTATTATATTTTTTATTTTATTTTTTATTATTATGTGGTCGCCTTTAAATTAATGCTTTAGCGCAACATTATATTCACTTCTTATACAATGATGTTAATTTTTATTATTAGTGTTCATTGAGTTTGAATATTTAAAGGTACGCTTTTGCCTACTTACTGTACTCAATACTTTAGCTACTTTAGTACTCAATAAGTGTTCATTTCTTTTTAATTTCAGTTTTGCTTCAAAACCCAAAACGTGGTCCAAGGTACAACTTTATGAAGGATTGAGATACAACACAGGCCATGTATTTCCGTCCTAGAGTAAACTTTTTTAAAAATTAAAAAAATCACAGAAAGAAGTGCTTTATAATCTCCATAATGATATATGCAGTGAATAAAGTAACAAAGTTTTCATGGCAAATATTTTATTCTTTTCTTTAATAATTATAACCACGTAAAAAATTAAAATGTCAAAAACGGTCCAAGGTGCACCACTTTCCTCTATATTTCAGAAATGTATTTTTGATGTTTAAACAAATATTTTATGTATATTATGCCTTTAATCTATATAACTTAATAGTCTTATATATATTTTATACATCTATTATTCCTTTACACGTCTTATGTATTTAGTAAACTGAATAAACGAAGCATTAGATATATGAAATTGACAGTGTCATCCCAGCACAGAGTGAAACATGCCCAAATCAAACGAACTCGATAAATAGGCGAATAACTAGGCTTTGTAACAGTGCATCACAATCGATAACTTAACGAGTTACCTTTGTGACCTTAGCGACTTTGATTATTGATGCAATGCCGACTTAAGACAGAGGTTGTTCTATCTCGCAAGTGGCATCTATCCCAGGATTTTCGAATGTATCAAGGGTATATCGCGAATATATCTTCCATAGACCCACCAGCGCTCAGAGAGCAAACGGGGACTTCCCACACGGCATTGTCGACTGGCGTCCGCGTAAGTTTCAGACTCGTAGAGATCGACACAATGGCAGTAGCATTGATCACATTCAGTTTCGATGTCGGAGCACTAAGCAGCGTCAGCGAGCGAATAGTGCGGCGCACGCTGTATTCTCTAGGCTATTGGAACCCTACACTTACTCGTGTGTCATTGTTGACTACTCATCTTGTGCCGGGAACATCAAAATCTGGACCTATGCAGACTGGCGCCGAGTCGTTTGGTCAGATAATCCCTCTATCAGCTATATCGGTCTGACGAATGAGTGCGGATGTGCCGTCGACAGCTTTTGGCCATAAACCCGTTCTGTCAGGTCGGCTCTGTTGAAGGAGGTGATGTCTCTATGATGGTTTGAAGAGTCTTCTCATGGGACATATTAGGTGCGTTAGTGTGTCTGTTAATGTTCTTCAAAGCTACAGCTACCACAATGTGCTGTTCACCTATACCCTAGGTCCCGGTTCTGGGGTACGCGATGCCGACAGAGGGGGCCCGTAATACCTTTGAAGGATTTGAACGTGGATTTAAGAATAAATTTGTTTTACTCAAATATGTGCTTTTTAACCTTTTACATTTAGAATCCGTTTACAACGGTAAAATTCTATCTATAGTCTTAATTTTGTTAAAGAAAGCAGCAGTCTAATCTTTACTAGTCTGTACTACGATTACAAGAGTTCGGCAAAGCGTCCTTAGGTGCTAAGGTCCTCGGGGCGCAATCGCTTATGACAGCTTCTCCTTTTCCTCCTTTGCTGTACCATGTAAATAGAAAGGGAAGCTACTTATATGCTCTTTAGTGTACAAATCACGGGCGACAGTGGTGCATTCTTCAGGCTATTTGGACTCTATTCCAAATTATGTATCGGAAGTACATATGAACTATATATCAGTGAATAATGAAGAACTTCATGTAATAAATTTATTTATAATTTCACTCCTAAATTTCAAATTTTAATAATAATTGAACTTTTTTTTATATATAGTTTACATGACTCTTTAATATTTTTCAACCTATTGTAAAATGTACGTAATTAGGTAACAATATGCTTGTGTTTAAACTTTATTTTCTAATTTTTTTTTTGGGGGGGTTGCATAAGCATAGCAAAATTGTTAAGGGGCTTCGATTTGATTAATTCTTGGGAATCGCTGACCAACACCCTTTCGCGCCTTCGCGGATCCTGCAGCCGATGGTGTGTTTCAGCAGGACAATGCGCAATCGCAACTGGTCGCTACATAGCTGAAGGTATAGCCCGAGGAACCCTTTCCTCGATTTTGAGACCATTCAGTGACACACAAGGTCCCGAATTAACACTCTATCGAACTCTAAGATTCTGTTGAACAAAACATCAGATCCATGAATCCGGCACTGATAGTTAGTGAACAGTACTAGAATAGTTGTAGAATAAGCAGAATAAGGATAACAATAGTAGAATAACCAGAATAAGAATAATAATAGTAGGATTAGAATACTATTAATATTCTAATAGTTGAATAGTACTTTATAATAAGTACTACCACTGCCAAACTCCAGCATCTGGTGGGGTCGGCACGCCGTCAATTAGATTTCTCTAATGTTTTGTTAATTCAATGTACATATACTCTCATTGTCAAAAAAAAAATTAGCGAACCCAGATCCAATGATATATGGCACCGTCACAGATAGTTGTCCCACTGACTGCAGCTGCGCTGCAGGGGACAGGCTGATCGTTTGTTTCAATCGGCAGCCATTTGCAACCTCGACTGTATTGTGCGAGTGTATTGGGAGGAAAGATGTGGGAGGAACACACATGCCAAGGAAAGGCAATGGAGACTTCGGAATAGTATCAGAACAGGATCCTGTTATCGTGCAATAGGCGCGAACTGATCCAAGATGTCCCTATCTACTTCCAGAATCATGTAGCGGAATCATCAAAAACTCCTTTGTCTGCTCGCAATATTATGAAGCGACTTCCAAAGCGAGACTTGCATCACGGACAATTACCGTACTCGAGTATCGAGAAGCACCACACAAATCATCTCTTCCTTGTTGAGCTACATACCGCCACCGCGATGGTATGGAGAACCATCTCAAGCGATTATTAAACTCCGTTGAGAGTGATCATTAACGTTATAGCAGCGCTACATTCAGGAGATTCTGCAACCTCATGTGCTCTTTTCACGGAGCAGCTATAAATGTCCATTTTCCAACAAGATAACACGCCCGCTTACAGCACGGGTTGCTCTGGACTGCCTTCGTGCTGTCGACACCCTTTCTTGACTCGCCAGGTCTCCACACTTATCGGCAGTTGAACACATATGTGGGATCAGGTGGAGCTGCGGCCATCGACGGATATAAGCGATCTAGAGAGATAGTTGTAACAGCTATAGCAGGTTCTTCAGCTCATTCAGCAGTATATATGAAGATATACTTATTCAGGGAGCTTTAAAATTTTTTGAGAAGTAACCGTGTTGTGCAGTACTCATTTCATTCATTAAACTTGATATAAGTTCTGTCTTTCACTCAATGGCCACCACTATGTATTTTTGTTAGTGTTATATCCATTTTCTCGTATGTTAATTTTAACGCGCAATTTTATAATTTTTTATACTTTTCATTCTACAGGAATGTTGGGTACCTGGAAGTTAATTCACTGCAAAACTAATATTTGACATTATAAGTTTTAAAACGATGTAGGTAATTAATTAATTCTTCATGATAATTTATAAATTAACGAGAGCTTTTAGTAAGAAAGTGTAACATTATCAATAATTAAAACTTCCATTTTCATTATCTCTGCACATAGTTCCTTGTTGAGCGTTTCTTTTTCAAGTATGCCGCAAAAGCTCTTTATTTTCTTTATCAAAAAGTAAAAAGTAAGGGCAAAAAAGCCAACTTAAACGGCAGTTAAAAGGAGAAAACAAGATCCAAGCAGAATATTTTTGAAAACAAATCATCTTGAAGAATCAATATCCTGATCGTCTGTGGTTAGACGATGTTTGCTAACATACACACATTTTTTAACCTGCTTTTCTAGGACGCTGAAGCTCCTCAAATCGATCAGTCTTCCACTCTGTGTGTGTAAATGTATTTGTGTTTGTCCCCCGTCATACATTTTTAACCGCTGAATGATCTTCTTGAAACATAGCATGCACAATAAAGGTGAACAGACGATGCAGCTTTTAGATCTTTTTCCTTGTTGATTCTTAACAAGAAGTTATAGAGAGAAAAGAAGAAAAAATTCTGTAGAACAGCATTAAGACAGAGGAAATATATTTCTCTCATGTCTATCATATCAACAAATGTTAATAATCCCCTTAGTAATCCTATAATGTTTGTAGGATCTGTAAAACGATTAAAATTAATGAAATTCTATCTAATTATGTCTATTTAATTGATTTTTTTAAGAAAATGAATAAACTGTACTGTTTCTGTTCGACGGATATTTGCAAAAAAATGTTTTTTCTTTTATTTTATTTTCAGGACATAAAATAACAAAAACATTACTTAAAATTTTAAAGAATGTAGGCCTTTCAGGAACTTCTTGCTTATTAATCGTTTAAGGTTCTTGTATTACTGTATTTGCTTTATGAGTTAGCTGGACATATTATTTATTTATTTTAGATTCTTCCAACATAGTTTAAAGATAATTTTATCAATAAAAAATCAAATTAGACAATAATTAAAGAACAAAAAAAATGAAAATCAATTAAAAATAATTAGGAAAGTGTTCGGAAATTTGACTGTGTGTCATTATTAGTTGTAAGGAATCTTGTCTTGTATCATGAATATTTTCAAAAAAAAAAAAAACAATTTGTTTTGTAAACAAGATTTTACAATTTTTTAGAAATCACTTTGGAAATAAAAATTTGTCTCTTTTCAAATTTCTTCATTACTTGAGAAAAGCGGTCTTAACGATTTAAGTTCTAACATTGTGAATGGACAAAATTACACTGACTACGTTATGCAGCAATCTTATTTCGGCTTTGGAAGAACGTAAGTAGTTAGATTTCGTAAGCTTGATGCAGGCTTGGGTGCCACCTTATATTTTACGTACGGTTACGCAAGCGACAAGTCATTTCTCAAGCGTTTTCCAATGCTTGACCACCACGATCTCCCGACCTCCACCAATGCGATTTTTGGTTAAGTGGCTATTTAAAAAGCCAAGTTTACCAAGGCAATGTTGAATCGATTGCTGAATTGAAAACGAGAATAATACAACACGTTGCAACCATTTCACGAGACATGCTTCCAGCAACTGCAGGCCTTACGTTTTACGTTTCCGGCATATTTTGCTTACGAATGGTTCAGATGTTGAGTTACGTTTGCTCAACTTGGTATTTTCCTTCTTTTTTTGAGCAGCAACGCAGCAAGGTAGCATTCAAAATAAATATATTTTTTATTATTCGGAAATGCTCTCCCCCATGTTCTTATTAAGGAAACTGCCAGTTTTCCGTTTAGTTAATTCTTCTTTACATCGCTCTGAGTATTGTCGGTTTAATTGTAACAATCCGTACATACAGTGAAATCTAAATTCTCTTATAAACTCCGAATATTCTCTTATAAACTTTCTATTGAACAAGAGGCACTTGAATTGAATTTAGTGAAAGAAACATTATGAATGAGCTAGAAATTAGTAATAAGTTTTCTTAACAGAGAGAATAAAAAAAAAATGGGAAGCACCTACTTATCCCAGACAAAATATAAAAAGGGTACAAGAAACACTAAAGATTAGGTAATCTTTCTAAATTATCTATTAAATGAAGTCGTTAGGTGTAGGAAAGATGAGAAAATTTTATGGTGCCCTGACGGAGTACTGATAAGATAGAATAACCGTAGAAGTGGAAGAGATGGTAAAAAAGAGATCATTT
>JAFIDM010002131.1:41274416-41290030 GCA_023159025.1 Thereuonema tuberculata | reverse complement strand
AGTGAACCAATTCCTTGTTAGCAACAATTGGCTGTGTTAAAATGTTTCTGATAACAATTATAATACATTGTTACATTGTTAGTAAATATAGGTTATGTTAAATCATTAACAATTGATTTTATAAAAATGTCTTTAATTATTGTAATATAATATGTCTGTATCGTGCAAACCAGTGAATGTAATGGAAGTTAATCTTTGTTATTTAAAACAGTTTGAAAAAGCGGGAAGATGGTATTCTCCGCGAAATATCACCAGTAATAAAATGAAATTTATCCGTAGATGGAGTTTTCTAATTTAATTTAATAGGAGTAGAGATAGAATATGAAGTACAATAAAATTAACTTATATTACTAAGCATATAAAGCCGGACAGTGATAGGAAATTTGAAAATGCCAATACAAAGAAACAGTGATTTGATCTTTGTATTGGCATTTTCAAATTTCATATCACTGTCCGGCTATAAAAATATATCCCTTTTCACATGGGTTTTTATTTAACAAACCTAACAGCTTAGTGTAGGAGTGAACAATGCCACGAATATCTTCTTCTTTGAATATCACTTGCTCTCTTGTCACTTAAGGTAATTAGAAAAAAGGAATTTTGCCTATACTCATAATGTTTACCCATACGAAAGATGTACTTTTATTTGATTACAAATTTCATCATTTATATTCTAACTGTGGGATATTTTATTCCTCTATTTTCCTTTTTTGCTTCCATCTTGATTATTATTCTACATTTAATTTTATTAAATAATTGATAAGTATCGATCGCTCCGATAATTAATAATTAAGGAAATCAAAACAATTCAATAGTCCTCAGTATAACCCTATAAAATGTTGACTCTACAAAAAGTAGTTGCTTTTGTAACATCATGACAGACCTATAGCAAGACATGATGATACTTCTTGTATGCTAACAAGACGTAAGTCAAACTATAGATGTAATTACGATTATTACAAATAAACAAGATAGGGAAAGCGATTAGTAAACCAATCGCAATGCTTCGCAACGTCTTATGATCATAGATATTGCTTTAATTTCCTTTTGTTTCCAATAAACGCAACAATTGCGCATTTTGACAATCACACTTATAATGCAGCTCTACAACAATCAGAACAATCACTATAAATGTGATTGTTGCGAATACGCAACAAAAGACGCAACTGTTGCAATCGTTGTGATTGTTATGCTGAATGATAATTTAATGAGATTTTAATGATACTTGTCCACAGGACAGATAAAGTGGGATTACAAATCTTCTGATCTTGATCAGAAGACTTAAAACTACAATTATATTATTTGCAAATCGGATAAATTTATATTTCAAGAGTAATATCGTATAAGCCTACACTGATAATGCATTAAATGTGAATCTTTAATTTATTTCTTACAGACGAAAATGATATCAGTGTATTGCGGATTGAAATTTATTTTTAATATTTTCAAGGCTTGATATATTGTCTACTTATTTTTAATAATGTACAGTCTTCAAAAACAATCGATTAATTGATTATTCAATAAAATCTTTTCTTCTTGACCTTATTTAATGTTAATTTAAAACTAAATTTAATAGATAATGTTGACGACAGAAAAGAACTTAAATAAGGAAACTTTGTTTTTGAATAATTTCTCTGCACGTGAAATCTCTTTATTTGGATTAATTTACCTTTTTTAGTCATGGTTTCCTTATAAATTAAAATCTTTCAAGCCTATCGATTTATTAGGAAAAAGGTTTTCATATGCACTGTAGCATCCAATATATTATTGCTGGTTTTTTGGTTTCTGGGATCACAGTCTTGTTTCGGGAATCACTGCAGCGATGACCTCCACTTATGTTCACGCCATTCTGGGTTTGTTATGGGACAGGGTGGATCGGGTTGATGAGTCCCATACAGGACTAAACGACCATTCCCGAGTCCCCCTATAACAACTCAAAAGCCGTTCCTTGTTTATTCATTGTGAAACGCTATGTTTTTGCTTTTGAAAAAAAAAAAGAACTTATTTGTCTTCTTTTTATAATTGCACATTGCCTTTATTTACTTAAAATGTATCCAAATATTTTTGAAAAAAAAATAGGTCAGGTGATGTAAGCGAAATTTTAGGGAAATTTATCTAATGGTTGTCTACTTGATTCTAAGTATAGCCAGCTAGAACCATATTCTGTAATGCAGAATGAAACTTCAGCTTCAGTATTGTATCTTTGAGTGCGAAATTTCATATATTTGTGATTCTATCAATCATTTCAACGGGTGAAAAAATAACTATTAGTTGAACTCTCCCTTAGAGTGCTAGTACTGTCGAATGAAAACATATCAGTTGTACATTTTAAATGGTCAGTTTTAAATAATGCATAAACTGAATTCTAATCCACTTCTTCATTTTTATAACAGTAAAAAGTAATACCATAAATATTGATACTAATACATAATACTAATACATAAATATTGATACTAATACAAAATTGATGTGTTTATCTATTTAACCGCTTTTTGAGATGACTTACGAAAATAACCAAATCTGTAATTTTTTGCAAATTATACATTTTATTAACCTTAAGTTCTTTAGAAACTATTATCAGCTAGCTAGTCTACATTGGCATTCAATATGAAAATGTTAAATAATAGTTTTCGAAGAAAAATGAAAAAAAAAAAAAAAAAATTGCCAATGCTAGGGAATTCAAACGCAAAGTCGGAGACATATATCTCAATCGCCGTTTTTCTATTGACTACAAAAACCTATACAAATGTGTACCTTAAAACCCAGCGTGTAATATCATAGTTGATATTTTTTTTTAAATTTAATTAGTAACTTAGACAGAAAGTATGCGAAATAATTTTCACTTTCGGCTATCATCTCAACTTCGTCTTCAGGAAAGTGGATCATAAGCGTAGCTACAGGGAATGCCAGGCGTCCCTGTGCACACCGTAATGAAACTAGGACAATAAATGTTTACCAAAAGTTTTAAAACATAGTATCTGCCATTATTCTTTTATGTCTTGTGCATACACTTGTATTGCTAGGCTGTCTTATAAATCTTTTAGTATGTTAATGGTAACAGAAATTGCTTCCCATTCACTTCTATCATCGGCGACAGACTATTGTATCAGCTGACTTCTCTTTCCGCTGTTAGTCTTAACATATGCATATTCTATTCAGTGTTGATGAATTTGCCCTTGGATGGTGGCTGTCATTAGTAATTAGTAATAAAATGGTTTCAAAGAATGGTAAACAATGCGTCGGTGAAAACGAACCACACTAAAACTGTCGAAAGTGAAACTAACCTCATTGAATGCAACAGTGACTGTGATAAGAATAGAGAAGGTTAAAAAATGTTTATGAAAAAGCTATGCTTTTGACTGACTCAGCCTAGGGCTATTAAAAAAGCGAAACCAGTGTCCTAGTCATCAAGTTGAGTCATCTTAAGTGTTACCATTAAAATTAAATTCATCAGATCCTTGTAATCCACTAAATCCCATGCAGCTAAATAGGACAGAAAGAGATGTGAGCTTGAAAAAACAATGCAGGTTACCCAGTCTCCAGTCAAAACAGATAAGAAGCAGAAGGAAATTTTCAAGAAAATTGGTATGAAATATACAACTGCATAGACTATAGTGTTGCCCTTGACTCAGCCATTTGTTTTTATTTCCCAATGCTGGCTTCACATGAAACTGGAGTGAAAGGACATCTTTAATACATAAAGGATTCAAATATTGGTACTGGGCTCATCAATGCTTTCAAAACCATGAAAAATCAAAAGCTCATCAGCAAAGCTTAATGCTATGATCGTATCCTGAAAAAGATAATAAGATTGAAGCCCTGATATTTCCTAAATGAAAGCGAGGAGACTTTTAATTTCAAAGAACCAGGAAGCATAAAAAATAGAAATTAATAATATTTTGATAAATGTAATTTTTTTTGTATAGCAAAAGGAACATGACCCTTAAGGTCTCATAATATTATTAAGATATTATATATAAAAATAAATTAATAAACAAAAATTTTTCTGATTTTTACTACCTTATAAAATCATTAAAATGAGTACATGGGAGTGTTAAAGTTGCAGAAGGTTATTTGGATTATCACACACGTATGAAAAGTTTCTGCTATGAGTGGAGAGAAGGAAAAATTCAGTTTGCCAACAGAATTTCAAAAATTCTTGTTGGCTATTTTTACTTAGAATTGGTATAGTAATTAGGTACCTATAGTAGATAAATAATATTTTTGATCACTTCATCTTCCCGAAATAATCATGCAAATTGCTGAAATTTTTCCTTTACGGATCGTGCATAACTTATCATGCTATGCACTAAACTTTAAAGATTTTCTTTTTATTACATAAAACATTTTGTCATGAGCAGTAATTACGAAGATCTGCAGAAAAAATAATTAGAAAATAAAACTTTTGAAAGGTCAAAATTATTTTGATGATATTCATATTTAAATCCTTAGGAATATTGAAAACGTAAGAATTTTCAGGTAGGGGAGACCGGGGTCAGTTGGCATAAGGGCTAGTTGGCACACAGCTACTATTTCCTGCCACAAGCGCTGACATCTTGGTAGTGGGAAGTGTACGTAAAGATGCACCATCCACTGTGACTTTAGTTTGCTTGGAAGCGTCACGAAGAAAGTGATCCCTGTTTCATCGTTTTTCTGACTGGTGAGTAAATTTTTTCATCGTAAATTTTTTTGTACTGTTGAACATGTAGATCGAATTAAAGTACTACTGATATCGGTTCTCGAAAGAGTGGATAACTGTGGTTGCATGCATGTATCATAATCTTCGGTTTCTGATGTTTGGGATTGTGTGGTATCCATTTTGTTATGGAAATCCCTGTGGGGCTAGTTAGCATAGTTAGGTAGGGGTCAGTTGGCATAGCTATGACAAATGGTAAAAAAGGAGAAAAACTGGAGATGGCCAGACGAGGAAGACTAAATTTGGTATGACCAAACTAAAGTTCTGAAAAAATTCAACATATTTGTTGAAATAACTCCTACATATGTGTTTTATATCAAACAATAACTATACCAAACAATAACTATTCAATGTTTGTTCATACACTTAATTTAATTTGTCATACAGTTTTTTTATTGTTCAAGTATTATTAAAATAAAATTTTTGATAAAATAAAATGTTTTTCTCGAAAATTCCTGTGTTCTGCTCACGTACCCCTATCCATATCACGTTATGCCAACTCGCCCCTTGAAGTATGCCAACTAACCCCGCATCCGGGGTTAGTTGGCATCGTTGCAAGCTTTTTGGGGCTACCTAAAAGTGCTTTTGGGGTTATCTAACACGGATTTAATTAATGGGTCCTACACAATTTTGTAGTCAAAAAATTAAGCTATCCGGCACATTCATCAGAATCCCTCTAAGTATTGCACAAAAAAATAGAAAAATCAGAAACCAAAATCTATGCCAACTAGTCCCGGTCTCCCCTAGTAATCATTTTTAAAAACTGACTTTCAACTAAAATAGTGATGAATTTTTGAGATCTTCATTGATTCGCACGTTGAAGTGCATTTATTGTGTCTGGCTGAGGGGAAATAATTGCACGACCTCTCAAAGAGAAGTCTCAAGTAGTGCAATGAGGTAGGTTCAATTTAATTATTTATATCTCTTGCCTAGTGAAATATGATAGTTCAAGAAATTCTAAATGTTAAAGTTCAAAAGATTTTTTTTTCTCTTTCCTTCAAATCAATAAATCGTTGAATCTTTGCAATAAGACTGTCGGAGAATTTGAGATTTTTAGAAGACAGTTTAATAATGCAAATACTGAAATAATATCCCATCTCTTTATTTATTTTCAAAGATGGCTGACACCAATAAGGTTTACTTTATTTGGGGAGGACCTTGCCAATCAACTACGTTTGGATTTGAACGTTTTGGAATAACTATTGGAATGACGATAGTCGACGGGCATTCCACTATCAGTAGGGGAGACCAGAGTCAGTTGGCATAAAGGGCTAGTTGGCACACAGCTTCTATTTCCTGCCACCGTGTAGCTAAAGCGCTGACATCTTGGCAGTGGGAAAGAGGGCAGTGGGAAGTGTATGTAAAGGTGCCCCATCCACTGTAACTTTAGTTTGTTTGGAAGCATCACGAAGGATGGGCCCTGTTTCGTCGTTTTTCTGACTGGTGAGTAAATTTTTTCATCATAAAGTTTTTTATACTGTTGAACATGTAGATCAAATTGAGGTGCTGCTGATGGCCGTTTTCGAAAGAGTGGATAACTGTGGTTGCATGCATGTATCGTAATCTTTTGTTTCTGATGTTTGGGATTGTGTGGTATCCATTTTGTTTTGGAAATCCCTGTGGTGCTAGTTGGCATAGTTAGGTAGGGGTCAGTTGGCATAGCTATGACAAATGGTAAAAAAGGAGAAAAGCTGGAGATGGCCAGACGAGGAAGACTAAATTTGGTACGACCAAACTAAAGTTCTGCGAAAATTGAACCCACCTGTTTAAATAACCCCTATATTTTTGTTTGATATCAAACAATAACTATAGGTAGCTAAGAATTCATTGTTTGCTCATACGTTTAATTTAATTTATCAAACAGTTGTTTTTTATTCAAGTGTTATTAAAATAAAAGTTTTGATAAAATAAAATGTTTTTTCTCGAAAATTGCTGTGTTCTGCTGAAGTACCCCTATCCATATTACGTTATGCCAACTCGCCCCTTGAAGTATGCCAACTAATCCTGCACCCGGGGTTAGTTGGCATCGTTGCAAGCTTTTTAGGGTTACCTAACACGGATTTAATTAATGTGTCCTACACAATTTTGTAGTCAAAAAATTAAGCTATCCGACACATCGGAATCCCTCTAAGTATTGCACAAAAAAATAGAAAAATCAGAAATCAAAATATATGCCAACTAGCCCCGGTCTTCCCTAAGTGGAAACATATTTCCTTAAAGTACGTGCAACAATTACATAAATAATAAAAATAAACAATTCACCACTCTTGTACAAGTGCTAAAGAGAAGGAATGTATGAACTTTCCCTTTTCATGCCCGTACTTTGCATTTCTCAGGTAAAACAGATTATATTTTATCATTGCTCAGTCAAAATGGTAAGCATTGCACAGTCAAAAAATATTTAGAATAAAGAGAGAAATTACAAGAGAATCCTTTAGTGTCTCAGACATTACGTTTATCAGAAGAGCAATGGTTTATTTTAGAAATAAATTAAGAAAGGTTGTTTGGAAGCTATGCCAAAATCCAAGTCATCTTTAAATTGAGAAATTTTTAGAAAACTCATGATATTCAAAGCGTTAAAACATATTCTATTTTACTTCATCAATAAGTTAAGTAAAATAGCAGTATTAAAAATCTATAAGATACGGCAATAATAATAAGAAAATTAAATCGTATAAGGAAATGTTGAAGTTCAAATGTTCATTTTGTTCGTGCAGTATAAAGTACAATAAAATCGGCACCCATCAAAATACTAAGTTATATATAATTAAATGTAGATCACACTATAAATCACTGCGTACGTTTCAAGTCCCCTTCTTATTAGGACTCTTTCTGAAGTGTACCCACCCTCCCCTCCCGTTCCGAAAGTCTAATCCTGTTTTCAGAAAACCTTTAAAATTTAATATAAAACAGTAGCTGAAGAACTACCATTTTTAATCTCATCAAACTAACCAGTTCTTACCATTTAATCTCATCTCCAAAGAGCATTTAGAATATATTCGGACCATATAGAATTCGTTCAAGTAGCTCTCTTATCTGCTTTCTTATTGCACGCTATTTCTAGCAAGTTTAATTTACAGTCTATTCTTTCGCTACTCATGGAAGACTGAAATCAAATGATGTGGAAAATAACAATATGATATTTTAGTTTTACTGACACCGTCTTATTCGTAAATTACTAACCATGGTTCTGAAGGAGACGTGGGCATTGATAATAGAATATACTATTCTATGAGGGATTTAATCGCACTCTTGGCGAGTTTTACTCAATAATTCGGTTCGGTTGCTTGAGCCTTCTCAGGAGATGATGAGATTTACTTGAAGTTTCCCTCTTCTACATTGTCTGTGGCTCGGACGCTCATATATCTCCAACATTTAATTAATGAATTTCAATTTAGGATGAACAATTTCGTGGTGACGAAAACTCCTAACAAAATAAGGAAGCATGACTGCTTTATCGAAAGAATCGGAGTCGATTTGAGTAATTCTAGGATCTGTCTTTAATAGAAATAACTAGAGAAAAATTCCCGACCTTTGACGGTGATGAACCCAAGCGCCTCCAGAATCCTTATAATCTGTATGTTTCAATGATCTGAAGGTCCAGTGACTATTCGTTATTTTTTTGAAATAACATATATTTCAAGTGAAGCTGGTTATATATTTATCGAGGATTATAAAATGAATGGCTATTATTAAATCTGAAAAAGAATGTATTTCAATTATTAAAAAATAGTCGAACGGAAAACAGTTCCAGAACATTCTTATCCATATAACGATATATGCTTTGGAATAATTTTAATTTACGACATCATGATAATAAGGAGTTATATAGGAAGTTATGAGTATTGCATTAGAATGGAGATAAAAGTTATCGATGTTTTATTGTTAAAAAGGTAATGGAGATAAAAATTATCGATTTTGTGTTGTGAAAACGGATAACAAAATAAATTAGATAGCTTCAAAACGAAGTGAAAATTAAACATTTATTTTGAAAATTTAGATTTCCTGAAACATTCTCATCTAATAGAATAGATTGAAGTCTATTTAAAAGGAATAAAGTAACGGAATTACTATTTTGATTTGATTTACTGAGCACGCGAAATCTCAGTATTCTAATTGAATATTTTTATTCTCATCCGTCTATTTGTTTATTTATTTATTTACATCAGCATTACGGCTGGACAGATTCTGTCAAATTTAATATGTGGTTGTATATGTGCTACTTAAACAATTTCTATTCACCTTCATTCCTTCCATTTTATAAAGCTGACTTTTGAATCTGTCGCTTCACTTGCTACTGATTTTTTTTAATAAACATAATAATAAACTATAGTCGCCACCTCACAACAATCCTGTAAATGGGTTACCTCCCATGCGATATACGTTCACTCCCCACTTAGCAATGCATAGTGCACCTATTATAACGATGATCTTACTAATAGTAGAAAGAAAAAGTGGTTGGTATGTCTCAAAAAAATCTGCCTTAAAACGCTAATTAAAATAACAGTCATTTAAAAGAGAAAAATTTACTAAGAAAACATTAAATCTCCAACCTTTTAAAATTAATATCATGCCTGTTTGAGCTATAGGAATGAATCGAAAGTTTTTCACTTAAGAACAGACACGAATAAAACGTTTCAAAATTTAATATGTCGTTTGCTTAAAATCCCAAAGGTGGAGAAAAAGCAGCGAATTTTTAGTTGCTGATTCAATATATTTATTCTTTCTCTGACGAAATCTAGTCAAGGGGCTTGAGCTTGAAAAGAAAGTTTGAGTGTTATTCAAATCATTTGTGTTTTGTTGAAAAAACAAAAGTTTCTGTTTGTCGAATGAATTTGCGATTCAGCAAACCAAATACCTGTGCCTTTGTCAATGGGGAATTCGAAAACAGCGTGTTAGGTTCTCGAGAACCCCACTCCTAAGGAATTAGATTAAATATTTCCCTTTGATTTCTGACAGAATTTTCGCAGACAGAAGTGGAATTTAACGCAGAAACAAATTCGCTCCCGAAAGAAAAGTACTTAGCAACCACTTAAGGTGTCGAATTTTTAATTAAATTCTTCCGTCCTTTGGAAATACCGCATCATGGAAAACAAAACGACCATTCATTTAGCAATGATTCATTAATAGTAAGAGGCAAAGAGATTGTTTTCTAACACGTAGAAGAGTACAATCATGGTGACAGGAAAAATAGAATGGAGAATATGCAAAAAAGAATGTTGTTAATGGAGTAAAGCATTGAAAGTTTACTTTTTTCATTTGATGTTTACAGGCCGGATTAATATTTCCATGTGTTTCATTCAATTAAAAGTCTTTGTAGACTTTTTTGTTTTGTGATTTACAAAATATTGGTTTCTGTTTAACAAAGAGAACTAAAGAGTAACGTTATTCGATCTAGTTAATTAAAACAATAGATTTGCTTCAATTGAAAATCAAGGCAATCCAGATATCTTCAACATAAAGAGAGCATTTATTGAAAAAAAAAATTATTTCAATCCACATTAGGCTACTTTTAAAATAATTATAATCATAAATTTAATTTATCTAAAAAGGGGATAAAAATTCATTATAAAAGCCAATGAAGTATTAACAGAATAGAATAAAAATCCTTTATTTCGATTTTTATGTTTGTTCTCTGAAGCCTCTGGTCCCATTTTCGCGCTAATGTTTCGAACGGAAAGATTCAAATTTATAAGTTGCATCGTCTGTAGTTCTTAAATACACTCATGGGCAAGGAAAGATGCCGACAATCAAGAGGCAGTACAGAAAAACAAGGTGCTTCGTGTGGGAAGGCATTATTGGGCTGGAAAATTAACCGCGATATCCGTTCCGTCAATGCTTCCCTGATCATTACCAGCGGAGACCGAGAAATGTAGCAGACGGTTCCCCACATCAAATTCCCATCAGTCCTATCGATGTGTCAGGATTTGTGCGCTGCCCATTGCTTTTCCATTGTCGAATACAGTTGTTATCCGTATTCAGACAACCTGGATTCGTCACAATACACTATTCCTTGTTAGTCCATAGTCGTCCATAATATCCGTTCACTACACCACTTCAAACGAAGCCGTCAATGGTAAGGTGGCTGGCAGCGTAAGGGGCGCCGTGAATGGAAATATCGTCCTGCAAGTCCCTCACAATCGTGGGCAAAGGGGTTTCTAGTGATGCCGCTACAGGTCTCTGGATGGCGGACAGGGTCAAAATGGGATCAGTTCGTGTCTCCCTTCTGGTGATACGTTCCTTCCTTCTGTTAGTCTGCTTAGCTCTCACAGTACCTTGTCCTGCCAGTGTGTGTTCCCTCACGTCTCCATTGCTCCCAACATCGTCTCACAGTAAAGTCGGAACAGTCCAGATGGCAGAACGACGAGATACCTTTCGCATTCGACCATTACGATCTCTTTGAAACTCTGTTAATTATTGAAAACAGCGTCGAATGCTTAGTCAAGACTACACAATAACACTTATTACAAACCATATCGCATCGGGAAATCGCAGCTCAACTGCAATCAGTGGCCTAACTGCATATGACGGTGCCGTATACAGTTTCATCGATTCTATAGGGCCCTTCGCTGTGAGTGCGGTAAGTTGTTTGACAATGAGTGAAGTTTCTAAAAGATCGATCCAGCATTCAAAAATTATTACGGAACATTACAATACTTACTGAATTTCAGTCATGTCATAAGCTTATCTTTCCATATAGGAAAATAGGTTGAAAATGTAAGCTTTCTAAGATAAATTTACATAGATACGATACAATTTCTTCGCTCTTTTGATAATACTCCCATCAAGAGCTACTTTCTGTTGAAATACTTCCCGGTTTATGTGATGTCCTCCAGAAAATTCAAAAATATAAATTATAAAATTATCAATATTTTAATTTAAGAAATGTCGTAGTAAAATTTAGAAAAATACAGACTAGCAATTTGTGTATTACGAATTTTTTTAGCCTTTTAGATGGCATGATTCCTTATTTTTAAGATTTGAGTTCAAATTGAAAAAGAAAATATGACCCTAGATTATGTTGTTATATTGTCGTAGAACGTGATAAGATGATTGAACTGGTTTAATGTGCTACATTGGGTGTCACATAAATACTAAATTAATATCGGATGTATAGTATAGGGCTCACTTTGCTATGCGAATGCTCATAAGACGACTTACGCACAAAGGTAAATAGCTTGAAAAGATTAGTCACTATTTGCCTAGTTGTGCAAAAAAT
Source organism: Thereuonema tuberculata (assembly GCA_023159025.1). Classification (NCBI taxonomy): domain Eukaryota; kingdom Metazoa; phylum Arthropoda; class Chilopoda; order Scutigeromorpha; family Scutigeridae; genus Thereuonema; species Thereuonema tuberculata. The sequence goes on along the minus strand of JAFIDM010002131.1, from coordinate 41,278,115 downwards.
ACCATACAATCGTCACCCATAGCAGTGCGATTAGAAGAGGGCAGCTGCTGAACAGCATCTGGAGCACCGTTATTGCTGGTGAAAAACATTGATTGATTTCAAGGAGGGAATGGTTTGATAATGTCTGGCACTGCTGAGAATGGAAGGAACATTGTAGAGTTCTCGCTATAATAGTTTGCATAGATTCTCTGTAACTGTTGTATCCACGATAGAAATAATAGCAGTTCCCCAATCTCCCTTTGTCATTCCCTCTAATCAGGTTCTTTTTTGTACTACTGCAGGCTTGCATGGCAATGACAATGGTGAATAGAGTTGTAACAGAGGACACAGGATCCAATCTTACTTACAAGGTGATAATTGCATATCATCTGAATAGATACTTCAGATGCAATATTGTCTTTGATCAGTGTCGCCAAACACCGATACACTGCGGATAAGTGACATCTGAATGATCTAACAGTCTGACAGAAGGAACATGGAACTTCTAATATCGACTACAGCGGTCTGATATATTCGATGTGATACTGGTTGTATTCGCTCAATCGCTCTAAAGACTTTCCGAGCTTGATAGTAATATCCTCTTATCTTTTACTAATAATTTCTAATTATTGATAGCAACGATTTTGCTATAATCATTCATGGACTTCAGTTAATGGAGCAGTAATATTCGCAAGGTTATTTTTGGCCATACTTATATAAAATAATAGCATAAAACTGTTTAAATAATTTCTTACAACATTTTCAGTTTTGGCCAATTCACATTTGGTATCGATCAGGAATGATGCCAAACGGCAATAACTAACTTTTATAGTTTCATTCTTCTGATTTATATCTAGTCACTTGTCTGATCTTCATTCACTTTTTATAATTCATAATTTTTAAAAAAATATTCCAAATTGCCCAATCCGTTTTTCCAGTTTTTTTCTAGCAAAGTTCTAAGGAAATTAGCCAATTTAAAGATATATTAATTTACTCAATAGATTATTAATTATTTCGGGTTGTAAAGAAAGATGGAAATTAAAAGAAAGCTATTAGCGAGATACATATTTGAGATGTATCGAAATATTAGTTTCATAGTATAAAATTTTCAAAGTTATTTCTACTAATTAATTTCTTGTTAATTCTTCCAAACAACCCAATTTTAGTCTCGAAAGTAGTCTCCATTTTCTGTTGGCTAATGATAATGTTAAAATAAAGATTTGTTTGAAGTTTATTTATATCAGATACTCAGTTATGCTGTTTATATCAAATATCCCTGCAATTTCTATTATTTTTCTTGTAGAAAATAACACTATTACTCATGTCATCTCATATGAGGCCTCACGATAGAACCCAAAAAAGAATTTTTCACCATGTTTTGCTCTATGAATTTTATGAGGCTTCAACTCAAGTGTAGAGGCTAAAAAACATTCACAATACTTATGGTCAAGATGCAGCGAGTAAAGTGACTTTCAGGAGGTGATTTTACTGTTCAGAAGTGGAGATTACAGTTTGAAGACGAGCCAAAAGAATTACTTCCAAGCGGATTTGTTATGGAGTTACTGAAGGCCATAGTTGCAAGAAAATCCTGTTATTACAGTTAGAGAACTTAGTGCACTACTTCATTGCCAGTCACATGTCTATTCATCGTACTTTGAAGAAGCTATGAAAAGCCTTAGAAAGTGCAAAAATGTTAAAATTGGAAGGAAATTACATTACAGTTTGATACAATTGTACGTATCATTTGCAGACAGATTAAGTAATCCGACCATAGTGCTTTTCGCATTACTTTATTTAATCGTCTTTTATTTTTATATTTAAAGGGCAAATTAAACGGTTAAGTGAAAGGTTAGAAAGAACACCGAGTAGCAACTTATTGTAAATACTCATTAAAGAATACACAATTTCAAATAAGAAACAATTAGCAACTTCGAATTAGTAACTTCCTTACTTAGATTAATAAAAACATATTTCCTTAAGTTTAAAATTAGTGCTAAGAGACTCTATTTGTAAAGAAAATAAATGTACTAAAAATTAAGTAGAAGTGAAAGTTTCATCCCGAACGCCCTTATAGTAAAATATCTTCTAAAAATTGAACCAAAAACTTCAAAATAGTATTTTGCACAAGCTAGCAGGATGGTTTCTGAACAGTATTAAAATAGTGAAAAAAATTACTCTTCTATATAACAATATAAATTGTAACGGTTGCAATAAAAGTAATGGCTAAAGTTTTGGAACATTCTGAGTACTTAACGTTATTTGTTTCATTTACTTCCCTTTGCAATTCAATTTAAAAGGGCTTTCGGCTTTTGTTTGATCTGGAACAGATTGTATTTATAACTCATTAGCTGTGAACTGTATCAGCGCAGAGTTCCAGAAAGTTCATTACAAAATCGGCAGAAAAGAAGTCATTGTTAATTGGATTGAATTACCTGCTGAGGTTCCGAAAAGGAAACAAATTAATCAAAGGAAGTTAAGTGCAAATCAAAGAAATTGACCGACTACTTTCAAACAACAACATAATGACATTGTTAAGATCAGAAAGAAACTAAAAGAAAATTAGCGTTGACATATTTGTTTTACTGTAATAGATTTGATCCAACAAAAGTTGAATATTCAACCAATTTCGGGGCTAAAATACTGCTTCAAATTCCTTAATCGTTTTTGTTTATATCTTTTTTTTACTTTGTAAATTAAAGTTGAAATGTTGTCATTTCCATATATGATGTTTTGATGTCGCTTCCTAATTGTTTGCTAACAACACAGTTGAATTATAAAAATGAATAAAACTAAAATGTCATTGAATTTCCCAACGTAATAAATCAAACTCAAAATAATTTAAGTAGGATCTACGCTAAAATTTATCAAAACATTGAATTTCAGTTTCTAAAATTCGAATAATCAAAATACTTCGGCCGCAATAATTTTGAAAATTCTGAAAAGAGCACGTAGTCTGCTTTTCTTAAAAGCCTAGTTTTTATTTTCAAATTTATAAAATTCATAAAAACTATAAACAAGGCAAAAACAACTTTTTTGTAGTAAAAAGATATTAAATCCGCTAAATGTTGCCTTGAAACTTTCTAATTTTTGAAAAATCAGGTAAAGGGAGTAATATGACGTACAATATTAAATTAATGTTTTTCCTCTAAAAATGACAACATATTTAAGTTCGAGTTAAAGAGGTTATTCAAAACACCCAAAACTCGACAGGAAATAGTCCTCACTAATGAGTATGTAGTGATCCCAAATTGTAAGCTAAAAATCAATAAATCTGAAGTAGAAAGTTGAAGGTGACTTAGCATTTGTCAAGACTGCAGAATTTAAAAAGAACTGCAAGTTTTTCTTCAATTGTAGTTAATTATTTTAAATATAAAACCCATTTTGACGTGAAAATTTCTGTATAGACACATCACTAGAGAAAGTTTGAAATAAAAACTTTCAATATAACGTAGTTGTCCATAAATACACAAACACATATGTAAACACAATCACATTATACGCCTAATGAAACCTACATGAAATAAAATAAGGTAGGGATGGCGATTAGTAAACCAATCACAATGTTTCGCAGCGTCTTCTGATATGTATAAAACAATTTAATTGATATTGCTTTAATTTCCTTATTATTATAACTGTGATTGTTGCGAATAAAAAGAACGCAATTCTTGCGATGGTTGTCATTGTTCTGATTGTTGCTAATGATATTTTAATGATACTTGT
>JAFIDM010002131.1:41256992-41274406 GCA_023159025.1 Thereuonema tuberculata | reverse complement strand
TAATGATATTTTAATGATACTTGTCCACAGACAAAACGGGAATATAAGTCTTCTGATCCTTACCAGAAGACTAAAACTTTTGTAAAAGGGTCAATTTAACGATCAGTCTACTGTCGGTCTATCATCCATTGTACTAGTTCTCCAAAATAGTACGCCACAACTATAAGGCATGATTATAAGGTAATAAATCAACTTGTTTCAACAAAAAGTTGAAACTACTCAAAGTTTCAACTTAAAAAAAAAGTGGATGCAAGAAAATTGCCTTTGTTTTATTTTATTCCCTAATTTCATGTGACTTTTCTCTTTGAATCTTTGAAAACTTGAAAAATGATGAAGAATAACAAAAATGTGGGCTTCTTTTTATTAATCCGGCAAAGTTGTCACGATTGTTCGTTAAGGTTATTATTTCATAAAAGATTACAATTTAAAATATTGAGATATTTCATAAAATAAAGATCTCATCTCTTAAATTAAAGATTTCAAACCATATAAGAAATTGTTTCCTATTTTAATCAGTGACATTTAAAATTTCTTAATGTAGAGATAACAGGATATATTAAATCAGTTTTACAATGTGTTATTTACTTTAATCTCCACATTAATTTAATAAATTGAGTTATTCCATTCCGAATTTGTAAATATATAAACGGAAACACTCGGAAAATTAAATGAAGCTACTGAACGCAACGATGTCAGCACTAATTGCGTAATATGCAGAGCCACTGTAGCACTATCTTGTTAATTGGCAATCATGTGCGATTTCATCAATTGTGAAATATTTACGAATTGAAATGCGATTGACTTGTAACTAAACATAAATAATATTGTATATTTTTATATAATAAAGTCAGATTAAGATACTTAAATTGCATAAAAGAAAGATTCGATTAGACTACAAATAAATCGTCATTTACCAATTTTTATTTGATGTGTAGCTATAAATTTTGAATAAATCATCCATCTCCATTATCAAAAAATTATAAATTATTGTAATACTGTATAATCTTAAGTAAGATTAGGTTAGGTGTAGTCCAGTGGGGTCGACTGTTCCACTGGAGGTAAGGCTGCCAACATTTCATTTATCTCGGGACTGAGATGGGATCAGTCTAACGCTTAAAAATTAAATAAAATTTAAAGTTTTCTAAATCATTGAAAATAAAAGAGCTCAAATAAAAAAATCATAAATATTTATACTCTGATTGTGGTAGATTGAAATCAATAGATAATTAAAAGAGAAAAAGGTTTTTAGTGAATTTATATATATTAACACAAATAGTGACGTGTTGAAGAACTTTCTTGGGTCGCTGTTTATTGAAAATATGATTTAGATATAGACTTAGGTGCTTGAAAAAGAAATTATGTTTTACTCAGAAAAGATTTCAAGAAAATGTTTCATATTAAAGAAAATAGACTATTTCTATAGTGAGGGATTTTATTGCATTAAAGCTATACACTGTCTTTTACTGTAGAGAAATGTTATTTTCCAAGTTATTGTTATTCAAAGCAGAACGAAACAATTCTTTTTTATGAATCTCCTTAGACTGTATAAGGACTTTCTTTAAGATCTCAGCTATTGTAGAAAATGAAAGGATATTAGGCACAGGGAAAATAAAATTGTTCGCATTTTTTATTTCATAAACAAGTCGACAATTTCGTATGCTATAAAAAAGAAAAAAGGGAAAAAAAGTCTCATAAAAATCCGTTTATATTTTTTACAGGATTTTGAATCTCAGAAGAGAACTGATTTCAAAATAAACAAAATACTGAATTTGTTATGTTTTTCATGATTTGGTAGTTTCCTTCTGTAATAAAGAGCAACATTTTTCTGCCAATTTCTTTTCTCAATGTTAAAGATAATATATAATCAAAAGAAATGTACAGCAGTCAAGCACAAACAAATAAACAGAATTCTTTCCCGACTCATTTGAACGTGAGAAAATAGAAATTAGATTCTCAAAGTAAATGTCTCTTTTTAATATTTTAACATTCTGTAAATATTTTTATTCTAAAACCTATAATTGTTTAGGTTTATATTTACATTAATTAATTTCTTTAATATTAAAGTATTAATTTCTTTAATAAGTTGTTACACGTTAAATTGTAAGACATCAATGAAAAGTTCTGAAATTTCATGTGTAACAATACTTTATATTTAATAATATTATTGACTTCAGTTTTAATAGTTCCTATTAACATCAAGTTATAACTTCGTTTCCACTTAATTGTGTGTAAATAGGACGATAAATAACATGGCATTTGTGTAATTGCAGAACAATATTATTATTATTTGATTTTAACAACATTGAGCCCCTAAGCAGAATTATTTGATTACTGTGATAATTATCATTCATCTCATTGCAATTACTAAAATTCTAACATCATTATGTAATTAAGTAATACATGATTTTTTTTAGAAAGGATATTAATTATTTTTGATAAAAAAAATTAAATAATAAAAATAAAAGATTTTTTATTTTTTTGTAGATGCAAAGATTTCATGTTTCATGTAGAGAATTCGAAAACCTGTCCTAAAAAAAAAAAAAACTTTTATTTCGTAGTTCTTTGGCATGTCAGACGAATTTTATCCTATCATGAGATATTACGAGTAATAAAAGTCTTACATAAAAAAAAGGTTATTTAGAGGTAATTTATTTCCTTCATCAAAACGAATTAGAGAGCAATAAATGCTAATATTGTTTCAACTGCTATAATTTCATGAATATTCTGTTAAAATGTCATTAGATATCTTAAAAATTGTATTTAAGAAAAACAGAAAACATGAAAAGAAAAAAGGAGAAAATCTCAAAAATTCAATTTTAAGAACATTTTTCAGAGGAGTGGCAATTGAAAAATCGAGCATTTATATACATTTACAAAATCGAAAGTCGTATTGGTGTAGAAAGACAAAGGATCCGATATTAGATAGATAATAAATAGGCGTTGAATATTAAGTAAAGTGTGACACAAGCAGTAATAGCACAACATTAAAATGAATGTAAAAAGAAAAGAAAATTTTACTGTAGCATTAAACAATTAAAGGTCGAGCCGGGGTGGTCGTGCGGTCTCAGGCGTCGGTCTGGCGTGCGGCCTTTGCGCCGGTACCCGGGTTCAAATCCCGATCGAGAGCATGGATGTTTCATCTTTCTTCTGTGTTTCGTCCGTTTCTCCCATGGGACTTACTATCTCAGGGCTATTTCTGGACGGGGTGTGAATCTCGTCCTTCTGGCATTTCCTAGCCTCACCCTGACGTTGTTAGATAGGGCTAGCCCGTGGTCCATAGTTGGCCAAAGTCGATGAAAGGAAGGAAATCAATTTAAGAAATCATTGCAGTTCTAAAGAATCAAACTTTTAGTAAAATATAAATAGATGTATAGAGTGTTTCAAAAAGTGGTGATTTTCATCAAGAATGGAATCAGTATAAAAAAAAAAAAAAAGGAAACATATAAAAATGCAACCATAGCTATGGTATCGTTTGTATTCAATTCATAATTTAATTCATATTTTTTCGTTTTTGAACTCTCTGCTTATCATTAAATGAACTGCATAAATTCACAGCCGTGGCTCTGAAAGTAGGCCTAGAAACGTCTTATCATAGATTTCCTAACTTGTTTAAGGATGGCAGGATGTCTCTAGGTTTCCTGGCATCTGTTTACCAAGAGACGGATGATTTCAATATTATTAATTGCTTTGAAATAAAACTTCTTTTTAAATTGTTTAAAGTACAAATCTAGTAGATTTAAATCCGTGGATCTGCAAAACAGGATTCTTAACGTCTTATTCATGTAATAGAGAATTGGTGTCGCTAGAAGTTTCGAGAGACACGGCCACATATAGGATATCCAGTGCAAATTTTTCTAATAACCCAAGACAATTTTCATTTGAATTCTGGCTTGCAGTGATGCTATGATTGCTATTTTATGAAATTGTTGTAATGATTGTAATGGTATGCAATACTTCGTAGAATATGACTGTAATCAGGAAACAACACGAAATCAAATCTATCTTTATATTATTTTTTTAACATTTTTTTGGGTCCTTTATCCCTCTGGAAAATAGTTTTCACCTGTAAATTATAGAAGAACTTTTGACTACCAAATCAAAGTTACTTTATGAACGGAAAAGGAAACATTAGAAACTAATACACAATTGATTCTGATTTATTCGACTCGCTAATTTGTAAATTATTGGTATTGCCGTCATTACAATTTAATTATATAGATAATGAACTAACTCACGGCTATTTCTTTTGAAAATATAAAAAGAACAAATATAAAATGCTAAAATATAAAATTATATTGTTACAGTTAAATAAAGCAAAGAATGCACATTACTAAACAAAACTAAAGCTGAGCTATTTTTTGGTATTTGTACTGGGAATCGGAGACAGTATTGTTTCGAGATTAATTGATCGCTCATCAGTCCAATCCGCCCAGTATACCTAGCTCAGTGAAATGGGACAATATACAAAATGGACAAACATATAAATCAATGACCTCCCAATTAAAAAATATCAAAACAAAAATCAAGAATAAAAAGGAGTGAGTAATTAATCCCCGCTAGCATTTAGCTTAGCATGTAAAGAATTAATTTATTACAAGATTGGTAATTAAACATGAGATTTAACGTGCATTAGAACATTTTTACCGTAAAATAAAAGAAAGAACGCACATAACTAAACAAAACAAAAATTCACTGAGCTATTTTTTGCCTCGAAACAGTACTGTCTCCGATTCCCAGTGAAAATACCAAAACATAGGTCAGTGAATTTTTGTTTTGTTTAGTTATGTGCGTTTTATGTTATTGTAAAAATGTTCTAACGCACGTTAAATCTCACATATAAAATTATATTGCCTTGATCATTTTTCAACAATTCTCACATTTGAAACAAGTAAGAAAATAAAAACATGTAGACAAATCTTAGAAACAGAATTAGTGGCAAGCAGTTTTCTATCATGTGTTTAAATTTCTCAGAATGTTGAAAAGAAAATAATAATTAGGTTAATTACAGCGGCAATGCTCAACTCTCACCTTTGTGAACTTTATTATATCTGCTTTGCTCCTAGAAAAGAGCAATTTTCATTCTTTTGAGAAGTAGAAAGTCAGTTAAAGACTATCATTTGCCAAATTACAGGAATTGGTTTTAGATTGTTCTTTACGCGACCAATCCTTCACTGCGTAAATAGCTCTAAACGTTGTAAGTACCTCGTTCAGTAGAATAAACGGATTAAGATTCCCATTGCCGAAGTCCCTGTACAAGCATTTATCTCCGAAGAACACCTGATTTTAATGAGCTTCTTAAGTCCATTGTACTTTATTTTATCGCGGTTTGAAGAAAAACTTTACTACTTTACTCTAAAATTATTCTACAGTTTGACTTACTAATTCTTTACTTTCTTTACTTAATCCTCGCGAAAGATAAATTTCCAAAAAAAAAATCTTGATTTTTTATAACTTTATTCTATTGTAAAGAGAAATGATAGAAAGAATATTTTTTTATGATCCATTTGAAGGAATTTTTATTCGTGATTGACAGCTATTACAGATTTAAGTGAAACTGATATCACATTTACAAAATCAATTATAATATTCACATCACTGACAAGCTTAAAGATAGCTGGTAGAAAAAGTTGAATTTCTCTCAATTTGCGAACTCTTTTCAGCTTCTTAGTTGCTGTATTTATAATTAAAGCACCTTTAGACCCTGCACTGCGCACTAGAGGATCAAAGATTGAAGTCCCGGCGGTAGATTTGGACACTTTTTTTTCCTCCAGACGGACCCTATGGGTTCACCCAGCCCTCTGTCGAATGGGATCGAGGTTCTAAATCGGAGGCTAAGTGTGGGCGAGCGTCGGGCTGCCCTCCAATCTCAAGTAGTCGAGTCGAAAATCGCTGGGAGCTTATACTTCTGGCCCACCACATGGCCAGGCAGGTTTGTTGCAGTATAGTCACACCACGATAACATAATGATTTTACGTCAGCACTAGCCTCTCTCAGAGGTTCCGAAGAAAATTATGTTACAGTTATAAAACAAAACATAAAACAAAACTTTAGTTTTAATTTTATTCCTCCATTTTCCAATTCCCTTCGGAAATAATCTTCTCCTTGTAAAACAATTTTTGAGCACAGCTTTGTAAAACACTCTGAGGCGACAGTTTGAGGGAAATTTATATAACCTGTGCTTTGAACTTCTTTGTGATTGGCTGTAAAACAGTTACGTCATAATCACGTGGGGTTCTTTCCGATCGTCACGATTTCGTGGTCGGACTAAAGTTTAACTTGTTCCAAGCCACACAGACCGCAGGGCGCTGAAGGTAAGGCTCCAACGTTTCTTTGACCAACGGGACTGAAATAAGATCGTTTGATGAGCACGGCACTCGATCGCCTTATCCCGGCCTTATCCTTGGCTACCTACTTGCTGGGCGGGCCCGGTAGCCGAGTGGAGAAGGGCGCTTGGCTGCGGATGGGAGGTGCGGGTTCGATTCCCGACCTCGGCGGAGGGCGGGAATTTTCCCAAGCTCCTTTCTCCTCCAAACGGGTCCAAGGGCCTACCCAGCGCTCTGTAGAATGGGTGCAGGTTTCTTTCCCGGGAGTTGAAGTCGGCGGGCGTCGGGCGGAACTCCCGACCTCAATCTAGTCCTGTTGGTCATGAAACGCCGGGAGCTTACCTCCCGCGAGCTCATGGGCCTGCAGAAGCCTGTTGTGGTGATCCTTTAACTTTTTAACCTACCTACTGGGCCCACTTATATTCTTTACATTACAAAATATAGTTGGAAAAAAATTAAATTTTTGAAATGTGAAATTTAAATGGCAAAATTATACTGTGTTATAGAAATGTACATATATAATTTTAAATAGAATATATATAAGAAATAAGTATTTTCTCATAATACAGTGGAACCTGGATGCATGGTTTGTTGAGGGAAAGGAAACGATATATAGTTCCAAGCAAACCATTAAAAATTAAATGATTATTAGTCATTGAAATGCATGAAATATATAAAAATATTTGATTGACATTTGTTTTGTGCAAACTTTACGTCTCAATTCAAAGTATGATTGTTGTTTTTTTTCAAGAATTTCGTTTTCCTCTGCGAATATGGAGTTTAGTGTACTTGGAGCCAACCCAAGACTTGGGCAAAGTCGACACGTTTCTCACCAAGATTCTTTTCCACAATCTTTAACTATTTTCAATCGCTCGTGCAGACTTCTCATTTGTTTTTTAGGTTAAAATATAATCTTGTAATACAGTAAAAACAGGAACAAAGGAAATAAAACAATAACAGGAATAAAATATAATAAAGTATAGCAATTCCATACTCTTTGATGGAAACACTCTCTGCACTTGCAGCTGGTGGCAACATTCATGTTTAATATGCCCTCGAGGTAGCGCTTCATGCAGTTTCCGTTACGTAGCCTCAAATGATATAGAACAAACGGCTCTTGCTTGTTCAATCTCGAATTTATTAATATAATATGTATTATGAATCGAAATATAGAAGTATAAAAAAATTATCAATGCGAGAAAATGTTATCAATAAACGATGAGATAAAACCAGAGAACGAGGCGATGGAGGCCGGAAATCATTTTATATTGAAAGAGTTCCACTAAAATATACTAAAACTAAAAACTTTCTAACTATCAAAGACTATAGTAAGATTACATACAAGGTGAAAGGCTTAAAGAAAGAAAATGAGTGAATATAGTAGGTTGAAAATAAAATGCTTTATCTGCAACAAAAAAATGACAAATGAAATGTGGTGCAGAACAGCACATGGCATGTGTGAGGGATAGTGAGACAATGGAAGTTAATACTCCATCAGAAAGAAAACTTTAAAAGTGTGACAAATTTAAAAAAATAACAACTAGAAATAGAAGATTGGATAATAATAAAGACGAAGAAACAAGTATAAACAGTATTCAGCAAGAACATTTCCAACCACCTATCACCCGCACAGTAGAAATGGATTCAACCAGCAAGGAAATAAATCTAGAATTAGGTGATACCATTTTAAAAGAAATAATGGGGATCAGGGAATCAATAAATTTCATTAACAAACAATTGGAAGAAATACTAACAAAACTAAACAAATATCAAGAAAATCAAAAAGAAATGACGAAAAACATGAAAAAAATTGAAAATGAGAATAAAATACAGAAGGAAAGTATAAAACAACTACAAATCACAGTTGAAAGACTAGAGACAAAACAAAGAAAAAACAACATTGAAATTATTGGAGTAGCAGAATATGAGAATGAAAATATATACAATACTATACAAAAGATAGCAGAAACAATGGAAATACAAAATGATCCAGAGAAAATTGAAGCTTACCATAGATTTGGCAAATTTAATAAAAATAAAGGAAGACCTATAATGTAAAATTTGTTAACAGAAAGGATAGAGATTATTGGCTTTCAAAATTTAAACAATTAAGAAATTTAACAAATAATAATATCTTTAAGAATAATAACCCAGAGAAAATATATATTAATGAAAATTTAACATTAAAACAAAAAAAATCTATTTTGGCAAACAAAAATGGAAGCTAGAAACAAACAATACAAATTTATATGGATAAAAAAATTCCAAAATCTTAGTTAGAAAAAATGAAAATTCTAAAATTATTAATAAACTAACTGAAGAAGACATTGAATAAATTGATTAATATGTAGAAAAAGAAAATAAAATGGAAAAAATAAATCAAATAGAATTAGGAAAACTCGAAACAATTAAAAATATTAAGGACTGGAATCCTGATAATAACAAACATAATTTACTTTACCTAAATATTAGAAGTTTAAAAACAAATTTTTCATATTTAATTATATAAAATAAGAAAATTAATAAATTAAACTTTATAATTTTAGTAGAAGTAAATATTAAACAAGAGGAATTATTTATGTTCGACATTCCAGGCTTCTCGAAAATCTATAAACTTCGAACAGAAAAAAAGAGGAGATGGAATTATTGTATTTTATAGGACAAATTTAAATGTAACTACTATTGAATGTAATTCCACCACGTATGAAAATATTACTTCTAAATAAAAAGAAGATACCTCCGCAGACTCTCAATTAATAGTTCATGTAATTTGCCAACCTCCTCATACAAATAAACTTTTATTTAATAAGAATTAAAAAATAATATAAGGGAAATAAAAAATAAAACTTCTTCTAATACAATTTATATTGGAGATGCAAACATTGATAATTTCAAAAATATTTTAAATAACCAAACTTTGGTTATTTGCAAATTTTTTACAATTTTGATTTTATTAATCATATACAAACCTACAAGAATAGCTAATTCTAAACTACATATTCAGATTCATGTATAGATCATTGTTTCTCGGACATTAAAAATACTAGGACAATGGCTACAATAATTAAATGAGATATCTCTGACCAATTTGGTATAATACTTGAAATTAATAACTCAAATCATCACCATAATGACAGAATAATAAATGGTAGCATGATATACAATTATTCAATTGATGATGACTTCTTCAACAAAAAGGTATATGAGCTTACTCTTCAAATAAAAAGCAACTACAATCAGGATACAAATAAAATTATTAATAAAGCCAAAAGAAGGAATTGGAAAAATAAAATAAAATCTGCAGCTACATTATCAATTATACAAAATGCCACCTATAAACGAACATGGATGGACAAAGAGATAATGGAACATATTGATGAAAAGAACAAATTATTTAATGAATATAAAAAAAAATAAAAAAGACAAAATCTTGGAAAGGAAATATAAAAAAAAAAAAGAAATTGGCTTCAAAATTTCATTAATAAAAAAAAAATAATGAAAATAACTATAATAAATAACAAAAAATCAATTATGAAAGGAATACTCAAAAAGATTCTATAATTCTATTTCCACCAACTTTAACTGAAATAGTAAACATAATATCTGATTTTAAAAATCCCAATTCCATAGGATGTGATTTTATAAAGGTAAAGGAAATTAAACTGCATAAAGAAACTTCAGCTATGTTTATTGTCGAACTCTTTAAAAACATCATTACAACGGAAACATATCCAACTCTTTGGAAGACTGCTCATATTGTTCCTATTTATAAAGGAAATAATACAGATAATCCCTATAAATTTGATAATTATAGACTAATTTCGTTACTATCAAATATTTGATTATAGAGTTACCTCTATAAAAAGATATATAATTATATCAAAAGTAGAAAATACTAAACAACAATCACTATGCATATTAACCTAATAAAAGGACTGAATTATTACAAAAAAACTTTAGTAACGTGATAAATAGCAAACTTAATGAAGGAAGAATTATTTACATCGCGTTTATTGATTACAAAAAAGCATTTGATAGTATTAATCATAATCTGATGCTAGATAAACTAAATACAATAGGTATAAGGGGAAAAATTAATAAACTTTTAGAGAATTATTTGAAAAATAGAAAAATTAAAATAAAAATACAAACCCATATAAGTAAGTTAAACAATGTTAAATCTGGAGTTCCACAGGGTTCAAACTTGGGACCGTTATTATTTAATATTTATATGAATTCCTTAAGCAACTGCATTGACCATTCAAATATTTATGTATATGCTGATGACGTACTTATTTTCACTAAAGATAATGAACAATTAAACGCTTATAACAAAATGCAGATAGATCTAAATAATGTAAATAAATGGGCAATGAATAATTATATGACCATAAATTTAAAAAAAACCAAGATCATGATAATGAAAAATAAAAATAGAATAATTCAAAAAAATATATATCAAGCGTTACAAATATACCGTGTAAAAATATGGAAAATAGCTATCCTATTAAAAATTACCAATGTAACTGCGAAAAAATTGAATATATCACTCAACAAAAATATTTAGGAATCTTTATTGATGAAGAATTTTCATGGAATGTTCATTATCAGCATGTTATTAAAAAACTAAATACATTAACATATTTATTCCGTAATTTGAAAGAAATTATTCCTTTCCAACAAAAGTTAATTATTTTTAAATCCTTAGTTGATTCAATCTTAAACTATGGTCTGGATTGCTGGATTTTTATGAATAAGAAGCAAACGGAAAATATTAATAAGATCTTTTTTAAAATATTAAGTAATGTTTTTGTAGATTTTAATAAAAAAAGTAGAGTTGAAAAAAATTTAAAATATTAACAATAGAAGAAAAATTCATTTATAAAGTAATAATAACAAAATTCTTTGAGATAAAAAACGAAAGAAATAGATGTAAGGAAAAAAAAAAAAAACTAGAAATAACTGGCTCAGCACTTTAAATAATAGTAAAATTAGAAATAATTATGGATATCGATTAACAGGTCACATAATAAGCAAATTATTTAAACAAATTAAATGGGAAAATTATGAATTTCAAAGAATTAAAGATATAAAAGAAAGACTAATTTATGACATTATTAATGAAAATATTAAACTGCAAACACTATAAGATAAATATTAAATTACTATAAGTCATAAGTTATAATATTACTATAATATGTTAAAGTAATTGCTATAATATTTATTGAATTATTATAAGTTAATATTAATATAAAGATTAAATTTCTTTCTTTGAACTCTTAATTAGCCTTTTCTTTCTATTATTTTATGCAATTAAGCTATTTATTCAAATTATTAATCTAATTTAAATTATTTTTTTTGTAATATATTTAAATTAAACTATCAGTGCCTATATTACAGATGTGCGTTTGTATAAGCACACGTAATAAGACTGAGGAACATTTAAAAAAAAATAATAGTATTATTCGTACGGGCTGATTCTGGAACTAAAAAAGTCAGATAATATATGAGGGAAAAAAGCATATAAAAAAATTTAACGGCCAAGCACAATCATTGTATAGTCAACCTTGACTTAAATACTTAAAATAATTAATCTTGAATCTTTATATTAGACTGGAGTTCAATATAACTGCTTGTTTCAGATCTGTATTGCAAACTCTTACTACTCCATTGATAAAAATACATTTACAATATTAGAATAGTTGAGCGATAAAAGAGTTTAGCTTTTTATTTATTTACCAATTTTTTATTTAAGATTAAAAGTCGAAGACTTCGGAATTCTATATATAGTTTTGGAAAACTATATGTTTGAAACAGTGGATTAAACACGAATGAAATAATTTTAACAGAATTAAATAACTGTTAGATATAGACATGAATTACCAAAGACTTCTTGTTAAAAAAATTCGAATAATTTTAAATCAGATGCCTAAAATTGAAATGAATTGTAAGAAATCCACAAGGTTTATTTTCTGCAAATTGGGACTTTTCTAAATTTTGAAAATATTTTGAAATAGCCTGTTTATACAATTATAAGTGGATGCTAGCAATTCATCCGAGATTGTTTTCTGCTTGTTAATACATTTATTTATACATATAGAGCTGTTCTAGTCCCAATTTACTTGGAGTTTAGGGTTGATAACTCTTGAAACGAAAGTTAGCAAGACTTGCACGGAGCACGTGTTTTTAGAGAATATGTGACTTTTATTCAGAAGGTTTGAGTAGGAAAAGCGATTGATGGAGGTTACAAAAGTCAAATGCCCCAGGTTCCAACTGTCTAAGATCAGGGTTCCTGTTGAAAAGGAGCGAAGATTACAACTTCCATTGATCGAAAATTGGGGGAAGATTTTTAAAACTCGGAATGTTTGCAAGATGCACTACGATTTCTAATAGTTTGGAAACAATTGAATTCTATCAACAACTTCATGTATATCTCACATTCTTTTTTGTTTTAAGTAAGCTAAATGAGATAAATAACCATTTTTATTCAAAAAAAACATATCAAGTACATTTTATGCGTAATAATAAATGATTATCTACAAATTGAAGAAAACTAATCCAGATTTCCCAAAATTGAATTAAGTTATTATTAATTTCAATTTGTTTTTATTCTAATGTTTTTTGTTTAGAAACTTGATGTCATTTTAAATTCCTGATTCAGTAATAAAAAGATTTGAAAGTTAAATGCTTTATCTAATGTAATAGTAACACTATATTTAAAAATTCAACGAAATTTTAAAATATATTTAAGTATCAACTCAAAAAGGATTTCAACTCGAAACACTTTTTTTACAGAATCAAAGTTACTTTTCAGAAATGACATTTTTTCTTCTTTACAAACGATGCTAAATTTATCTTTCGGATGTATCTTTTATTTCTCTGTGAAAGTACGTAGTTCGTGCTTTGATGTCAACTAAATTTTTAATAATCGACTTTGAAATAGACATTATATATTATTCATATCCCAATCCTCTCCCTTTGACAATCGTTTCTGCATAAATTACAGTGTTTCCAAGAATGCTGATACCAAACTTCTCGCAGTCGTAAAATCGATGGGATATAGAACAGTGGCTATTTCAACTAAATTTTTAATGCTCCTGAACAAAAGTATTGTTTTACATTGGGCCATTTCCATTCAGTATGTTTCAGAAATATAGAAAACTTTTAAGCGAAAAAAATATTTAAGGTATCGTTATAGAAAGTTATTCTAAAGATTCAAGTCCTATGGCAAATGGAAAATAAGACAAAAATACTTAAATGCTTCAGATTTAAGTATTTTTGTTAAAGGCGATAAAGTTTGTAGTAACACTTTAAACGTTGTTTTCAAATGTCTTGATTGTAAATTTTATTTTACTGAGAATTAAGAAGCACAACAGCGAGAAATCAATGAATTAAAAAGATTACTAAGGAATTCATTTTTTAAAAATTTTTTTATTTAGTGTTTCTAAGTAGGCAATAATATCATCGCCTAACGAATCGAATATGAAATATGGAAGATTAAAAGTTGTAATGAGATATTTGCCATACATCAAATAATTAGTCATTTTTAACCAAATCTAATATTTTATTTAAAATATGCTTACAGTATTATGAAACAATAAGAGGAATTTCTAATTAATTTTTGTTTCATAACTGGAAAAAATTGGATTATAGAAAATACGTAACTCCATTTTATTAAATGGATACTATCGGAGGAAAACACAATGCTTTTGTACTTGAAAAAAGTATAAAAATAAGGAAATAGAATAGAATTTCTAAAAATTACAACATAAGTGTCCAAAAAATTTAAAACATTAGGTTAATAGAAAAAATGTAATAGAACAATTTCTAGGAAAAAGTATAAAGGATGTAAATTTTTTTAATATTATTAGGATATATGGATTTCAATGAATATAATGATTTGAATATCTATTTTTTATTAAATATGACGAATAAATGCTTAAGGTCAAATGTATTAAAATATCAACTAAAACAAAATAACTTTTATCTTAATTATACTTTAATTAAATTAATTAATTAAAGTGTACCACTGTAGGACCTATGCAGACCCTTTGGGTCGCGGGAGTTAAGGCTCCCGGCACTGAAACCAACGGTTCTTAATTGAAGTTGTATTCAAACTTCTGTGTACAAACTTAAAAGGTAGGTCAGGAATACAAAAACAAACCGTATGCTTAGTGGAACATATGTCTGTAAAGGCCATCCGAATGTGCTAGAGGACGCTGTTTGGCAACACTTAGTCAGTGTGAGACATCGTCATTTAAGACGATGATTTTTGTACATTTAGAATGTATTGCTTCACTAATGCTGAGAGGACAGATATGCACCTAGCCTATCGGTTAGCGAATAGCAACGAACAAGCCGCTGTAGGATTGTATCGTGAACGGTTCCCCAACAGAAGTGCCCAATTTTAAAATGTTTGCAACAGAGATTGTGTGAAACATTCGACGGAAACAGGCTTAATTGTGTTCATCTTACTGTCATACTGTAAATATAGGGCTAATCAACATGTTGGCTACCTTACTTAATGTTCTATATCCCTGTACCTTTTAGCATATTCGGGTGGTGTTTGCGGACATGTTTTCAAAAAGATTTGGTTTTGAATTCCTGATTTACCTTTAAAGTTTGTACAGGGAATTTTGAATCACTCTGATAAACGTTAAAAATCGAAACATCCTACACATATTTTTTTTTATTAGCGTGTTAAAGCATACGGAAATTTCAACTTAAAACTAGAAAATAAACATTTGATTCGTTGCTGGAATAAATATCTAAACTATCACCTACTTATAACACTGGACTTAACGAGAGTCTCAGAAGTATTATTAAACAATTTAGCGATCAAGATAAGTATTTTCACAAAAGCAGTTCCATAACTTGATTTCTCAAATAACCTTCGGATCAAGCTTAAACGATTAGTGAAGTTTACAAATGGCCAAATAAAGTACTGTAAGATCAGCATTTCGACCCTTCGCGTTTCGGCACTTCGCTCATCAATTACGCCCATGGATATTAAGCGCTCGCCTACCTTTTCATTTAATCTGTTTCCATCGTGCGATTGCGTTTCTTTGTTTTCTGACAAGTTTTTGGGAAGCGAAAAAAAAATCTACAGGAAAGCGAAAGACCGTTTGGGCTTCGTATTTCAGTCATTTTCAACTTGGGTCGACTTGGGTCTTTTCGACGTGGTTCTCGCACTTAAACCGCAATAACACCGAGCTCCTACTACAGTGTGTTCTGACGGCATAAATCTTTCGCATTAAAATTTGAAACATCAAAAAACAAAAATGGGCAACGAGAAAAGAAAACCAAGATCTCTAGTTTACTGATGACGTCAAATATATACTTGTTAATGTGAATGAAAATCTCAGGAATGCAATAGTCAAGTGTTTGCTAATAAGGATTCCACAAGTTACATTTTCTACTAAATATAGATAAATGCTCTTCTCTATCTTTTCAAAAGCTCAGAAATTGCCGTAAACCTTTTTTTTCATTTGTCTCTTCTATTTTTAATCCTGTTTCTCTGAGTTTTGTAATACAAGGAACTAAACTACAAAAGATTATAATTTATGATTTATATCTCTCAGTAGTATTATAAAATTTCATCACTAATTAATTCGCAGTTTTCTTCAAACATTACCAGCTTTTCAGTTACCTGATGTTTCTGATCTCACGAAGCAATGATGGTTTAAAGAAATAACTCTTCAATTTCCTCACCAATATTGAACGAGATGTTAAAAGTGTATTTTATTTTTGGATTCCTTCTTTTATGAGTCAGGCACAGTACCATGCGTTAATAATTAAGTATTTCGAGGCAAAAATTGTAGCCATTACAGCTATCAAATGTAAAGAATGTAATATTGAGAATTCAACTATAATAGTTTCTCTAAGACTTTCTCTAAGTGTCAGTTAGAGAACTTTATCACGACGCAGATTGACTAAGTAATGTTATTAACAATTTCCATTTATTAATTTACAGGAATTAACACTTAACGAACTCACCTTTTTTCTCCCCAACGCACTATATAAAGGAAGCTATAACGTTTTCACAGAACTATTGAAAAGCTAATGGATAAAAGTTTTCAGTAAAGTTACTAAATCGCGCTCTATTGAAGTTGACAGTAGTTAATCAGAAAACACTTATTTACTGTATTTTCACGAATGCAAAACACCCAATAAAATAAAAACAAAATTAATTTCAAACATGAATTTCACATTGTTAGGAATAGAATACATTTTTCATAAGACACTTCTTTGCTTTTAAAAAAATTCCTGAAATTATTTTATTACAACTAAATATAAAAAGGCCAAAAGATAAGGCCGAAACTAGTTGGTGCATTTTTAATGGTTAATGCATGTTTTTAAAGGAAGTATGTGTGAGTAGTGCTTCATTCATAATAATATTTAAATTTATTAGAGCTGGAATTTTAACTGCTTCTGTGCATTGTCGAACTGGAAGCTGATGAGTTGACAGTAAGACTGATGTCAAGCAGTATTCATGAATTTTTACATAATTCTTTATCCCCAATCAACTTTACAGTTCCATTTAAAAATCATTAGAAAGCCATTGAAAATAAAAAAAATAGTAAACTTCAACATTTCATCTTTAGGCTGTGAATTGATATGTAAAAAATTACATAGTGCAGTGATTCTTATATGAAATAGGGAATTGAAATCACATGCAAAATAAAAAGAAATAACTGCCTCAAATTGTCAACAAGATGACACATCTATAGTGGGCTTAGAATCATTTTGTCTAAAATCTGACCTGTAGAATGCTATATTACAAACACCAGTATACATATAACATTGGCATTTAGTTTCATTAAAATTCGAAGAAACATATTGGCAAATTAACAAGCAAAACGTCTTTCAGTAAGAGGAATCACAAAACACAAAATCACGACAACACAACTCTGCAGCGAATTCCACTTACACCCTGCTCAATCTTATATTGACTCTAGTTGCTATTCTCTCTCTTTTTATAGCTTTTTTAGCAGTCAACGAATAACATGCACGAGTAACTGTTTCGAATTTAAAGTAGACAAGGGAACTGTTTTAGGTATTTATAATAGAAAAACAATGACAATTTTGACG
>JAFIDM010002131.1:41204432-41251992 GCA_023159025.1 Thereuonema tuberculata | reverse complement strand
ATCATAGGATACCAGTTGGCCTTCGCTGTCTTCAGATAATTCCATTTGCTGAAGCGCCATGAATTTGTCTGATTTAATTACAACAGTCACCAAGGCAACGACTGTTTATGTTTACACCTATGCCTCAACACCTTACTTCTAGTTCAGATGATCATCACCTGACTGACATGAGGCAGTGTCTTCGATACATTCCGGTTACTTCATTTATATAACAGATAAATTATGTATGTTAATTTCTTTCTGTATACACGATGTTGTTTTCTTTTAATAATAACTTCTGAAAAACTCCATTACATCAATCATGGCAATATTTCGTGGGCTTAAACCTGCTCCACTTTGTCAAGCCTTTTTAAAAAATTATTTCTAGGAAGAGAGAATATCTCCATCTTTCCCAATTTCTAATCTATAATAAAAAAAAATGCAAACAAGAATTCCAAAAACGTGAACTATCTCAACAAATAAAACGTGAAATTGCTAATGGATCCACCTATACCGCCACCTTTTCCTGCTCCTCTTCCCATTCCAGAGAAATATCGGATTATTTTTCTTACATGAATTCTCACCCTCAATAAAGACAGCATCTTATAAATATTCTGTAAATTTTTGAGATGATATTGGCTTAAATATTCTAAGAATTTTGCTTCATTTTTATATTAAATTTAATAAATCCCTATTTCCAGAAACTCTATTCCTCTATTCCTTTACACTATTCCATTTTTTTTTCATTCAGAAGTGTAATGGAATAGAGGAATAGAGTTTCTGGAAATAGGGATTTATTAAATTTAACATAAAAATGAAGCAAAATTCTTAGAATTTTTAAGCCAATATCATCTCAAAAATTTACCGAATATTTATAAGATGCTGTCTTTATTGAGGAGAATTCATACAAGAAAAATAATCTGATATTTATCTATTATCAAGCAGAGCAACTGCGGCAACTGAAGAGTATCTTACGACAAAACCTGAAATTAATCATGTTCACCTCTCAAGTCCAAATCGAGTAAAAATGAATATCTAATCTTAACATTTAAAAAAAAATTCTTTTAAATACACTCACTTCCAAAGTTAAGCATGGAGCGGTAAAATGCGAAAAAATGGACAAGTACTGCTATGATTGACATGAAATACTGCATGTAAGTAGCTCTATGTTTATTCATGAAACAAAACAAACAATTACATACAGAGATAAACAAAATTTTGAATTTTCATAAATTATAAGATGACGTCATATTTGCGTCATTAACAAAATGATGTTTAAATTCAAAAGAAACAATAAAAACCGACATTAATAGGATATGTGAGGAACCCTCATCTACATATAAAGTTTACAGCGTGTGATCATGCGTGTTACGAGGTGATCAACCACCGCAGAGTCCAGTAATCGCCATTCCTTCTGTAGGGCAGATTCTAAAGCTCTGAGATTGGCTGGAGGTGGAAAATGTCAACTTACAGCACGGCCGAGGGCATCCCAAAGATTTTCAATTGGATTAAGGTCCGGCGAGTAAGCCGGCCACTCCATACTCGCAAATCCTCTCACTCTCCAGAAAGCCGTCAACGACGGCAGCTCTATGGTGACGCGCATTACCGTCCATTAAAACGAAAGAAGGACCAACTGCTGCAGCGTACAGTTTCACATTGGGGTGTAGGACTTCATCTCGATACCGTACAGCCGTCACAGAACCTCGCCTATAGATGTGCAGGACGGTGCGGTATCCCAATGAAATCCCTGCCCAGACCATGATGCTTCCACCGCGAAATGCGTGATGTTCGGTAATGTTCTGGGGCCGACTGTATGTGCCTTGTTCCCTGCAGACCCTTACACGCTTATCATCGGGTTGTAGGGCAAATCTGGACTCATCTGTGAACATAACGTTACCCCAATCAGACATAGTCCAATTCACATAATGGCGACACCACTGTTATCGTGCCCCTCTGGATTGGACGGATAAAGGAACACAAACTCGTGGTACCAGGGCGTCCAGACCATTCATGTGTAGGCTTCAAAGAACAGTAGTGGCAGGTATCTCTTACCAATGACCACTACAACCATAGATTCCACACGTGTGAGGTTGATCTTTGATTCCGCTTGACTACAACTGCAATATATCGATCTTCCACGGGGATCGTAACCCTTGGACGACCGGCCAAAGGTCTTCGGACAACTGTTTGGCTGGTTTGGAATTGTTTCCAAAATCGTGAAATGACGGAATGATGAACGCCGAAGAAACGAGCAACATAAACTGTCCTGCTTCAATGAGTCCGACAGCCCGTTAGCGCTCAGAATCTTTCATTCGTCTTCTGGCAGCCATAGAAACACGTTTAGCTTGAAAACAAATCGTACGAATGTAAACATCTTTCATCAGCACTTACATGCAACTCCTGTAACCCTTCACTATGCCGGCTTCTTATACGACTGTCTGTTTTGCATATTTCTCGACGCGAAACCGTGATTGGCTGTTACCTATATAATTTGCATACTTCCTTCTACCTTTAACAGCAAATTTCAGCTTCTTTAATTCAGATCTCTTACGGAAATTAACATTTTTCCTCTCCATGCTTAACTTTGGAAGTGAGTGTAAATGTTCAATTTAAAATTTCTTCTTTTCTTTTTTAAAATTTCTTCTTTATTTTAAATAAAGAATGTCTTCTTATCACATCTTAATTTTTTTTTTTAATTTCTTCTTTTCTTTTTTTAAAACTTCATAAATGTCAAAGCGTTAAGTTGTCTTCCTATCAGCCACTACCTCTAATCGTAACTTTCTTTTATTCTTCATTTTCCGTCTTTTCGTCCTCAAAATTCTTGATTGTATATTAATACTTCATCTTAATTAAATAAATAAATAAATTCTTCTCAAGCCAAAATACATAATTATTTTAATAATAACTTCTCAAAAACAAAAAAGGTTTTTAAGAAGTTATTATTAAAAGAATTATATGTTTTGGCTTAGGAAGAGTTTATTTATTTACGATCTTGTTTTATTGAGAATATTATCTTGTCACCGATAACGACCAACTTTAAATTAGTCGAAACTGTCTTGTAACTGTAAATAGGTGTTTTCAATATATTTTACTTTTTTAATTTTTTTTTTCATGTGTGTCGATTCTTTTATTTCTTTTAATATCAGAATTATTGCACACGTTAAAATTTAATTGAATTAATAAACAATAAGTAAATATAATGAAAAATATTTTTCATTTAATTTAGAAAATTAAAAAAAAACACAAATATTTAAAATCATATACTATATACTGACTGATTTTTTTTTCTGGATATTCATTAAACCTTTCACGTAATATGGATTTGAGATTTACTTTTCTTATTACCAAAACCCATATGTACAGGGCCGCCCAGAGGGGGGGGGGGGGCAAAAGGTGCAGATTGCCCCGGGGCCCCACAAAAAGAGGGGCCTCATGAGGTCATATTGATTGACCCTTTTTTTTTTTTTGGTTGATAAAATAGGATTGACCTTTTTTTTTTTTTTGGTTTTTGATTTTTGGGGGGGGGGGGGGGGCCACAAATCCAAATGTTGCCCCGGGGCCACCACTAGTCTCTGGGCGGCCCTGCATATGTACGTAGGTTTCCATCTTTTGATCATCACATTAAAATAAGTTTCATTTTCTTGTAAGTTTAATATTTTTGTCCCAATTTATAGCTAATCTAAAATTGAGACAACTACATGAAAACAATGTGTCATATCATATTGCCTAGGTAAGGCCTACTGGCTGTTGAGCAGGCATCGCATCGTTCACTCATTAATTTTGATTACCAATAAATGTGTTCATACTTTAAGTTGGACTGTAAATTAGCATCCTACAAAACTTTAAAGAAATCAATCTAACTATTTTAACGAGGAATTTCGGTGGTCAATTTTTGATGGATGGGAGGATTAGAGGTTCCGCAAATAAATAGAGCTTTGTTTTATGTTGGATCACAAATAATCTACAAAGCAAATTTTATGGTAATCCATTTAGCCGCATTAAAGTGCCGCTCGTACAAACAGACAAATAGAGAAACAAGAAAATCGACAAACAGACAAAAGTGCGATAGAGAAAAAAATGTTCAAGTGATATTGTAATACTTCATATCCTTTAATTTTGAAAACGTAATAGATCAAACCTTTAAGTTTAAAAAAAATCAAAAACCAATGTATCACGATCTATAAAAGTAATCAATTATTAATTACAATAACAGGAAATAATCCTTAATTATTTATCATTTACTGCATGGAATCAAACGTAAAAACTATAACTGGGAATTTTAAAAAACTTATTTAAATTTTGAAAGCCTTGCTTATGTAAACAAATTGAATTTTCGTTTTGCAAATCGTGCTTTGTTCACTAAATATTTGATTTAACGATTTCTAAAATCTAAATCCCAGAAAAATACAAATGATACAGAAAAGCTCCAAATTGAATTATCGTTTAATTTTATTTCCTTATCTTTATTTATGCACTTTAAACTATTAATAATCAATGCTTCGATTATAAATCTTTCTTTTTCATCTTTAATTTTATATAAAATTTCAATAATTAGATAGAGATTATGTTGTACATCAATACAATCTTCTGCCAATCTGAAACATCCCTTTCACCATTTCTATAAGTATTTATAATTTCCTCTTATCTTCTGTACGTTTCTGTCTCCATGCAGTATATAATAAATAATCGGAGGATTATTTACTGTTATTGTAATTAATAATTGATTACTTTCGCAGATCGTTGTACATTGCTTTTTTTTTCAAACTTACAGGTTTGGTGTGTTACGTTTTATGATATGTTGTATTAAATAATTGATTATTTTACTGTTTTATATTGTTGTTATTATAACCTTAACGGATTTGTAATAGAGTGTGCTTGAAAAATGATTAGCAAGTGCTAATCGAAATATTGTACCGTATTGTAGTACAGGATTTGAAATACTAGTATGAAATATTTATAATTTGTTATACAGGGTGGTCCAATTAAATTGTTACAGCTAAATATTTCCGAAACGGTACGTGATAGAAAACAAATGTTTCAAGCAACTCCATTTATTTTCGAGGGGGACAGTTGATGGTGTTAGTTTTAATTGGAACAGTTCATTGCTGACGCGGGTGGTGGACGTTAACTTCACAATTTTCAATGGAAAGGGTGGTGAAGTAATATATCATTGGAAAGCCTATAAAAATTCATGTTGAATGGCAATGTGGTTTTTGAAATTCCGACAAGTAGATCATGAGATATAGCTAATTGAAAGTCCAGAATGTTGTAATGAAAGACGTAATTGACAAATGGTGGACTCGTGGAATCAGACGAATATTACTACCTTCTCTGCAACAATAGCACTATTCCGCGTGCTGGAATGAAAAGTGCGTCCGCATTGTTGCGTCGTGCAGTGGCAGTGACAGAACAGTCCTTGCAATCGATGTGTTAACAACATGGAACGTCATACTGTGGACGAGAAAATTGAAATGATCTTCCTGTACGGGGAAGCGAGACGCAATTTACAACAGGCAAGGAATCTGTACGCCGAAAAGTTTCCCAACAGAAGAACCCCTTCCAAGATGTCGTTTTCTCGAATTATAAAGCAGTTTTCCGAAGACGGTAGTGTACAGCCAAAGAAACATGCTCGCAAAAGAACAGCCACTACCGAAGATCACGAAATTGTGGTGTTAGCTGCAGTGCATAACGATCCCCATGTGAGTAGTCGAACATTGGCTGACGATGCGGGGATGTCAAAAAGTAGTATTTTACGAATATTGAAACGATATCACTTTCACCCATATCATATCGCATTACATCAAGCACTACATGGGAATGATTTCATGCACAGGATGACATTCTGTCGATGGGCTCAGGACAAACTGCAACATAATAACAACTTTTTCCTGACTGTACTATTTTCAGATGAATCGTCTTCCTCCAATTACGGCGAAGTCAATCGACATAACATGCATTATTGGGCTGTCGAAAATCCGCATTGGTTGCGGGAAGTGGAGCATCAACGCCCTTGGTCTGTGAATGTATGGTGTGGCATTTTGGCTGATAGGATAATTGGACCTTATTTTTTTGATGACCATTTAACAGGACGAATGTACACACAGTTTTTGGTTGAGGAGTTACCCTTACTATTGGAAGACGTGCCATTACAGGAACGACGGACAATGCGGTTGCAGCATGATGGCTGCCCTGCGCATTATGCCCGTACGACTCGTGAAGTGTTGAATCAACAGTATCATGGCCGTTGGATAGGGCGTGGAGGCCCAATACATTGGCCTGCGCGATCTCCAGACCTTACATTGGCAGATATTTTTTTGTGGGGTTACCTCAAACAGAAAGTTTATATTGATAAACCAACGACTCCAGACAATATGAAGGAGCGGATACGCAATGCCTGTGCAAATGTTGATAGCACTATGCTTTTACGCACTCAGCAATCGTTTCTGCCAAGGCTTGCAAAGTGCATTGAAGTAGACGGACATCACTTTGAGCATTTATTACGATAACCTTCATGTGGGTTTTGGATGTTTGAAGATAAATGTAGTTTGCAGACGTATGATTACTGATTGTCGTCCTCTGTATTACTGTTGTTACTGTTCAAACCTCTCTGCAAGGTTACAATAAAGTACATAGTTGTTGGTATGACAGTTGTTTATTTCGTTGCAAAGTACATCACCAACCACTGACACTGCCAATGTTACATTTATGATAGGTGACATGACCGTTCCATCATCCTGTGTAACGTTCCCTCCCTATCCCCACCAGTAACAGACACACCACAATCACTGTGTTGTCCCATTTCACGTGTAATACCTGTTGCTGGACACCTGTTCATCGAACACTGCCCCTACAGACATATACAGTATGTCACCACAGCAACATGTACATGGTCCACCCATCCATGGATAATTACGAGTATCGTTAAATTACAACCGACGTCACGTCACCCTATCCACCATTCTGGAATTTCAATTGACAATATCTCATGTTCTATTTGTCGGAATTTCAAACACCAAATTGCCATTCAACATGAATTTTTATAGGCTTTCCAATGATATATTACTTCACCACCCTTTCCATTGAAAATTGTGAAGTTACCGTCCACCCCCGCGTCAGCAACGAACTGTTCCAATTAAAACTAACACCATCAACTGTCCCCCTCGAAAATAAATGGAGTTGCTTGAAACATTTGTTTTCTATCACGTACCGTTTCGGAAATATTTAGTTGTAACAATTTAATTGGTCCACCCTGTATATTGGAACAGTAATACTTTGCATGGTTAGTCAATTTTGACTCAGCATAGCATTTTCTAGTATAGTGCGCAATAATTTGCATGTTCCTAAGATTTTCTTTTTTTTTTTTTAGCTGTCGTTTACCATCTAGCACCTGTCAATTTTCCGTAGACAGAATAAGTTTCAAGAAATCTATTACGTGAGATCTTGTCTTTACGATCGTTTGCAAGATTAAGTAATGCTTCTCAGATATTCTGTCACAGAATAAAAAAAATATCCATCGTGACTTCTGAAGCTTTCAATATTTCTAAACACACTATTACAGTTTTCATTATCCTAAAGAGATTCAAATGCAATCTTAGATGTAGGCTTACATCTTTAAATGAGAAAGCTAAAATATAAATGAAACTCGTCTGAAACGCTACAATTCAAAGTGAATTTCTGTTGATTAATCCTCAGTTTCAGTTTTTTTTTCAAAGCGAGTTTACAAAGATATTAGATGACATGAAAGGAGAATGGAAATCTTATAACTAATTTAATGTGTGGTAGATTTTTGGATCGATAAGAGAAGAGAAGATATGTATAGAGAATTAACGTAATAAGGTAGAAATCTCAGAAAGATTTATGCAGAATTCAACTGCAATCTGTTCATCCAACAACTTCCCTTATTTGTCTTAATAGAGAAGGTAATTTTCCTTTCCAATTCCATTCTGGTGGACGTCTGCTGTGCTGTTTGATTCATGAGAAAGACGGGAGAAGGTACAATGAGGTGCGATCTACCAGAAGGATTTTCGAACAACATAAAGGGAAAG
Organism: Thereuonema tuberculata; assembly: GCA_023159025.1. Classification (NCBI taxonomy): domain Eukaryota; kingdom Metazoa; phylum Arthropoda; class Chilopoda; order Scutigeromorpha; family Scutigeridae; genus Thereuonema; species Thereuonema tuberculata. The sequence continues at coordinate 41,243,968 of JAFIDM010002131.1, read as the reverse complement.
GAAACCGCAAGGGAAACGTAGCTCCATTGGTGGGACGACGTGAGCAAGGAACTTAATCGGACTGAAAGCCACGGTACAGGCTGAAAGAACCACTCACACGATTCACCGTTCAAAGATCTATTCCGAATAGGACCTTTCTGGATAATATAATTTTCCTGTGCTACGCACCATTTTCCCCAATTATATTAAATAGAAGATCCTTTCCTTACAAAGGAATATTTTATTAAAAAGGCTTTTTTTTCCTCTTTATTTTTAATATCAAAAACTGTGAATTGTAAATTCCAATACTGTGATATGATGATGTGTTTACTTTAGAATCAAAATACTATTGTAATTGCTATTGGGAACAAAATGTTACTTAATGAAAATTATGGCTGTGAAGGAATGTTAATTATTTTTGTTATTGATTTCTAATTCCACTATTAGGGAATTTCAAACATTTAAAAAATGCCAAAAGTTTTACAACCTATTCCGTTAAGATTTTAATAATTTCGGCAGAAAAAGGAAACACTTGATAGAATGAGAACATAATGGAGGATGTAAGAAGAGCTATGGAGAAACTTGCACTTCCTCATAAGATCTCAATCAATACTTACTATAAGAGTTCAAATGAAAACAATTAAATTTTGTTTCCTGCTTCATAGATTATTTTAGTTTCTTTCAATAAAGACCTGTAAAAATGTTAATCCTATGAGGGGATTCGTTATGTGTATAAGGATACCTTCCCACCGCCTAATAACTTTTTAAAGATCTGCATAAATCTTTTTAAAAACATGATATCTATATTTAAATACTTTAAAAGAACTTTTATCTTCTTCTCTCCTAACTTTGTGGTCTTGGCGCAGCTTAGCCGCAGCTGCTTTTGCGCCATAAAACACCAACAAGAACAACAACAATTTTGTGGTCGATGGGTGGCAAGGAAACCTTTAAATTTTCAGTTTTATTAGCTACTGTTATTATTTCCTATTAGGGTTGATCTGATTTCACCTCCTTAGTGTATTCCATTCTTGTTCTGCCTCTACCAGATATTCTCTCCATCATGTCTTCTATACAGTTGGTGGTCCATTCAGAGTGTCTGAGGAGGTGACGGAGTTTACCATTTCTTCTCTTTTCAATATTATTTAAGATTTCTCTTCTTTCGTCTATTTTTCACAGAATTACTTTTTTGAAACTCACTCCTTACATACAATTTTTAGCATTTGGAGCCAGCAGCACATCTCCAATAATTGAATCTTCTCTTTTTCCGAGTTTCTCAGAAATTTGTTTCTGATCCATATAGTGCTATGCTCCAGACGTAATTTCTTATGAATTGTTTTCTAGTTTTAAGGTTATAATTTTTGATATTTATAATACTGTTCTTTGAGAAAAGGAACTTTTAACTGGTGTTATTCTTTGTCTCACTTCCATTTCGTTTTATCCATCAGATGTTATGATGTTGCCTAGTTAGGTGAATTCTTTAACCAGTATTATTTTTTTTTCTCCATTGAGACAAACTTATTTTTCGCTTTCCATCTCTAGTGCTCTTTTTCGCCTTTTTTTCATTAATTGGCATCATACAGTTTCTCTTCAAATGTTTATCCAGATTCTCTAGTTCTTCCTCAAGATCTCTCAGATGTCATCTGCAATTGGATTGTATTATAAATCTTTCCGTTTATCTGGATTCCTTTCTTCAGTGTGAACTATTATTCATTGAGAAATCTGTTAGAAATTTTTCAATATACAGTAGAACCTCATTATAACGGACCTTATTATAACGGACGTCGCTTATAACGGACAGTTTTGAAAAAAAATTTTCAGCCTACAATTAAGGTGAGCGAAGTGAAAGACCATTTAAATTTTGTTATTCAATATGTTGAATAATCGGCAAATGAAAATGTGTTTGCATATTATGAACATCTCCGTCAGTTATTAACTGAAGAAATGAGCAGCAAACAAACCCAGCAGAAAATAAATTATTTTTTCAAACCAATGAATGTAAGCAATCAACATGAACGAGGACCTTCTTGTTCTAAAGATTAATGCAGTGTTTATGTACACATCTTTTTCAATTCAACCTACTATGTTGAAGGCTGTCTTTTATTTGATATATAATAAACCAACTTTTTATAGCTAACTATTGTACTTTTATTGATGTACACTCTGCTGCATTACACCCATATAAGAATTATTTGTTATAAACCGGACTTTCATTAAAACGGACAACAGTCAGCCCCTATTAGTCCGTTATAATGAGGTTCTACAGTATATCGCTCATTTGCTGCAACAACAGCATAATTAAAATTTTTCTAAAAAATAAGCTTTCGGAAAGAAATGCAATAATGACACAATTCACTTTCCCTTAGCGAGTTTACCCAAAACTGATCAATTTTGAGTAATGTCGCTGTTGCAGCAAATGAGCGATATTTTAAGAGACTACATTCATTATTCTCTTCCAAATCTGTTTCAAGTGTGTCTTTGCGTGAGTTAAGTCAAGAAGATACAAAAATTACCAAAGAAAAGCTATAAAAAGTATGAAATAATTTCCAATCCATATTTTAAACATCTAGAATTAATCCTTCTACAAAATCAATTAATTTGTGCATGATTAAAGTTAATTGGTTTTTGATAATTCATAGAAATAATGCAGATTTAATTAATTTTTTCCGAAAATAGAGAATTTGTACTGTTTTTCGGCCATCCTGATTTAAAATAAACGTAGACCTTTTCTTTTGGTTATTTAAACTATTTAAAAAATCCTAAAAAAAATAGAATAACAATTTAAAGAAAGTAGGCTTTCAATTCTTTCAAGAATTTCTTGTTTCCATTAATATTCATCGATTAATATTCCGAATAGATGAACTACGGTTTCTTGATAACCTTCTTGAAAATTATTGAATTTTTCAAACGGTTTTCTAATTTTTATGTGCAAACCTTGTATCCGATCCGAGAAATTTGATAGCATTTCGTGAAGGTGCTTGAAGGAATAAAAGTATGAAGGTATGTATCTGAGATATCTACGTTTCGTATTTAACGAAGTACTTTTACCGAGTAAATTTAATTTGACGACTAAATTGACGAAAACTTAAATTGTCTTGACGAAAACTTAATACTGCTTTGTATATTGTAGGTTCTAATTACGTTATTTTTTTTATTTTCTTTTGCGTTTACAGAAAGTAATTAGAATCCTGATACTCGGAAAATAAATGAGCCTGGCAGTCAAATGTGAAGCCTTTTGACTGCGACCTGAAGGTCGGTGATTTTCTCACGTTGAATCATGGTTAGATGAGCCCTAAGATCCACCCAGCATTCTGTAGAACTGTTATCGGGTTTATTTATCGGTGTTAAAACCGAGCGGGTGTATTATCTTTCTTAGACACCAAGCTAAGAAAGATAATAGAAAGTATGTTTATCCGGAACACAAAAAGAAAAAATATGAATAGGAATGATGCTATTGAAATAGAGAAATATTTCATAAGATTAGCTAAAAGTTTTGTAGAAAAAATGTCCACAAAATGTAATAATAAGATTACAATCAAGGAACTAAATTGTTAAGCTGTATCATGTTAAAGAAAACAAAGATTGTAAGTAAATGATATTGTTAATATTTTCTCGAGGAATTTAATTGTTCTTCAACTTATTGTTATTTTAGGCTTGAAAAAGAAAAGACGTAATCTTTATGAAAATTTGCTTTTTTGTATTAAATATAGTTTTTTTACATTTAAATTTAGTGTGGTGTTGGAAATTTAAAACTATATTATTTAAAAAAATCATAAGGCCTATTTTGTATTTCGATTTCAGGTTTTGGTCAAGGTTTTTAAGGTTTTCAAAGGTGTACCGAGTAATACCTGGAAAACGCCCTTTAAATTGACAGTTTTTAAATTTTAATTTAATTAATTACAGGATTTTTAAAAAAATTAAAATCAAGAAAATATAAGTCCCACATGCTTCACAAGATCATATTTAAATTTTGAGAATTTTAGTCTGAAAATCGGTAAAAGAAATATACAAAAGAAATAAAAGTTGGCAGTCACCTTTATTGGACCTTAAGTAAAGAAATATTAATTTAAGTTTTTCTCGATTTGGTTGCCGCGGCGGCGTGGTCGTGGTCTTAGGCGTCGGTCTGCCGTGAGGCCAGTGTGCCGGTGCCCGGATTCAAATCCCGGTAGAGAGCAAGGAAGTTTCAATTTCCTTTCCTTTCCTGTCAGCCTCTTCTTCACTTTCTCTTCGGTCTGACGTCATGCCATAATGGCGTCCTGGTGAAGGTAACGGGAATCCACTCCAGTATATGTTCCCAAGAATAAGTTACGGCTTCTCCTAGGGGTCGCCCTTCGGGGGTCACTAGTGTTCCGTCGACTTCCAACCAATCTTCAGATTGTATTACTCTCGTAGATGTTGATTCTTGGAGATTAAATAGTCAGAACAAATGAAAATGAAAACTAAACAAGGAAATATTACAAACGATGTTTCACAGCTTTATTGTTATGTACACATAAATTTATTCATGAATTAGTCAATTTCTTATTTCACAATATATGCAAACATGGAATTTAATCGTTGTTGATGCTTTTTACTGTGGATCTGAAAAAAATATTAAAAAATAATTTTCATTAAAATACCGAAATTTTCATATTAACAAAAATTATAAAAATTGAAAAATAAAAATTAAATCTGAAATTACAATTAGACATAACAATTATACATAATCAGTGACAATTACACAAAATCAACGAGAATTTTCGTTGGTTTTGTCAAGAAAAAAAGAATGTCATGTTTCTTAACCTACACTTCTCGGTTCAAAATATAAAAAATTTCAATTGTTATATTTATATTTTGTATATTTTTTCTCAATTAAAATATACTTATTTTTCTATGAGAAAAAATAAAACTTCCTACATTCGCTATTTTCAAATACATGTATGTTGAAATATGTTTAGATCGAACAAAAAAATAATATATTAATATCATTATTACAATATTTTGCCTCGGCTGGTTAATGTAAACATGAAACTTCAATGCCATACCAACTGCATCTGTTCCTTTTCGTTTCTAATTAATAAATGGTAAGGTACATTCACCATTCATTAATGTTGTTTTCGTTTCTAAGGATTTAGATATTCTGCACCTTTTCCTGGCAGCACTGCTTGTAATTTTGGATTCAATTTAAGAATATTATTTTTATACTAAGAATAGTTAGCATAAATTTAAATAAAGTTTGTAAATAAAGTGAAATAATTTAGATTATAAAATATATACATATAAATTTGTGTTGGTTTCTTTCTTTCTTTTTTTTTATAAGCAATCAAAAAATATCTTTTAACTATACAACGTCTATTACACAATGAATTTCATTTATTGTAAAGAAATTCTGATTCAAAATAAGAAATTAGACAATATTGATGTGGCTTTCCAACAATTTTGGTGGAGATGAATTTTTTGGTTTAGAAAACGAATTAATGTCATTCACAAAAACAAAATATAACATATGTATTCAATTATAATGTGGGCCCGGTAGCCGAGTGGGTAAGGGCGCTTGGCTGCGGGTTGGAGGTAACGGGTTCGATTCCCGGCCTCGGCGGAGGCCGGGAATTTTTCCACGCTTCTTTCTCCTCCAAACGGGCCCTAGGGTCTACCCAGCCCTCTATAGAATGGGTACCGGGTTTCTTTCCAGGGAGTTAAAGTTAAAGTTAAAGGGGGGGGCGAGCGACGGGCCGACCCCCCCGTCCTCAACTTTGTCCCGTAGGTTCTAAAACACTGGAGCCTACCCTCCAGTTGCATTTCGCGGTCCTCTGGACCTGATCTTTTATTCAATTATAACAGAGAAAATCTGAAACATGTATTTTAAAATTGAGAAAAGAAAAGTGTCATTACACAAGTTCTAATCACACAAATTATTCGAAATATTTTATTGTAACAACATTTAATACTACGATCCATTTAATACTACGATTTACTTTAGACCCGTACAATTAATAGAAGTTAAATGTAAATTAAATAATCAAATAATTATACATTAACCGCTATTAAAATACCTAAAATAACATCTCCTTCAACTCTCATCATCTTTCGATTAAAGAGTAAAGTTACGATAAAAGCTGTCGGGGGAATTCCAAGTTTTCCTTGGTCGGGTCGCCCAAAGCAGACAAGCATTGACCAACCGTGCACATCATAGAGAGATTTTCCTTATGTTGGCAGCAGTTTCCTTAAATTGTCTGATGAATTACAACAAGTGTCTTAAATACATGAAGAAAAAAGATGATGATTTCAACTTTGAAACCGCTTTACTGTTGAAAAGATTAAGCTGGTTATCATCGTGCCCCTTGAAACACAGATGTTATGGTCACTGAGTTTTCATCCTTTTGTAAACGAATAAACGAAAAAAAAATGAAAAATATGTTAGAGGAATAAGGGAAAACAATGAACATATTTCCTTCTGTAATTTGAATTGTCATCATTAGGAATCTATATCTGCATTATTAGAACTCATGAGCTAGATTCATCTACTAGATGAATGTAAGAGAAGGTGCGTAAAGTTGTAGATCTGAAACGCTCTCCCTCAAATAGGTTTCCAAAAAACCAAACAACAAAAATAAAACTTCTTTTAGCCAACAACATAAATTCAAATCAATACACATTCAATACCAAATAAAAGATATTAGAATGAAAAGTACTAGTAGAAAGCGCCTTCTACTACATAAATAATAGGTTAAATAATATATGAAACATACATTAGTGAAGCTTAACTAAGATAAAAAAATGGAAGTTTCTATGCGTTATGATTCTATTTTAGAAGTTCTAGGAATATTCTTGCAAAATTAAGCAAACAAATAGTTTTTGGTATGTACGAACCAGAACTCTGGTGGAAGATAAGAAGGAGTTCGCAATAATAAAATAACAAATCAAGCCTTTTATATCAAAGTCAACCTAAAGGATGAATAACATTAATAAGCCGACTTACTATTGATTATTAGTATTGATCAAGCTCTATAAATCGTTCAATTTTTTTTAAGCTTTTAACGAATTTGACGCTGACAGTAGCACATAAATCTCACCAATTTCATTTTTGTTCAAGCAGTTTTTCCCACTTGTTGGGAGACTTGATTCCCCTAGGAAGGAGACATGATCCCGTGGCACGTCTGGCGAGATACGTATTCCTGGATGTTTTTGAAAGGGAAATAAATAATGCAAATCCGTCCCATTAAACTCCATGGTTTATTTATCAGTCTTCAGACACACAACTTCAAGTACTCATTGTAACTATCAGGGAAAGTAAGAAATTCTGCTGCAGGTCATTTAGACTTGGGATGTAGAGGACTTGGAAGTTTCATCACTAGATCTTCTTTCTATAAATTAACTTCATTTCCGTTGTCAGGCAGAGAAAATTGGTTTATTTCTTGTTTTTTATTTTAACAAACTAATGTTTACTGTATCGTAGCAAACTGAAGCTATCTGACTGACGTAATGATTCAACATCCTTTTGGTTGCTATCAGAACAACCACAAAATCATTCGATCCTACGTCAAAGTTTGTGACTTCCTCAGTGACGACATCAACTAGGATGCCCTCTCAATATAAAGGTCAGAGGGTGGAACCTCAATATGAAGCCCAGAGCTGAGAAGACTACGACTGTCAAAAGAATTCTCACCCACGTTTTCTGTTTCCTTAAGACTGTCCTCGCTTTTTTTTTCAACAAGCGGTTTCCTCCTAGTTGTCTTCCCAGTCCTTTGAAGAAGAACTCCTTCCAATTTTTGCCTTTCAGGAGAGTCAGTTAGAACTCTGCATCGCCCTAGTTTGCTATCCTTCACGTTAGGAGAGGTGATCCCAGTTCAAGTGTGTGGGATCATGTCTCCCGAAGAATAGTGCTACATTAAAACTATTTAGCCTAAGAGCACACAAAACACAACGAAACCTTATGCAAATACTTTCAAAGAAACTGAAATATACTGGTATTGATCTCATCTACAGCCTCATCTTCTCCGGATCAAAAATTACACCGGCCAACAAAAAAGTTAAAAACACAAAAACTAAATACACATGAAGTCTACAAAGATGACAGCAGTTGCTCCAAACTTTGCTGATTGTCTTGCCCCAGCTGTTTTCTATCAGTGCTATCGAAAGTCGTTTACTTCTAAGAAGAGTTTTGAAGGGATGATGAAGTCTCCTACCGGATCAAGTTCACCGCCTCTCCCCTATTCTATAAGATTCAATTTCAGAATACAAAATCTATTGTTTTTCGCAATAAGTTTCAGTGAAATTTATTACTTCCAAATAGTTAGTAGGATGAAATGTATGTTTTATTGTAATTATACAGGATTAATCGATATATCAATTACAATTTCTGCACCGTAAGTTAGAAGTCACTGGAATAGTATTATGTTGAATTACATTAGCAGTCATCTTTATTGTAAAAAAACGTTCAACGCTTTTTCTTAAGCTTTTTGACATAGTCATCTGCATAACGTTTAGCGCCGTCTGACCAATCATCGAGGGACAATCTGGCTGGTGATTGCTAACAAGCTATTCCAGTTTCCCGTCGATGATAGCTCAAATGGCAGTCGTTTATTTAAGTGCTTTGATTTCTTTTCCTTTTTATCACTAAAAAAAAACAACTTCAGATTCTCTAAAAAATGTCCTCATTTTAAACATTTCTTGCTAACTTACTTAATGAAAACTCTAAGACCTTTACAAAATATTGAATAAAAAAATCCCATATAAATGCGGGCTAGATGAAGAATCAATGTGTGACAGGCTGCTCATTAAACCTAATCAATAAAAATATTGTTTCGGAGCACAAGTTCTCACATTGAACTTTCCCAAGGAGTTAACTTTACAATTAATCTCAACATCCAAATGATTAAATGTTTCTTGCTTTGTCTGAGGCTCTTCGAATGCTAAGAACGTAGGTTCTAAATCGCTCTTTCACTCAGACAAAACGAATTTATCTCTAAACCTAAAAAATCAAAGAAAGTTCAAGAGCAACCTACCCTAAACTAGAATTTCTTCTTAATTTCTCCATAAATTGAATGATAATGCTCGAAAAATTTGAAGAAAGTATAAAAATCTTTGGAATACAGGAATTCTTTTATGTTTTTCATCTTTTAGTAACGTAGAAATGTTTTGAAGTTGTTTTTCTACAAGTACGGCGCGAAGTCAAAGCATGACAGAAAAGATTTCTATTAAAGTGTTGGAGGAATGTGTTAATTGCAAATAACTCCCCATCAAGTCAGCGTTCAGCAGAATTAACGAGAAATGTATCAAAAGATCATCATCTGTCATCAAGTAAAAACTATCAATTTGAAGCCACTTAAATTAAAAAAAAAAGAAAATTAATAGTATACAGACAGAAAAAAGTAAAGCGAGATAATAATTTTACAGGTTAACTAAGTTAAAATGAAAATATTAGCAATGGTTGTTTCAAAATTCCACAACTGTCGAATGAGATAAAATCAAATACTGTAAAGTGAGCTATTCTTGTAAATTTGATCTTGAAAACGGCTCTAAGGATTGTAATGAAATAGGGTAAATCTACCATTTTCGAGTGAGAGAAAGCGATTTAGCTAGGTCTTGCCTTCGGCGATAAATGATTGATCTAGTGTTCTTCTTTGATTTTCGTTTTATTTTATTCTTAATAAATTTGAGTTTTTAAGTGTAACAAGATGATAATTTTATTTTTATCTATTATAAAATAATAATTTTACTTAATAATAATTTCTTAAACTTTTTCCTTTCAACGTCGTGTGTATTCAATGCGGAGCTGCTATTACCCCAAAAGGAGTTAAATAACCAGGTGATTGTCTATATTGTTCATAATTTATATTCATTTTATTTTATCAAATAAAGCTCGGTCTTGCAGATATTTTTATCTTAAATGAGCAAGTATCGTTATTAGCAAACACTTAGGCCAATGAAGGACTTATTAGGGTTTTCTTGCTTATCTGTGAGTGTGTCTATGTATCTGCACTTCTCCACATTCCAAATCTCGAGTCTGAGTCCTCTGAATCATACCTCGAATTCCGGTTCAGTCCAGTTTAAGTGGCCACTGACCATCTAAGAGAAGTAGAGGTAATTGGACAAAAGTGGAGTCTATCTATACTGATCGACTTTTCTGAAAATGAATGTGATATCCTCGACGCAGTGTGGCTATTGCAGATTCAAGGGCACTTATTCGTATTCGTCCGAATGGTGCAGAATGGGAGTCTAGACGTATGTACACATTCCTTAAAGTTGCACTTGACCATTGATTGGCAACAGTTTTAATAAATGAATTTTGCACTTCAGTCTATAGTAGTGTCACTTTGAACTTGGAAAGCGTATGAAAGGTTGGAAGTTACAGGGGGTCGCTTTGTATTCTGCTTTTATATTACAAAAATATCAAGTGATTTGTTATATTTAATTCTCGGTTAGGGTGATTGTTAACCACTGCTTTATGGAGGATTGGAAGCCCTAGAAGTTACTCTCTTTCATTCAACATCAGCAACTACAAATGTTTATCTACGTTTTAAACGCTGATGTTATAATTAAAAATTATATACAGTTTTAATATAACATTGATACATGTAAACAGTTTAATATTTAAAATTACATAATTAGAAACGCATATCATATTATTTATTTCTTAGAATAGAAATAAAAAAATGGGTAATAAGCAATCCACTGACTTTTTTGACAAACGTTTTAATCTATTTCTAAGGTTGCTATGAAATTTTAATATTGACTTTTTCCTGTTCTCGACTTTAGTTTTTGAATGAACAACTGAAATTTGATATTTTCATCTATCCAGAGCACATTGACTTTTTTCTCAATGGAATGTTTTTGGCATGTTTTTTTTTTTGGATGTTGGGTATATACAATAGGAAGACAGATAAGTGAAGATAAAAAGATGACGATGTCAATTGCCGATCTTCAGGTGGACAGTGTTTGGAGAAAGCAGAAGGAAATTGAAAAATAACAAAAGTTTTTTTATAACTAAATATTTACATCATATTCCCAATTTACATCAGTCTTTTGAATATCGACTTGTAATGTGTGGGTAAATAAACTTGTTCTTCGACTTCTAGCACATGATCCCTAAATAATTAGAACAAAGTAAATAGGATCAGCCACGAAACTGAAATAATTTAAGAAGACTTCTTTTTTGAAAAATAAATTTATAGAATGATGCTTCACAAAGCCAATTTTTAGATTGAACAGTATTACTTGCTTATTTTGTTACATGTAATTAATTTTCTTTTTATTATATTAAAAGATACTTTATTCTATTTTTATTTTCAGGTGTCATTTTTATTTGATTCCTCATAATTTTAATTTTATTTTCAATGAACTCTCTAGACCTGTGTTTCTAATTTTTTTTTTGCTTCACGGCACATTTATGTATTTCGAAAAATCCGGCAGCAAACTAAATGTTGTTCCTAATATCTCACGACACGCCAAACTTTTTCGTTGTATTACTACGTATAACAGAATTCTAGGAATCACTAGTGAAAGTTGCACAGGAACAACAATATATGTTATATTGCTTTCAAATATTATCAGAAGATTAAAAAATTCAAATTTCTTAACATATTAAATATAAAAACTCACAAAACCTTTTTATCTCAACAACATCTTTATCTCAATATATCAATCCCCTATGAGTGAATTTTCTTCAGGATTAAAAAAGGAAATAGAGAAAACCAAACATTTTCCTGCTATTTCAAAAACATAATCAAAATAATAACAATCAAAAAAAGGATATTACTCATTACAATCATGATATTACTAGTTATAATCATAATCTTTCTTAACAAAATAGATGTCAAAATCATTACAACTATGCATTTATAAACATGTATTTCTTTGTATTTTTAAAAAACAACTTACAATTTCAATTGTTATCTTTAAAAAAATTTACAACTTCAATTTCAGCTTAAGTTCTTTGTTATTTTTAACAACATTTTTAAACATTCCAAAAGAAATTGGGTTCATTTTCAAGGATTTATCCTTATTAAAGCATTTTATTATGTTTTTATATTACGAGAAGATGTTCTATTTCCACTGCTACAGTTTTCGATAACATACTTCCCCGTGTATTAGTTTTCCTCATTTGTCCAACATTAAAAATAAAAAAAAAACGGGAGCGACTTCTTTCTCTTGATCAAGAATTACAGGTGTGTTTCTCTGTGATGTGACACCACATTAAACAAGTGTGCAAAAGAAAATAAGCCCATGTTTCTCAGTGATTATAAAAATGATATAATTATAGACTCATTAATTTTAACCATTCCAGTTTGTGTTACTTACAATTTACTTGTTTCTTTTATGTTAATAAATAGCGTTGTTCAAAATATTTAATACCTTAAACACATCCGAGAAACTAACAACGGAAGTTGTTTGATTTGCGCTAACCTTAATGTAGTTAATATACATCTCCTGAAGAAGGCCCGAGGCACGGACCAAAATATCGAGCAAATCTCACCCCGGAGTGGAAAAATCCCTCAAACAAGGATCTATACAGTATTTAATACCTATTTTATATTTACTCTATTTTCCTGTTTTAATAAAAATACATTTAATCGCTAATACAAAATCGCTGCTCTAGTCTATCTTATTAGTTTTAACAGTGGCTTTTGATTTATGATTGCTGCAGAATTGCCATGTTATTATTTATTAGTTAAGATTACTTTCTGCTATATTTCTGTTTATTTGTTTTCTTTTTAATCTGTTTATTAACTAATTAATTTTTGATTTTATTTCTTTACTTTATATCAATTTTTTTCTCTTATCTTTTTATATATTCTATTCTTTCTATGATTTTACAATTTTTTTTTAATTTACTTAATTTTCGGATTGAGTTATCTTTTAGCTTCATCTTTGGTATTATTCAGTTTTTATACTGCTTACTTATTTACTGCTAATTTCAATTTCTTGGTTTAAATTTATAATTCTTCTTTGTTTGAGATCAAATATATTACTTCTAGTTCAATTATTAATTATTTTTATTAAATGTAAATCTGCGGAAGATGTTTTTGAATGCAAATTCTACATCTCATATCCTAATCACACTGCCACTGCTGTTTCACATACAAATAGTCCAAAGAGTAGTTGCAACACAGTGATGGAGCTGCTCAGTGATTTGGAGCTTAGTGAAAACTTGCTTAGTGATAATGTGGAACGATGACAACTGAAATTGAAATTGCTTCTTGCAATTGTTAAAATGCTGTTACGTAAAGCTCTCATTATAATAATAAAAGAATGGTAGTTAGAAATTTGTTTTTACACTAAAAATCTGTTAAAATGTTTTATTTGTAAACATTTCCTTACACTTTTTGAATTCATCCAAACTTTTGCAGCAATACCTCTGGTAAATCTGATGAAGAACTATCATAGTCCGAACTGTCATTGTTAATAAAAATATTTCTGATTAATAGAATTTTCTATTATTTTGCCTTTTGGTTTATGTATATAAAGAACAACATCCAATAGATAAGGAGAACTTTATATAGAAATCAACACTCATGTTTCCGATCGGCAGTAATCCATTTTCAAAGAGAAAAATATACAGTGAGAACAAAACAGAATAATTTTCTGTTCAATAGAAAGTAGGAGTATCAGAAATCACAGATGTAATGAAAATTGAATGTTTAGAAAAACTAAATTTTTTGATATCATGTATTATTGCAATTTTTTCATAACAAAAATTTTATTTTGTTCCCATTTTATATTTTACTCTAAAAATGTATCACTACCAATCTGAAACATGTCCAGTGTTTTTATCTATAAAGTTTTTCCCACCCTTTTGATATTGTTCTTTATTGACATTCTACCATAGGTTTCTTTCAGGATTTGAAAAATTTGTAAATATATATATATAGCATCACTCACTACATGCTAAGAGTGATATTGAGAGGCTGACTTACCACGAACTATCGGAGGCCTTTTTCAAATACAACAAACTGTAGAGGAAGAAAAATGTGGCCTCAATGATTACATCAACAAGAGCATTGAAAAGTTTCTAAAAGCTGTAAAATTAGAAAATTTCCTACGTGTTATGCAAACCAAAACTGAATACAAAAAACACGCCCTCAAGACCCGACTACAGAATTGGAAAACGAAGGCCCTACATGGGGCCTATTTCAAACGCATTGAAAATAAACTTAATAATGGCTTAACCTGGACTTGGCTCAAAAATGGCACACTCCGAAAGGAGACTGAGGGTCTGCTCCTCAGACCAATGCTATGAAAGCCCGAATACAAGGAATAACTCATAATGGCCTCTGTAGTCTTTGCAATAATCGCGAAGAGACTATAAATCACCTAATTTGTGAATGCACAGTCATTGCACACACTGAATACAAAAAGAGACATGATGGCGTCGCCAGCAAGGTGCACTGGGCACTTTGCAAAAAACATGGCTTCCCGACCTCAGATAAACCCTGGCAACACACAGCTGAAAAAGTCCTAAATCATGACCAGGTCAAGATCTTGTGGGACTTTCGAATACAGACAGATCACCACATTACAGCTAATACTCCTGATATCACTGTGGTTGAACAAGAACATACCACCTTGATAGACATCGCCATCCCTGGAGACTGCCGAGTACAGGAGAAAGGGCAAGAGAAGATAGAGAAATACAGGGCTCTGGCGCTAGAAACTTCCCGACTTTGGCACAAAAACACAACAATGCTGCCCATAGTTAGCTGAGCTATTAGCTATTAGCTGAGCTACAAAAAACCGCCATCATTGGCACAGCAAGTATTCTATGTCGATACCTAGGCAACACTTAGGCCCCTGGTTGAGTCCCGTCTTGCCTAGGGAAATGCCAGTGATAAACGTGATCTTTTTGTATTGTTTGTGTGAACTTTTACACTGTATAACTTTTTTTAAGATCTTATTTTGTAGATATCTAACTCTTAGAATTATATTTTTTTTTTTATTGAAAATTGTATGATTGTATGTAATAGTGTAATTAACTAAGCATTAAATGAGGATTATTTGTTATTTAACAGTTAAATAATCTCTATTTGAAAAAGGTATTTTTTTTTAATCATTAATGTTAATTGCTACATTTTAATTTAATTAAAAAAGTTAAAATTCTTTTAAAAAAGTTACAGATTAGTTTGAACTAAAATAATAATAATAATAATAACCATATTTTGAAACATTAAATAACAACCAAAAAATACAATAGTAAAACTATTTAAACCAGCTAAACTGCATCTTGTAATGAAGTTGGAATTTCTTAATGTTTGCTGTAAAATAAATTCGAAAAATTGGTAAAGTAATCTCAAGCAAATAATTCATTTCCAGGAAACAACAAAGAAAAAATATAAAGGATAAATGAAGTAGGTTTTATTAAGATTTATTCACTCCAGCTAATTTTATTTGTCATGTCATGTTTCGAGCTTTTACTTTTTTTGTGTGTGTTTGTAAATTTTATATTCCTTGAAAAGGTGAAAAATGTCGCTTCAATGAAATAGACCTCACTAAATATTTAATTTTCCCTATCTGACTTTTTCCAAGTGAAGTCAACGTTAAATATTTTATTGCATTTGACTTGAAGGCTGCATTAGTCATGTGTCCGTCTTCTTTAAGGTCAGAAACAGCGCTTAAGTGCTTTTTAATGCCTGACAAGAACTTCTTAAGGGGAAAGAAATGTCACCTTAAGAATAATAGCAGGAGCAGATAATAGCGAATAACCTTTCTAGTTTGAAAAAAATTTGAATTCTTGCCAGATCTTATCGCCAACTTTATTATCACTTCAAAATTTAAAATACTCTAGAGTACGAAACTGAAATTAGCTCTTCGTTAGCATTTCAATTTTCTAGAGGAAAACATATTTGTATTTTTGCAATATTTAAAAAGAAATTATTAATTTCATTTTATTTTATTGTAGTAAGTGATATTATATCACTGGTATTTTTGGTCTATTGGGTTTTCATCTGTCTTCAAGGTAACTGTAATCCTTCCATACTTTATGTTACCACTGAATTTCATGTGTATTGAATCATTATTGTATTCCCTAAGTTATTTTTCATGAATATTTATATTTTATCTATGTTGTCTGTATTGGGGCAAGTTACTGAAAATAATTAAATCTAAAGTTTATGTTAGAAATTAAAAAGAAATATAAACAATTCTCGAGCATGTAGATTGATATCCAAAAAATTAATTTTATAATTTTTTTTCAAAATGTTATTAAATTGAAAATCTTTACAATTATTCACATTCGTTTTATGTTATTTTTACGTGTTTCCACGTTTTCTTGAAAGATAATCTTTGCAGTTTAGGTGCAATGTTTTTTGGGCTATAATACTACCTTTTCTGTTTATTAGGGCCGTTTGAAGTTCAGTCTCCCAAAAAGCCTAATTATCTGGCGTCCGTTGGCGCCCTTCCAACACAGTCCGCACAATCAGTATTTCACAACTTAGCAATCTTCAGACTGATTATCATAACTGTTAAAACCAGGACATAACGATGCGTGGGTGACCCAGCTTTAGCAGCAGAAAAGCCAAAAAAAAACGAGAATTTGTAAGTAAGGCTCAAATTATGAGCTACAAAGCTTATTATTTTAAGAATGTCATTCACATTCAAGTTATTGCTCAAGGATTATTTTTGAACATTATAAGAATTTATTGAACTAAATAAAAGAAGCTTTTATACTTTATAAACGCATACAATTAAAGCAAAGATGTTGTAATTTAAGGAGCCATTTTTACAAAAGATAAATTTTCTTGCAAATGTCAACTAATTGAGAAATAAAGAAAATGAAGTAAAAAAAGGTCTTATTCTTTTTTATTCATTTTTTAAGCACAATTATAACTTTAAAAATAAAAGCTTAAGAAAAACGAACATTGCTAATATCAGACATATTTTTTTGGGGAGGGCTTTAAGTTTTTCATTTTTACATTTTAAATTTTACTTAGTGTTTATTGGTAATGTCTAACACCAGGCTCATGCTGTTAAAAATACAGTTTTTTGTTGATTTTTTCTTTTAGTTGGCCTACAAGATGTGACATTTCTATTCACTATTTTAACATTTTTAATTTGCTGTTTCAATTACTCCTTGTTTTTTAAATATCAATACACCATTTTAGTAATTGAAATACGTCGAGCCTTTGTCCTTTATTCAATAACGTTATGACATCATTTGCTCTTTTTTGCCATTGAATCAAATGAAAAAAGGAAATCCGTTGAAAAACAGTTAATGAAATGAAACTTGCGCCGGGAGAAGCACGCTCTTTTATGGAATAGAGTTTGCCATTTTTAGCAAGCTAATCTCAGTTTGATTAATTTCAGGATTTACTCCGTCTCAAGCAAGGAATGAATAATTGAAGCAGATTACAAGACGAAACGTCATAGATTCAGATTAACATTATTCAATGAGGATTTGCTAGAAGAGCATTCTTCGCTGTCATCCATGATTTATTAGAAACAAGAGATTTTGTTCGTAAATGATAAAGTGACTTATTTGATGAGCCTGTACACAAATTTATGAGAAGAGCAAGACAGTGAGAAGCTATTATAAACAGAAAAATTAATAGACTTGTTTTTTCCTGTTATTTTGTGATCATTAAGAAATTCGTTTAAATTAGTAAATTTCAAGTTATTAATTATACAGGTGTCGTTGGCGTCGTATGTATTTGGTCCTGATAAATTCGTTCAGCAGCTGAGACTGGATAATGATATGTGTTTGTGGTATTGTACTGACCAATCTTGTATTAAATTCAATTGATCAATAATCCTTACTACAATAGAACCTCAATTATCCGAGCTCTTTTAACCGGAATCTCGTTTAACCGATGTCGGTTTCCTTAAGTTGCTTATTTTGGTAAATAAACAATTTCTCCCGCCCCACCCCCCTCATCCCCTCTCCTGTCAGAAATTCCATTCTATTGTCTCTCTTTGGCAGCGATTCCATTCGTCTCCAAGACCATCTGCCTTCTGTCTTTCTATTAGCTACTTTCTGTCCGACTCAGAAGCGTTGGCTTTTCCGAAATGTAGAACATTCATTTAGGCCATGGAGCCCGCTAAACGATAACGTGTTTTGTTAACAGTAGAACAGAAGCAGGTGAAACTTCTAAAATTAGTAACTCCGATGCCTTTGAATGTTTTGCTAAAGGACTGATGTGGTTGGAGCAACAGACTGACTATGATTCTACAGAACTTATGCTACTGAAACAACTTAGGGACAGAGCGGCTAAACGACGTCAGTCATGCTTACTCTTACAGGCAGAGCAAACTTCCGTTTAAGCCAATGTAAAGTATGTATTGCCATATAAACATTTACATTGCATTTTCTTACTTGACATCTATTGTTTTTATTGTTTATAATTATTGCTTATAATTAAAGTAATTATTGTTACTATATTCAATTATGGATTATGGATTGGAATGTTGGATAAATATGAATAAACAACAAATAGAAAATATCAATAAGAAAACATTAAAAATATTTAATAATGTTCATAAAAATTATAAATATAAATCAAAAAATGAAAAATTAAGGATAAGAAAAAAATATAAAATATTAAAAATAAACGAAAAATTTATATATAAAACAATAATTAAAAACTATTTTGAAGTGGAAAGAGAAATAAATTACCAACAAGGAGTATTAACAACTAGATGTAATTGGAATAAAATATTTAAAATAGAAAGAATTAAAAATAATTATGGATATAGATTAGCTAATTATGTAAAATATAAAATATTTAAACAAATAGATCCTAATAAAAAAAATTATGTAACTTTTAAGCAAATAAAACAAAATATAATTTCAGATGTGGTAGATGGAAAAATTAAGTATTGATTAATAACTTTTTAAAAAAATATATTAAAATGCTCAATTCCTATAACACAGGTATACCGCTTATAAGTATACCTAATAGAATTGATAAACATTAAAAAAAAATATTTATTGTTTATAATTATAGTAATTATTGCTACTATATAATTGAAAACACCACATTTAGTTATTTTGTACATATGTACATTAGGGTGTCCCTTATTTTTCAAAGTTTTTATTTTTTAACGCATAGGTCCTAGTTTTTTTCTTTAGCCTCTAAAACACTCGGAAATAAATTTTTAGCTTATTTGGATAACGGCAACCCGTGCCGACATGCATCGAAACACGTTCATATACGTTGCGCGCGAGGAGCATAGCGCGAGGAGCACAGCGCGAGGAGCAGCGCGCGCTCGCGGCTTTGTTATTCGCTCTTGGATTGTCGAGTAATTAACACGTATTGTTTTACATTAAAAATATGGCACGAGAATTACGAAGCAAAAAAAAACGTATTTTCTTGGTTGGTAACATTAATCATCAAATAAAAGGTGCAAAGTTACCGTCTAATCGCCAAGTTCTTGCAGTTCTATCTTTTAATATTCGCGAAGTTAAATTGACTATCAGTGAAAGCGCAAATCTTGTTGTTCGAGAGTGTATTATATTCTGGGAAAAAGCTAGAATACCTACTAGAGCTATACCTAACTGTGTGAAAAAACTTGTAGATCTTTATCAAGCTTGGAGAGAGTTGCAGAAAAATTCAAAAAAAAAAACAAGACTATTATAAACAACGTGAGAAGGATTTTCAAAATAATTTAGATAATTTATTCGACATAGCACACGCTGATGCTTTGGAACGAATGAAAATAGAGGAAGACAAAATATTTTTACAAAGACAAAGAGAACCAGGACGACCAGGTTGTTTAGCGGGTGTAGACAAAAAGTTAACGGAGAAAGAAGAACGAGTAAGACAGAGAAAGCTAAAAGAGAAAAAAAAGGATCGAGCAAATGTGTTCTGCGAGTTCGTCGACACCTCATACTGTTCAAGACTCTTTTCATCCTCTAGAACAACAGGATCAACCTACTAGCTCTGATGAAAGTCTGGAGGAACCTTTGCCATCGATATCTCAATCCATCAGTTCTGGAACTATAACAAAAAGAGGAAGGAAAGACTTTATCACGCCTAAGCTAGTTGCAGCATTAGATAGATGTCAATTAAGCATAAGGGATTCTGTTTTTATACTTCAAGCTGCAGTAGAAGCCCTAGATCTTAACTGTGATGATTTTCCAATCAACAAATCTTCTATTCAACGTATTCGCACACAGGGTAGAAAAGATAGAGCGGATTCGATAAAATCAGATTTTCAAAACAACATACCTGAAGTAGTTACCCTTCACTGGGATGGAAAATTATTACCCGGATTAGACATAAGAAGTCCCAAAGAAGAGCGCTTGCCAATCCTTATTTCATTCGCAGAGAAAGAACAACTTCTTGCAGTACCAAGACTGGAGAGTTCTTCTGGCCAACAACAAGCTAAAGTTTTGGCAAATGCTCTTTTTGATTGGAACCTCGATGACAAGGTACAAATAATGTGCTGTGATACAACGGCATCTAACACGGGGCGTTTAAACGGAGCTTGTGTACGTCTGGAACAAAAACTAGGGAGAGAATTGCTTCTATTTGCTTGCCGGCATCATGTATATGAACTAGTCTTAAAATGTGTTTTTGTAACAAAAATTCACCAAATCACTAATAGCCCTGATATTCCACTATTCAAAAAGTTTCGAGACAACTGGAAAAATGTGAATCCTACAGCTGTTGAAACCTACAACGACTTTGTTAAACAACATTAATTTTTTTCTGATACAATGATTGAAGGATTATTGACTTTCTACAATGAAGAATTGAAAAAATCTTTTATTCGTGATGATTACAGGGAACTCATCGAATTAGCTATTATTTTCTTAGGAGGAGACGATGAGAGAAAATTTAAAATTAGACCTCCAGGAGCAATGCACCAAGCAAGATGGATGGCTAGAGCTATTTACTCTTTAAAAATATGTTTGCTGCAATCCCAGGTCAAAATGAGCACCAAAGATAAACGAGCACTGCAAGAGGTTTGTTTGTTTATCGTGACTATGTATGTAAAACCCTGGCTTCAATGCAGTGTTGTAGTGAAGGCGCCAAATCAAGATTTGTGCTTTTTAAAAATGCTAAAAGAATACGAAACAGTGGACAAGTCGATCTCTCAAGCGGCTCTGAACAAGTTCAGCCAACATCTGTGGTACTTGTCTGAAGAAATTGCTGTTTTATCACTGTTTGATGACGAAGTTGAAGAAAAAGTTAAAGAAATGATAGTAGTAAATTTACAACGAGAGAGTTTGTATGATTATGGAAAAAGATACGTTCCATCGAAAGAGGAGATATCTAATTATTTATATGGTGAGTGGGAATACTTACATAATTTCTTACATTGTTTTTACGTGATAGATTTAAAAATGAAAATAATATGTCTTTATTTTATTCTTGCAGATAAATCATTAAATGATTTCGTGTCCGTCAAGAGTACCAATTTGTTTTCTCGATTGAAAATTGATCAAGAATTCCTCCAGACACATGTTTCTACATGGCAAGAAGATGTTCGCTATTTGGAGGCAAAAAAGAAGGTTCTTTCTTTAAGAGCTGTCAATGACACAGCTGAAAGAGCCGTTAAACTTATTCAAGATTTTCATGGCCTAATAACTGCAGAAGAAGAACAGAAGCAATTCTTGCTACGTTGTGTGCAAGAGCATAGATATTTGTATCCAGATTGCAAAAAAGATACCCTCAAAAGGAAATATCCTGCATGATAATTTTCTAATTTTCTTTTTTTTTATTAAAAATAAATACCTTATATTAACTTTAAACTTGATGTTTTATTTTATATTCTTATAAAATAAAAAAAAACTTAAACTGATCTAGTTGAATGACAGAAAGCATTAAAAACACAGATTCTCATAAACTTTGAAGCCCTGTCGGCACAGGTTAATATTAACATAGGAAGATAAAATTTTGTATTTGAGTTAGTCTATGTATATAGAAAAGAATTAGGGGGTATGCGTTTCAATATTAAAAAAAAAAAAAAATTCACCCATATAAGGGACACCCTAATGTACATGTTTGAAATCCAGTGTTAAAGTTTTTGCGGTCTACTGACGGCCATTTTTAAGTGCTTTCTTTAATCCGGAATTTTCGATTTACCGACAGAGGTCCGGTCCCGACCACTTTGAGGTTCTACTGCATTGTAGAATTGACAAGGATTGGCCCAAGAATAATGGCCAAGCTTCTTTCATCAAATGGGAGTAGTCTTTTCTTGATTATCTTCTTAAGCAAATCTCATTATGTATAATTTATTGAATGATATTTTTTATTCAAAAAAACAAAACTTTTATTTCAATTACGAAATGTAAAACCATTCAATAATTAAAATTGTTTTGAACATAAACATTGGAAGCAATCGTCCTTTAATGGGTAAGATGTGATTCCTCAAAGCAATTTCCAACTATCATATTTTAGCTACATAAATCTTTATGCCAAGATTAGCTGAAAAAGAGGGTACTCTTCAATAGCTTAATTCTCAGATAAAAAAGAAACAAAACATCAATGATTTCAACTAAAGTGGATAAAGATTAGCATAACGTAAGCAACGGTTCCAATACCGGGAAATTTAAATAGAGACTTATACACTGAAGATATAGTGAATATCATGGAAGTCTCAGGATTAAACATTTCATAATTACTTCCAAAATAAATCTATATATTGAATAAATCTATATAAGCAACAGATTTTGATTATCTATATAAGCAACAGAAATTATGGAAAACTTAAACCTAATATTGAGGATTTTTTTGTTCGTGGAATGACTTGAATAATAATAATAAAACGTTATTTGCTAGTAAGATATCCATTTAATTTAATTGAAAATGTTTAAATTTCTAAAATCATTTGAATTGATGTCTCAATATTCTTTTCCATCAGATAATCTATCCAAACTCCTCAGTATTTTAGCTTCAATATTGATGATAAACCGAACAAATTTTGTATCAAAAACTCATTGAAAAATTTAAAAAAACTTCAACTTAAAAATACAGATATGTTATCCTCTTTGGATGTCGTATCATTATATACTAATGTAAATATTGACAACGTATGTGACAATTATGTATTAGGTCCACTGCATTTAGTTGACAATTTATGTAATTGGGAATTCATAACAGCATTAAGATTTTGTTTATCTAATTCCTCTGAATTCTGATTTAATTACATGTCATAGGAAAATATGTTGCCATTATTAAACAACTTGAAAACTGTCAACAAGATAGAAACTTTAATATACTACTTAATAAAAGTCTCTTTAAAATAAGTTGTTACATCAGTTGTTAAAAGTTTATTTAATAGTTAGTAGTTGTCTGGTTATTGCCGCATGTGTTTAAATTCATTGATTTTTTTTTTTAAATTTATACATTCGACCTTTATCTACATCCGAATATAGTTATCTTATATAACTGAAGATTTCGCTTGTGAAACAGCGCTGAGTTAAAAGTAATTTGAGTGAATTTCTTTAATAATTAAGTTATCAGTTTCCTTCTGGCAAAAGGTGGTCTTTCATCTAGTGAAGTCAGAATTATGAATTAATATTGTACAGGTATTATCTTTCTAAATATCAGAAAAAATCAATTATGTAACGATATGGTGGTAAATGTTTTATTTCAGAAACTAATGTGCTCTTTCTATTCACAAGAGAAGATTTACAAATAAGTAAACCAATAACCGAGGGTTGAGGCAGGTAAAATTGAATGCAGTTCAGATGCAGTACATATGCAGTCACTGTTATTGCGTAATGCCGATATTTCTATGTTGAATAGAGTATTGATGAATGGACTAATGACTAGTTGTTGAATAGAACGTCTGCGAAAAAAAACGCAGTTTTGAGAAGAACTTATCTGTGTCCTTTCTGATGACAAAATGTACTATTTGATTGCAAAACAGTGCTGCGAGAAAGCTTTGGTGGTCAGAACAGAATCGAAACAATCTTAAAATGCACAGGATCCACAACCACATAGTCACAAACTCACAGTGGCGGATTTAACACCTGAGAGGCCCTAAGCGCAATTCAATTTTGAGGCCCCTTCTAAATATTTTCACTACCCACACACTCTACACGCATATTTTTTACTCTGGTAGGCACTATACCCACAGCCTTCTGAATACAGGCCTAACAACTACTTTATCGTCTTTTCTCTGACATCATGAAAGCAAGGTAGCGATGACCCTGGGCTTTTGTGTGACCCCGTAATACTTCATTGTGTGTATAAGCGCATGGAAATCTATTTCAGTGAATGTTTGGATATTTTGTTGCTTTTTTTTTTCAACTTTCTTTGGATTAGTGAGTGTTTGAAATTGATTTCAGTTTTCCAATATCTAAACAGTTATTTCCAAGTATTTCATATGATTACAATGTTTTTTTATTCTGGAAAACAACTGAGGGGGAGTTAGGCCTATCTTTCACCGTGCCGAAGACACGTGCTGTACCTGGCTGCAAGAAGGTCTACAAAAATACATGAAGTTACATTCATGTTTTTTTCTTTTGTAAAAGATAAAGATCTTTTGCAACATTTGATTGTAGAAATACACAGAGAAAACTTCTTTTCCCCAAAAATTCTTAAATCTGCATCAAACAACGAAGATTTCATCGTAAGAGTGGATGATGTCATATCTGTTAAACGTGATCATATAAAATTAAAGAAAGAATCTATCAAACAAACATAACAATTAACGTGCTGTGAAATTTTTTAAAAGCAAAGAAAACGAGCAGCACAAGAATAAACAAAACAAAAGGAAATCGCCTTTCTGATTCATTTTATGGGGAGGGAATTGGGAACAGCTGTTTCGTGCTTCTGCGCACTCATCAGCCCAAACCTCGCCCTCCCCGATAAAAGAATCAGAAAGGAGAGATCCCTTTGGTGAAGGCCACCGCCAATTTTTTTTTTTTCGGGCAGTGGCCCCCCAAACAAGAAAAAGCAAGAAAATTAAAGGGTACGTCGCTAGACGCTTACCCAAAGCCTTTTCCTACAACTCGTAGGCAGAAAGGCATTTGTTTATTCTTGTGCTGCTCGTTTTCTTTGCTTTTAATCTATCAAACAGTTATTGATATTATTGCTCCATATCTAAGAGAAACCACAAACTTGGGACGAAAGGGAGAAGAAGTAACTTTCATCGGCATTGGAAGCAAGTTTGGCAAAATTTTATGAAGAAAAAGTTCGAAATTCAATTAGCTGTTTGAATGACATTAATCAATATATTTTACAGAATCGTTTGCTAAACAATATTTTGAGTAATATAATTCCTGATAAAGTCATTTTCTGTAAAATATCATTAGATGGATGCCCTAAAATTAATTAATTCGGTTATTATTAATTTTGACTTAAGTTTTGAAATTTATACTGATAGTAAAAAAAATACAAATCTAATAAAATATTTGATTATTTTTAATACTATAACTGAAACACACAATATTGACAAATTAATTAGTATTAGAAATTTGCCTCAAATTCTGAAATTAATAAAAGTAAAATGATTTTGTTTTTTACTGAACAATTGGATTTAACTGAAATATCGATGCATAGACTAAAGTTTTCTGTTGAAGTTTTTACTTTATCTTTTAAATTTTTCTTAACAGCCCTGCATGCTACAGAGCTTTCAGACAAACAAAATTGTTAATACAACCTAATCCAACATTCTGTTTAATATTGCTAAGAAATTAAATGTTGATTCTGATTCTTTTAATGCCATCAATAAATATCTAATAAAAGATATGGATGTTTAGAAGAAAGAGAAAATCACAGCCTTACAGATGAGAAAAATAATGAGAAAGAAAGAAATTCAAGTAATTTTATATACGATACTTGAAATAA
Organism: Thereuonema tuberculata; assembly: GCA_023159025.1. Taxonomy (NCBI): domain Eukaryota; kingdom Metazoa; phylum Arthropoda; class Chilopoda; order Scutigeromorpha; family Scutigeridae; genus Thereuonema; species Thereuonema tuberculata. Next base: position 41,218,277 of record JAFIDM010002131.1, on the reverse strand, counting down.
GCATAGATGTTGATTCCCATTTACCTGTTTATATTGCACCAATATTATTTATATCTGGATATGCTATTCTTAAGGTGATGAGAAGAATAAACTGTTCTTATTGTAAAACTAATATGCTTCATGATGATGATTTGGAATAAGAATTCTCATCATAGATTAGATTAATTAGATTGATTAAGTCAATAGATAAAACAGTCAACATTATGGTCAGCTGTCATTATTTATTTATTCTTTCAAGTATTTGAATGTTTAATCTCTAGTGAAAATGAAACAAATTTTATTCAAAATAAAAATTAGTTGGCTATTATTGTTGATATTTCACTAAAACATTAATTTGTTAAACAATGCAAATGATTTGATCAAAAGAAGAAAGGGCAAAAATGTTTTTTGTAATAATTGGCAAAATTTTATTAAACAATTATGTAAAATCTAAAAATTAAGTATTTTCATATTTAACAAAAACAAAAAGAAATTGACAAATTTCAACAATTAGATGTAATGTAAATTTATATTATTTTAGTAATGTACTCATTTTAAAACATTTGATATTATTACGTAGTATTTAAGTTACATTAGGAATTAAATTTTGTTAATCGATTTTATGTGATTCAATAAATTGATATTTACAAAAAAGTGGGGTGGTTATCTTTCTTTGTTACAAAATTTTCTAAATGTGAATTTGTTTTTAAGAACTGATACAGTAGAGTCGCGGTAATCCGAGCCCCGGTAATCTGAGATTCCGTGAAATCCGAGGTACATCCCCAAGCGTTGCCCTACTATTATACTTAGATGATTGCATGACATCGCTGCTAAAAAGTGTTACTCTACTGTGAAGCAGAATACCTTGGACAGTTTCTTAAAGTTGTAAATGCTTATAAAGTATTTTTATATAAGGTAACATTGTTAATGTATCTGTAACTTTAATATCTATTATGATTTAAATTTGATTCGTTTCAGTTGAAAATTCCAGTTTTTTTTTTCGTTTTTCCGTGTAATCCGATGTTTTTGTAATTCGAGGTGCCATCAGCCCCAATCCTCGGATTACCGCGACTCTACTGTAATTCTAATTGGTAGCACAAAATTTATATTTTTTCTAGACTTGATTTACAATTAAAGAGATTTAAATAAATACAGTAGTAAAAGAATTATATTATATAAAAGCGTTATTTTGTCTGTCATTGTCATAAGACTTTACGTTTTTCCAATTTTGTGACCAAACTATAATAGATTGGTCATGCAAATGGATGAAATGTAGAGTTTTTTAAGACAAACAAAATGCTACAAAAATCTTTCGAAAAAAAGTTTTTGGTTTCCAAGATGGCGTCTTTTAAAGGGTCAAATTTTGACTTTTTCTCAATTTCAACGGAAAGTATAAAAGTTGGAAGAGAACAAGAGTATATCATATTGAGAATGAAAAAGTTAAAAACTCAAGTGTAGAACAGTCACCCTGCTTCCGTGACGTCATGACACCTGTTGTTTGGCCTGCACTTTAGAGGGCCGTGCTTCAACGGTGGTCCAAAAACAGTGAGACATAGGGAAATAACATTGAAAATTACCATTATAAAATTACAACTGCCTGGCTGTATTTAAAAGGTAGCCCAGTCAAAAAGTACATTTTATCTTGCATGAAATGGGGTAGTAGGTTTCTTTTTTTTATATTGTATATGATAGTACCGAGATGCAAAATCCAATTTTTCGACCTCGGCGACCTTCCGGATCACCCCCAAAAAACGTTAAAACTGCCAAAATTTCGCACTTTTTTTAGGTTTCGCCAGTTTTAACCATGAAGGAGCACTTTTTCAACAAAGACAATTCTATACATTTTAAAAGTACATAAAATTCGCAACAATCTAAGATCAAATTAGTTTATATAAATCTAATGGTTTCCGAGATACAGCTTTTCAAAGTTTGTCAAAATTTCCATCCATGCTCTGTTTTCAAGTCTATATTATACAATTGGCCTCAAATCTTTAATAATCCCGCTCAAATGGTTCAACCTAATATTGATTGATGTATTTTTTATTAAATAACCCTATTTTGAAATAAACCATAAGCCGGTTATTAGACATTAAAATCATATCTGAATATAATATTATCAATAACAATTTTTTTTCAGAATATTAAAAACTAACTAAATCGGCACTTTTCTCGCTTTAGCTTCAGCAAATTTATCAAATAGACTATCGTAAGCTAATAACCTAACTATATCATTACTATTAGCATCATAGACAAGTGAAGTTGAGATAAGGAATTTTTGACTCTTTTAAGAACTGAAAAAGAACGTTCACCACTTACATTGCAAGTAGGAATTGTCAAAAATATTTTCAGAATTGTCTCTACATTAGAAAATATAGATTGTAAATCTCCAATAAAAATTTATACTTCTCAAAAGGATTGGTGACATTTTCTTCTTTTACGAAGGCAATAAAATGGACAAGTTCATCTTTAAAATTTTTACTATCAATATCATTTTGATATCTTGTGCATAATTTTGTGCTTACCAACTTGATAAGAAAACAAATGTACTACACTTCTAAAAGTTTTATTCAATCAAACATGTTTGTACTGGTTCTTGAATGCGCTCGTGAATGCATGAAATATGACCGCTAGGATTGCCACCCGCAAAACATGTCATAGCTGGCATTATTCATTTGTCAATTTAATTTCGGGAATACTGCTAAATTATTAATTATTGTTATTATGAAAAGAAATAATTAAATAAAATAATTTGTTTTTATTTTGAGATATCAATTTTGAGGCCCCCTTGATTGATAAGGCCCGAGGCGCGCGCCTCCTGCGCCTATGCGGAAATCCGCCACTGCAAACATCATATCCAGAAAAGCGTCACCAATGCAAGAATACTTAACGAACGGTATTTGGCACATGACCGTTGACAGTATATCATCACATGGAACGAAGTAAGGGTGTATGTGGACAATGCCAACCAACTCAGGGCGGTGTGTTACCGGCACATCGATATAAAGGACGGGATGATTTCGTGCGGGAATGCAAAGGAAAGTTCTCCAAAGCCTTCGTGATTGTTTCGCAGGATACTGTGTTCCTGGCTGTCAAACTAAAGGCATCTAGGTATACTGCAAATTCCTCAGTCCCGTACTCGATCGAAAAGTGCGTGAGACCCGGAATCATGCCATTCCCTTTACTTGCATATCTGCTTCAACCCTCCGTAGAAAAAGAATTATAGTGCTTTTCTCTATTCTTTAGCTCTCAGAGGTTCTAGTCCATACGTATTTTTCATATTAATCATCTAGGTTATGTCACATATTATTTTTAATTATTTAATTAAATTTAAGTTCAACTTAATTCATCAATAAGTTTAAGATTACATTTTGCATGATCTTTAGAACGAAATTGTTTTCTAGATGAATGTGGATTTCCTCTGGTCTAATAATTAAGAACACTTTATCATTTGCTTTATCCTACTGATTAAATTGTGTAATTCAAATGAATCAGAGTTAAAGTTTTCATGCATTTATTAATTATGCTTTATTTTTAATCAAACCGTTTTTTTAAATCAGCAACTAATCTGAAATGATCCACTATACAATCCAATGTAATAGATTACAAGGTAAGGTTTTACATTCTCCATAGAATAAAAAGTTTAATCTCTTTAAAATATCTAGTGCAGTGTCTTCATTTGTAAGCCCACTGGGAGCAAGCAAAAGCTTTTGAGATCTCAAATGAATTAGGAATTAATTGAATTAACAAAATGAGCTCCTTATAAATTCATTAGATGCTAAATGAAAGAAAAGATAAAACAAAAAATTAATTAAATGTATAAATTCGGACTGAAGATTTTAATCTGGAATAGGATTGCACTTGTCTGGCTGTATAGTTTATTCTGCTTGAAATCTTCTCTAAAACAAAATATTTATACAGAAAAGTTAGGAATAGAAATTTTCTTAAATTGTACAAAATCTTGTAAATGACACAAAAAATTTAACAAAGAGATTGATATATTTTAAGTTTTGAGTGTGTTTTCAAATAAATAAAATTTCGTCTTCATATTATTGCATATTAATTCTCAAACCTGACATGCCGTTAGTTTTTTATTTTTTTTTATTTCAAGTATTTGTATTGATTGGATGGAATTCGAAGCTTCCTTCAGGTTTTTTTACCGAGAAATATTTCTATTTTCCATGAAATTTCTGAAACCATTGCAGGTAAAGAAACATTGAAAATTACTACACAAAGTAATGATCAATTTCATGGAGAGAAGTATAAAAAAAGCTGCAGTTAGTATTTTTTTATTAATGGAGGAAAAAAAATATTCGCATTTGATCCGATTGTCCCCTCCCTCAAAAAATAACATAATTACAAGTCTAAATGATTAACTGCTTTTCTTAGTCTATTAAAAAAAAAAAAAAAATCTGCAATTCGAAACAGAAGCTTTCAAAGTTTTCGTATTTTTTGGCTTTCGAGTAGTTTTGTAATTCTTTATGAATGTCCTATTTACTAATAAAAATTTTATCGTAACTTGAACTAGTTATTAAACCTTATTGATTTATTTTAATTTTTTAAGTTTATTAATATAAAAATTTATTAGAATTTTCTATTATTTTAAATTGTTTCTAATGTTAATAAGATGATGAAGTTTCGACGAAGATTTGAAATATTAATTCGAAATTTTAAAAGCAAAAAAGGTAAAGACTATAAGCTTTTAGTTTAAATTTAAATTTATCTTTTATTTTACATGATTCTTTGTTCTGTTTGAAGTTTTTGATTAAAGCAATTATTGAATAAGTTTCTTTAATAATTTTGATTTTGTATATATATATATATATATATTTATGTATATGCTAAGTTACACAAAATTTGTAGACATTTATGAATATCTTTTTTTTCTCTTTTTTCTGCTTTGTCTTCTTAATGACAATATTCTCTTAACTTCAATCTCCTCTTTTATAAACAATAAACCTTTTTTTTTCCGCCAACGCCCTGGCTCTTAGTATTTAAGCTATTGGCCTCAACCAGGGGCGAATAATGTGAGCATTTAGCTGGTGAAACGTTGCCCAGGGTACGCCTAGGACGCAGAAAGGGACGAAACACAGAAGGAGAAAGTAACATCCATGTTGATGCCGGGATTCGAAACCAGATTTCGACACAACGGCCTCACGGCAGACCGCCGTCTAGACCTCTCGGCCACACCGGAACGGCTAGACAATAAAACTTGTTTCAATTAATCCTTATTTTATATTCATTTAATTCATTTCTCTATGTATGACTAAAAGTAAGTACTGTATTCTTCTATCAATTCCTTCCTTTTCATATTACTACTTTAAACTAAAACTCCATACACTCCATATCTTAGTATTTAAAATTGTTTTATTCAAATACTATGCGAATTTTCGGGACGAAATTGTATCGTCATCTCTTCTTCAAGCGAAAAATTAAAATATTCTTTGGAATAAATACAACAAAATAGTATTGAACATGAAACCAATTAAAAACACGTTGAAGCAATAAATACAATTGTTGTTATAATGAAAGATCATACAAGTTCGCTTCATTACTTAAACAATTTTGAAAAATAAATATTTAACAACTAAACAAGAATTCCAATAAAAACAAAATTATTAACATTTTAGATCAACAAATTCAATTGTTTTCACAATAATATATCCACATCATTTTAAATCCATGACTTTAAACAAAATGTGGACATTACTTGTTACATTATCATCAATAGCTAAACACTTCAATAATTGAACTCTTTACTATTTACTATTTCTTTCACATCTGTTTTTATTAAATCTCTTACCAACACAATAGTAGAAGGGTCTACTTTGGTACCCTCGTATCTATTAAAATTATTTCCTTTAGTACATTTTATTACACAGCTTTCTAATATTTTTCGAATCCTTAAATCTGTTTCTTTATATAATATCTTTACATTACTGTTCATTATATATCCCTTTTTTAAACAATGTTCTGCTATATCTGAAACATCCCAATTTTTATTTTTTAAAGCATTACCGTGTTGACTGTAGAACGTGTGGGGATTTTTATGTAGGAGAGACCAAAAGAACACTATCAGAACGTATGTAGGAACACGGTAATGCTTTGAAAAATAAAAATTTAGATATCTTCACTCAAATTATGAAATTGTACTGTAATTTCAAAATATCAGTGAACTTTGAAGACATTTTTCAAAAAATCCAAAACGTTTGGATGATTCGTTCGAAAATAAAGGGATATATTGGTCAAGGAAAAAAAAAACATTCTCGACACATTCTTATTTATAAGCTTTACTTTATTTCCTATATTAGTATTTAGTTTACTATAGCTCTACTATATTAGTATTTATAGTATTACTAACCGTTACTTAGCTATAATACTATTTATAATCATTTACTTAGTATTTACTTAGCTTTACTATATTAGAATTTATTTGTTATTAGTTTTGTTATTAATTAAGATTTTCTGTCAGTTTTGTTTCAGCTTGATTAATTTATTAAAATTAAATTTACTGTGTACTTTACTGTAGTCTTAGGTCTGCTGTATCTGTAGCAGAAATACGAAGTGACCATAAATAATGGAAACAATAGTGCCCCCATTTCTATTACCAATCTGAATAATTAAGAGAACTTCTTGCATTTTATTTTAGGTTTTTCTCAGTTTTTTAATTTAACAACTGTATCTGTACATTAAAAATTTTCATTTTATTTGAAGATCTGTTAAAATGTTTTCTTAATAAGGTATTGTCGAATCATCTTTCTAACACTTATAAAATACCGCCCTTTACTTAAACTCTGCACTTGTTCCTATCTCTATTCAATAAATCGTTTTCATGAGTTGTGTTTTAAAAAAAAAGAAAAACTTCCAGTGGAATGGATTACTTGTGAGAATTTCTCTTCGCGAATTCTCACGAGGAAGGCCACAATTTTAATTTCGGTGTTTTTCAATTATCTTTCTGTGTATTCCCATTTCTCTCCTTGGATATAACTAGGCGTTTGTAAATCCTTTAAGGAGATGACCTTTACCATAAGAAAACAGCAGAAGTTTTATCAGCAAACGAATGAGAAAGAAGTTTTATTGACAAACAAAATTGCTAAGTTTAAATATTTTTTTTAAAATGAAAATTCTGTAAATCTCACAATCTCACAAACTTCTTAACTGCAGACTGAGGATTCTTATACAAAAATATTGTATTAGTTATGTTCTAAATGACTTTATTGGTCTTGCTGTTATTTATTCTTTTGTTTAATATCTTTTGAATCTGATATGTGCTACATCAAGAATTTAAAACAACTTTGATTGTGGATTTTTTTTTCTATTGTTATTGAAAACTATGTTTTGTGGGGGTTCCACTTCTTGGAGCGGGAGAGCGATCCATAACCTTTTGCAGCTTTCTTAGCATATCTTCGAGGGTAAATCCGGCTGATGTCTTCTAAAAAACCGGAACGGCTTTCCCAGGCCCAATGATGGCTCAGGGTAGCAAAGCAAACTTCTGTTCACTATTCTCAGTTTTTCATTTATTTTAATACAAATGCACTTTACAGGTTATTGGAATTTTGGAATCTCTTTTATTTATTGGTGAAAACATCATTGTCATCCAGTATTACAGATTGAACTGATTCATAAAAAAAATACTTCAATGACAAATCTGATATTCAAAACAAGATCACTATGGGATGAACATGAAATGTGTTAAAAAAATAGCATGTAATAAGTTATTATAAAAGAGACATACTTTCTTTATTGCTTTCTACCTTATTTTTTTCTTTTTAAATTTCTTGTGATTGATCAAAGCCAATTTCATTTATTTCAAATTTTAGAAACAAATTATTTAGATTTTTGAAAATTATAATAATTTCAATAATGACATCAAATATGACGATAGATTTCAAAATTCCTTCAAAGGAAGTAATTTTGTCATTAGTATATGTTGAATATAAGTGTATTGTTTGCATTTGAAAATTCTATTCTTTTAAACTTTCAATTCGAGAATTTTCCAAATACAAATGTTTTCTGTATTTGAGATTCTCTCTGAGTTTTGGAATAAAAACGTAGTTCTTACAATTTTGTTGAAATAAAGTAAGTTAAATATGTTGTAAATGATAGGAGATGCTCAATTATTACGATCAATTGGGTAGGCAGTTATAATAAACACAGAAATTTTATCACCGATAACAATTGCAGTTTATTTGATCCGTATTAGATCCACATGGTGGATCTATTGAAATGCATCATAAGTTTACTCAAATGCTACAACATCTGTTAGGCTTTTATATGTTGGAGAGAAAAAGAATGGGTGTAAGAAAAAACGTTTTAAAATCGAATTTAAGTCGAAATGTAGTTGCCTGTGATCACGATAGTTTAAAAAGTTTGCATCTCAGAAAGCTGAAACTTTGATTCAAGTTAAACAAGCAGGATCCCTATTCATTTGGTAAAAACGGAGCGACCACTAAATAAAGACGAAAAGCAATGAAAATAAAATTCATTGCTCTTTTTTTTTGTTTGTTTCTGCTTACCATTTGGGAATTGGAAAATTGAGAAGCCACCGATATCTTGTCTGAAATAAACAATCAAATTCCCTCATATCATCCTAAAGAGTAATTTCTTCATAATATTCCCTAGAGTTGAAATGGGTATCAATTATAGTCTGTAACCATTCTTTTCTTAAGACTAAGAAAAAAACTTTACATACTATATTAATAAATAAATAAATCTGATACTGCTACAAAAATAACTCTTGTAATCCATTTAATGAAAAAGTAATAAAAAATATTTAAATCATCAAACTGAAATTGTACTTTACAGAAAATATTTTCTATCTTTTAGAAAATATGATAGTTAAAATCATTATTAACTTAATATATATAAAATTCAGTCAAAGAAATTAATTAGTGAAATAGTAATTTGCATTACATTCAAACTGATAATCAAACTACTGAAATTAATCTCCTTCTAAACTTTTGAGTCAAGAAAAATCCTTATTTTAAATCTTATAAGGAAAAATTTTACTTGTAGAAAATATGCATCTGTTCTTTATGTTTAACAAAATTATTTAAAATAAGCTAAATTTAAAATGTATGGTCAAAATATACTTTTCGTGACTGTTTGAATACTCACAAACTAAAACCCCCTTAAGTACTGCATTATAACTTACTTCGAACGATCCACATAGGTATACACTTTATACTTAGCAGTAGATAGAATAGAGTTGGAAATATTGTTGCCAGTAAATTTCTCTGGAAATCTGCAAATTCTATCTTTTACGATGAATGACGACTCAAACGACAAAAATATCAGCATGTTTAAACCTAGTGAATTTTGCGAATCCTTTTCGACAGTCTGATCTATCTTCACTCTATAGAATGTGACTTGTTCATGGCATAAGTCAGTAGAATGCTTCACTATAGGTACAATTAATATTCTGTCAGGATCAATACAATATGTATATACAGCTATTAAACTTCTTACAAAACCCATTTTTTTCTCTTTCCTTAGCTTCGTCACCGTTTCTGATGCAATTTTTATTTTAACTAGGCCATCTCCCGTGTACAGATAGTTCGTTATAGATATTTGAAGAAGAGATTTATTTAGATGGACGTTGGTTGATATAGATGTTAAATGAAGATCATAGCTTATATACGATACTCCTGGTGACGAATTGATTGTGACTATTCTTTCGAGTGAAGATAACCAAATTCTGATGACTTGTGAATCTTGACAAATTTTCCTCTTTGGCGGAGACTTCAGACAAATTTTAGCTGTAGTCAAGAATGGCCGAGATTACGAAATGATTAGCAGTTCTTTGAAAAGATCTCATCCTTTCTCTCGTTGTCCATTTCGATACTAATTGATTGTCGATGATAAAACGATGGTTTATATGAGATAATCCAAGAATAATCGATTCCAATGAAAGGGGTTAAAGCAACATTTTGAAGTTTTGAAGACTCTTTTCAAGTCATCTCTTTTTCAAGCATAATAAAATTGGAATAAGTACAACAAAACAAAATAGTTGGAAGCTTAAACAAATTTCAAAAACACGTGAATCAATAAGTTTAGTTGTTTTTACAAAAATATATTAATAAGGTACAGATCAATTATTAAAAGTAATAATAAGAAGAAAATAAAATTTAAGATAATCTAGCAAAACTCGATTCCAAAGAAAGCAGTTAACGCAACATTTTGAAGTTCAATAATGCTCATTTTGAATTTGTCTACTTCCTCGTTTTCCATTGTTGCACTAACATTGGGGCACAACAACAACACAACAATTGCGGAGATATAAGTCAAAAAACAATATGAAAAGAGCTGTAGTCCCTATGGCCTAATGGATAACACATCCGACTCAGAAGGTTGCAGGTTCAATTCCCGTCGCGGAAATTTCATTGTAAAAATTATTTCTATTTTCTATTCGCACAAAAAATTGCGCCGGACAGACAGAGAAATAAAAGATTATAGTAATATAGATTACTACCAGTTCTGAAAATAAGCTTATATGAAGATCCTTCAGAGCATCTTGCTGCAGGAAGCAGACGTAAAACATTCGCTCTCTCAGGAGCTCCCCACTATGACAAACATAGATTTTTTTTTTTTTTTATGGAATATATTTGATCTTTGATTTTTTTCGATTTCTTTTACAATGATACATCAAACAAATAAAAAAAAAACACTACAACAATGATGATGAATGATCATACAATAGCAAATGGTATACCTCTTCACATATCAACAGTACATATCAACAATAGAGCTGTATTAAAACCAACATAGATACCAAAAATAATAAATATCTGAAATGATTTCAAGTCGGATATGAAGAACCTTTTGTTTGGAATCACTTGTTGAATTTGTTGATATTATTTAAATTAACTTGTCCATTTCCGATCTTATTTGTTAAATTAATTTTAAGTAATGCTATAAAATATTATGTAAAATAACTTTTGTCTCACTTCAGTGAAACATCAAACGTCTCTAGTCCACCTTATTATAACTTTTTCTCGAGAAAGCAAAGTACATTCTTTAAAATATTGCTTTAAAAGAGAAAACTTCAGAATGGAAAAGGAAGTCGATAAATCACAATCTCTATTTAATGTTTCTTGATTTTGTGAAGATCGTACTGTGAACTGCGCAATTACTTACAAGTATGATTATGCATCATTCTGTTATTGAAAACATCATTTACTAAGTGACAGTATTTGCTGTGAATTTCCTGAACCTATCTTAAATTCCAATCTATGAGTGGTCGAAAGTCAGACTCCAAAGCTGCAACCGTCGTGCTGTGTAAAATTTTAACGAAGTGCTCGTTGATGTGAATGATCAATGATGTTGTTCAACACACAGGCCATCCCTAAATTGCTCTTGGGGGTTCTAATCTCATTTTCTTCCTCAGGGTTCATTAAGATACACCATTAGGTCACAACAACAGAGGAAGTTTTATCAAATCCAATCGAGAACAGATTCACCATTGATCATAGCGATCAGTTAGGCTGCTTCAGCTTTAAAGTATCTATAATTTATTTTATTTACAGTTACTTTTAAAACAAACATTAAAATAATAGACATCAAACATTAAAATTCTTTTATTGGTTTTTTTTTCTATTAAAATAAGTTTATAGCCGAAAATCCTGTGTAAATAACAATAATGAATTGTTTATATGTTTTTGAACTTTTCCGCAGTCATATAAATATTTTCAATTTCAAATATATATTTGCAACAAATTTCTAGAACATTCGTAAAGATTGTATCAATAGTTTCCCTTTTCCCTCCATATTCTTTCCTTTGATTTTCCAGTATTAACAGGCATTTCCATCTCTGTCTCAGTATCACCTCAGACATCTGAGGACATATCTCTGCCTACCCAAAAAATGATGAACTAAAAATCCAAAGGAATTTTGGATTTTGATTGTAGTGGCGCAGGTTTGGAATTTTTCCCAAGTTACTTCTTAGTATCCCAGGGTTCACCCAATCTTCTGTAAAATTGAGCACATGATTCCTCTTTAGAGACTAAAAGTTCATACTTATCTACCGATTGCTGCCTTAATTCCAATAGGTTGCAAAACGATAGGTGTCTATATCTCCAGCAACCTTTAGGAGTCTTTGATTGTAATTGCATTGAATGTTTGTAACGGTTACACTACGAAAACAAAATTCATTTGTTTTTTCGAGTTAAAATTTAGAAATTTCCCCAAATTTATTAAATTTCTATAAGTAAGTTTCTTCTTTAAACTTAATAGTTAAATAATTAAAAACATGGCTTCTTATAACCAAATAAAGATAAGCAAACATTGTCTCATAAAGAAACAAAAGTAATTCAGAAAGAAGATAAATAAATATGCAAAATTACCTAAATATAAATGTCTTAAAAGAATCTCAAAAATGATCAACTAAATTTTATAGTTAAATTAATTTGTAGTTAAATTACCGACTTTAACAAACGGCAAATCAAAAAGCAGCACTGTATTTGATTGAAAAGTAATCAATTTAGTTTACTTTTACAGGAAAGCATCAAATCAGTGAATCAGTGAACATGTGCGGGTTCGTGCATTTGTGATCCCTTAATAGCTGTTGAAACGTTGGATGAATCTTGTTAAATTTCGTAAGAATAAAGAACCATCAAAATTAATTTTTTTAATTTTTTGAGTCTTTGTTCAAAATCAGCCAGGAAAGATCATAACAATTCCTTTAGAACAGATTTTAAAGGATTCTGTCGATGTCTTAACCAAAGCATATGAACCGGATTTTTTAATCTTTTTAATGTTTGCGTGAGCTGCAATAAAATTACATTAATTGCAATGAAACAAGCTAAATAAGATTTGTGGAAAATGAAAGTATCTCTAGTCTTTGTAATCAGATACTATAATTTAAAAAAAGAAAAACTAAACGTAATATTTCAATGAAAGTAGGCTTCAAGTTCTTTTATTCTTATTTTGGAACTTCTTATTTTGGATTAAAACAGTATGTTTCATGAAACTCATCTTATAGTGGTTGCTCCAAGTGTTGCCCACATTCTATTAAAAGTATGTTAGCTAAAATGTATTCCTAGTATCCATCAATTATATTTTCTAAGCAATAAACTAAACAATGGAAGTGAAAAAGAAGACCGAAAGATTCAAGATTCAATTAAAATTTACATATTTAGTAATATAACTGTGTACGTTATTTTCATCTGCAATTGATTTCCGAATGTAGAGAACGATACTAAATACATTTTTTATTAATTTTTTCTTTACGTTTCACTTAAATTACACCAAATAAATATTTTTCTCTTTTTTATGCCCTTACTAATATCCATTTATTATTACTTGAACTATTAGTAATTTTGAACTTACAGTTAATATTGAACATTTTTCTCCTTTGTATGTCTTTTATTTTCCTATTTGTAGATGTAGGATATCACAATAAAATGGCTGAATGAATTTTGCTTAAAATTTGATACGCTCTTCTTTACAGTTTTAATATTTAGAGCATCTGTGTTTCCAAATTAAAGCATAGGTATATTTAATTTAGTCTAGTATATTTAATTTAGTTCAGCCATTGCAAGACTCAAAAGGCGTACGAGGGGAAGAATTGGGAATTCACGATGTAGACAGTGACCCCTCACTAACTAAAAACAAGAAAATAAAAACAAGAACAAAATGTGGAATACAAATCCTTTGGCAGCACTCAGGGTACCACATAAGGTATAAATAAATAAATAAATAAATAAATAAATAAATAAATAAATAAATACCAAACCCTCTAATGGGTAAAAGGAAAGCAATTAATTCAAATAAGAATGCCTTTTTGAGTCGAGCTCTTTGACTTATAGAGTGGTCACTATCTACATCGTGAATTCCCAATTCTTGCCCTTGTACGCCTTTTGAGTGTTGCAC
>JAFIDM010002131.1:41165258-41191594 GCA_023159025.1 Thereuonema tuberculata | reverse complement strand
ACACCTCATCAATTGGACTTCTGAATTATCTTCAGATAGCCATGTTGGCAGTATAAGGCTGGGATCCTCAACCCATTGTGCAGAAACATCCATGTCGAGTTCTCAGCTATCATGCTCTTCAGTTTCTTCTTTCAATGAAATAATGTCGTTTTTGTTTATATTATCAGAATTAGAAACGGTTTCATTGTTGTTGAATTTTTGTACAGCACAAGTCATGTTCGCTGCATAGTCAACACAGAGACTCAAAATTTGCATTTCACCGATTTCAAATTTTTCTAAAATGGCTTTCACCTGATTTTTTACATACAAAGTATCATGGCGTCCTTCAGTATCAACAATGTCCAATAGAAAAATACTCTTCTGAAAACAAAACAAGACTTAGTTGATTGAAAATTTTCAATATTCCTACTATAAACAATAAGTTTGGATTTAGAGTAAATGAATAAACTTACTCAAAAATATTTAAACAAATAAATTGGAGTAATTATAATTGTAATAATTATAGAGAAATCAAAAACCGATTAATATACGATATAGTCACTGTATAGTAAAAAACTTCTAATCTATACTTTAACAGTAATTAAATTTTGTTTTTGAAAAGACACACATTAAACTTTCCAGCACCTACAAAACAGGAGTAATTCTGCAATTACACCTAACAGGACTGGTAAGCATTAAAAAAAAATCTGGAGCGGTGGAGCAGTCATTACTTGTGTGCTCCGGCTCCGCTCCAGCTCCGGGCAAAAACCCATTGCTCCACTGCTCCGTGCTCCAGCTCCGCGCTCCGCTCCAAAGCCCTGGTAGCAACACAAGTGTATCCAAGAAAAATGCTGTCAATTATTTTTTTTTTTTTTGTTGAGGTGAGTTTCGTATTGTTTTTCGAATACTTTAAATTTCTCCTCTTCTATTAGTTGTTCGCTTGATTTCATTTACTGTTTGTCCTTTGGCATGAACAGAATAATGCTAACAGCATTGTTTAGCTTTATCGAACAAGTAGCTATTCATATACACTTGCTGTTTGTTAAATTTGTGCCACAATCTATTATGACTAAATATTTTATAGTTGAAATATGTCTTGAAGTCTTCAGCCGAATAAAATATTAAATATATTTGACCGATATGTCAAGAAATTCGTTTTAGTCTTATGCTAAGCTCTAAGCTAAGCTAAGCTAGTCTTGTGCTATAGGCTTTATTTGAATCAACATCAGTACATCATAACATCACAACTGTTCAGCAATCGTTGCTTACATTCGACATTACAGGAGTTGATCTGTGCCAAATGTTGAAGCCAACCGGATGTTTCCTACGATGAAAGCTACTGAAAACTGGGTGTTGTATTATTGATGGAATCTACTGGATGTAATTTAAAATTCCGATGATTTTTTTTTTTTTTTTGAGTGAAAAAGTCGAACTGTGCTTTTTTTTATCTACCTACTTTTAGACAAATCAATGACTCTCTTTAGCTTTACTAAAAAAATTGATATTTGAAGTTTTGTTTCGACATGTGAGGTATGTTTTAAGAACTTTCAATATACAGTAAAGAACAAATGTAAGAAAAACCAGAATCTTTCGATCTTTTCTGCTATATTTATTATTAATTTTAGAGGGAAAGAAAGGATATTTGATGGTTTGGATTTGTGATTGACCAAAATCTTCGGACCAATTTCTTTGTTGTGTTATCCTGAGTCATTTCATTCCAAAACTACATTTTGAACTCGATTTATGCTGATGCAAGCTTCCTCATACAAATGTAAACAGTGATAAGGAAACAAAATAAGTGTTAATTTTGTAAATTAACATTTCAGATGTTTAGCAGTAAAATGAAGATATTGTTTTCTACATTTTAATAAAGATAGTAACAGAATTTAATAAAGGCAGTAACAAATATTAACACTAAAAAAAAATTATGACTATAGAAACTTTCAACACTTCATTTTAAATTACAAAAACGACAACAAATACTCCTTTGCCAACTATTTAATCATTATATTTCGTCAACTCTATGCGAGATGACTTTTCAGATGAAAAAAGATAGGAATAACTTATCTCTCTTCCTTAAATTCATTTACATAAAAGAATTTCAATAAAAAAGAATTTCAATACAATTAATGTTTAACAATCTGCAGTTTAGATAATAAGTTTGTGAAGTATAACAATAAATTTGATACGACATTAAAAAATAAACATTAGTGACTAAATATTGATAATAATTGTTATATGTTATTCTGAATAATAAGATCGAAGAACCAATAAAAAATTACGTGAATATAATAAAACCCATGTGAATACAATTGAAAAAAAATTAAAAGAAGAAAACATAAATACTATTTACAAGAAACATTTTTCATTTTTGATACATTTCTTAAATTTATTAAAGGTAAAACTACTATCTTTAAGAAATTTGTCTTTATTAATACAAGTGAAGGCGTTTATGATACAAGATTCAACGATGAACCTTTCCCTTTCATCTAGAATGTGATATCACTGCAAAAGCTATAAACATAACCCAGATCCAATTGTTAAGATATTATATCACATTATATTTATATATTTATATAATCTTTGTCTAAATTAAATCCTCTTCTTTCAGTAAATGTCCAATTTTTGTCTAAATTTAATCATCTGCTTAATATCAAATTGCTGTCTTTAATTTTTAATGATAGGGTCTAATCGTTGACTAATTTTTTCACTGTCTTCAATTTACTTCTTCTTTTTTAAGATAAATGTCCAATCGCTGGCTTCAAATTTAAATAAAAATTAATTTAGAAATTCTTGAAAGTATATAAATATCTCATCTAAATCTTCATATACTTAAATTTAATTTAATATGATTTAATTTAGATAAAGATTGGACATTTACTAAAAGATTGGACATTTAGTGAAAAAATAAGAAAATATTGAAAAATAAGATAGTGAAGAATTGGACTTTAAGAAAACATGAAACGGAAGTGTAATCATTATTATCAACATGATTCACGTTTTTATTATTAATATAATCCACGTTTTATTTGTTTAATTTCGAAGTCTTGTTTGTGATTGATTTTATTTTATTTTAATTTGATTTGGGAAATAGGGAAATGGTTCCCTCTTCCCATGGTGTTAGTAAATAGGCTTGAAAAATTAAGACGATTCGTCTTACGAAATATTACCGTTTAGAGATTGTTGAGATTATAGAGTTTTATAGTAATTGTTCTGACGGATGATATAGTTCTGACGGATGAATGCATGGTTTCATGAAAAAAAGCTTTAGTGCATCTCATGCTTATCTTTAGAATAAGTTCGACAAATTTTCCACAACTTATATCTATGTATACAATTTTTTAAAATCAACTTTGGGAATTTAAATTGTACTTATTAACTTCAACTGCATTAAAATTTGAGTATAAAATATTGTAATTGGCAGAATTCCATTGAAATTGATTTTTAAAATTGAATTAACATTTACACAATTATCTTTATTACACGCAATAAGAGTTAACTTGATTTGTTTAAGGATAACAACATTAACAGTAATCGTAATAATAATCGGAAACTATTTCTATTTGAATTATTCAGGGCACGTTAAACATCTTTTAATTATAAATACATGTTGAAAACTATTGATCAGAACCAGAAATTCGAACAACTATCATCCTTAGGAATTCCCTAAGAAAGATCTCCTGAGAGACATTCTGACTACAAGCATAAGTAATGTAAGAATAAGGAAATATAATCACTGAATGATTAATAATTAATTCTAAATCATTTCAAATGCCAATGATATGTCTGGTAAACTAATAAACTTTGGCAAGGTAATATTTGGCAATGATTAATAATTAATTGTAAATCAGATCAATGATTATTAATTAATTGTAAATCAGTTTAAATGCCAATGATTTGTCTGATAAACAAATAAACACAAGGCAACACTGGCATTGAAACTCTATTCAACTTGACAAGTATATCCGATTTAAAGTCTGTAGAAAATAAAAAAGATTGATACATAGTGTTAGCAATATTAGCAATATTACAGCAATATTAGCTCTAGAAATTAATGGTGCTCCAAGAATAAAGATTAAAAAAAATCAATACAATTTTTCATAGTATGATATATAGAATTGGTTTTCTTTGGTCATGAAACGCCTGGAGCCTTTACTTCAACGACCTCAAGGGTCATATATTGGCCCTCTTTAACTTTTGACTTTAATAGATTTTGAATACAATGAAAAGAACTATAGTTTGGCTGACAATAAAGAAGAAAGAAAATTATTAGAAAAGACTAGGGAAATGGCACAGAAAAAAAAATATCTGAGCTTTCATCGATGAAAGTTTGGGACGGACCATTTCGTCCTTTTTAGAGACTCATCAGCCAAACCCACTCACCAGATGATATCCATATATGGAAATCAGATAGTGGAAGAGTGAGAAGGGAATCCAGACCCGCTTCCGACTGTGGCTTCCCTCCGACAAAAGAAAACACATTTTAAAAAGAAACAAAAGAGGTATAATTTCAAATCCTAACCTGTGAAACCGTCAGGCGCAAAGGTGTACAATTAAGGTATCAACTCAATTCCCTTGTTTGTTAATTTTGAAAAACAAATTAGCGTGTGAGGATATTCAAGAAACATTTAAAGTAATAAATTCTCCGTTTTTAATTTATTTATTTTTTCTTAAAAATTTAAAAATTCTTATAAAATGGGACCAGAAAAAACAAAACGGGACCGGACACAACAAAACGGGATCAAGAGCTGATGATGAGGTAAGCAGTTCTAGCTCGTCAAAATTGTCATGTGCGGTTAAGTATTTTTTAATTTTTAATCTTTTTCTAAAATCAAAAACGGAGAAATTACTATTTTAAATGTCGTTGATTTAACTTGTTCATACTTGTTCATTAATGAGCAAGTGATTCATCGTTTTCAAACTACTTGGTGCATCGAAGATTGCCATTATTTTTAAGATAAGGGGAACAGCCACTGCCAACCGCACCAAGACTGTAGGCGTCAATAAAGTTCACGCAAATCTGGTAGTCTCTGGTTAAGGGACAGTCGTGAGAATATGTGTTGATATGCTGCAAGAGAGTATTTGCCATATTTTTTATTGTCAATAGACAATGTAAGATAGTTCCTTGTTTTAAAAAATTTCTTGACAGGATATCCAAAGGAATATTACTGTTCCGACGCTTTTTTCCGAGTGAATCTGCAGGATGCTATTCTATTTTCAACTCAAAGTCATTGGAGTCATGTTTCATATTCTATCTTATAAAAGATGGCTGTGAAACTGTAAGCCTGAAATCCAATTTTACATTTTTCTTTAATTCATTTATTGGTTGGATGACGTACATATATCAATTCCAAATTGCTGCAAAGAGTCAGTTTTTCAAAGTTTCGACGAAAATCGGAAGAACCTAAAGCCTTTCTTTCAGTGTTGGAAAGAAATCCGGGACCATAGATCTTATCTAAAAGTTGGTTCATTCTTGGATTAGTCGTGCCCTAATTCTTGTTCTAAACGTGTTTTTTTGAGAACTTGAAGTTTCACCACTTTAAAAGAGATAAACAGGTAGTCATTAAAGACGAAAGTTACTACCAAAAATTAGTATAAATACATTTTTTTAAATAAATCAGCTTGTTTTGGGATTCAGAATGTTTTGGATTTAATTTTAAGTACTCAACAACATTAGCAATAATAGCCGACACTATATCCAGATGTTACGAATATTATTGAGTGTTCCGAGATTGATTTAAAAATGAGTTAAATTATTATTTAAATAATTTAATTAATATTTAAATGAACTAGGTATAAGCTCAACTATCCATGCATAGTGAGCATTGAGTATATCTTTAGGCAGTACTTGGGAAAAGTATTTTAAGTACTTGGGAAAAGAATTGAAGATAAACATTTCTTAATGTTGTTCATATTTTAAGTTCGAGAATAATGAAGCATCGTATCAATTTATTAAAAAAATCGTCTAGCTGTTTCAGCGATGAAATTTCGGGTTCATGTTTTAAGGAATAGAAGGCTTGGAGACCAAAATAAAATGCGCCTATGTTGTACGTTCAACATAGTCAAAATTTTATGGAAATCAGTTCAGCTATTTGATAAAATAAACAATCAGATAAATGGACACAGAGAAAAGAAAATATTTAACTCGAATAGTAAGATTAACCAATAATTTATAAAAAAAAGCTATTGTTCATAAGAAATCTTACTATTATGAAGAAGATAAATTTGAACATTTCTTAATGAAATTCATCAAAATTAAACCAAAACAAAATTAATTACAATATCATCATCAAATTCGTTTTTGTTCTGTTTTTCACATTCCATTCAATTATCCAATTTCTATTTTTATTCTGTTAATACTTTGTGTTTAATTGCATTTCCACATTAGTTATTTGAAAGATTCTGTTACTTATGATCTATTAAAATATTTTTATCGCATACCTTTACGAATAATTGTAGACTATCTATATTATCTAAAATTATCAAAATAATGAATAAGCCAAAATATCTGTAGATGGAATGCAATGATGAATTATAAAAATTCTGAATTAATAAACTATTAATTGAGTTACGTTAAAATCATTGGCTAATCATCCTAATTAGATGCACTAATTAATCTTCCAAAACTAATTATTCTTCAACAAAACGTTCTATCAACAAATTTCCCTCGATTCCATAACCCATCATGTAACTAAATCAACTCTGGAAATGAACTGTATTGATTAACATTGGTATTTTAACTGAAATTCCTTGCTATCATGTTCATATTCTTCCGGATATAAAAATAATGTTATACTATGTTTTTAAGCTTTAAAACTTATTAAAAATTAAAAATGAAAAAACTTTAAGAATTTTTAAGTTTATACTCAGAATTTAATTATCTTTCTTTAATTAGTCAGTGAATTTGTACACCTATCGTAGCCAAAAGAAGTAAGAATATTAATGCCAAACCTTAATTTTTAGTTAAATTTTAAAAAAATGAGTTATTTTCACAAAATTTTTTTCTTTCATTTTGAAATCCCATAACTTTCACAAGTTTTGAAATTTAAATTGTTTACTTAAAATATAAATTTTTTCCTACAAAAATCTGTAGGAAAATAAATTAGATACATCTGAATGAACTTAATTTTTAAAGCTACTTTATTCCAAATACCTTTTAAATTCCGTATGTAGAAAACATTATCAAAATAATAAAACTGATGATAAATTAAAAGATGTCCAATATATTATGAGTTTCCTTTGAATGATCCCCGAATGATTTTTTTCACGTCATCTGTGATATTAATTGTGATGTATCTATAAACATAATAATGACAATAACAAAGCTTAGACTGTACAACGAAATGAAAAGTATTTATTGACATAGAAGAAACTTTCTATTTCAGGTTATACAAATATCGTGCTATAATCTCGGCCATCTCTGAGCTGAAATCTTCCATTCTGTCCATTCTGAAAATTTAATCTTTTATGTCCAAACAGTTTTTCAATCTAACAATCCAGGTCTACAGAATTTCCTCTGCAGGTTCCATTATTACTTTCACTACATTTCCCCCTATATTCAAAGAACATGTCTAATTTCCTTTATATTCAACAAATCCAACAAATCTTTGCATTTCAACTTAAATCATCCACTTTCACTGCTATTATTGTACTTTATGAATTTCTGCTCTGAAGCAATCGAGCAGAAATATCGAATTACTTTCATCAGGAATAGGAAAATCCCTCATCAAAGAAATCCTTTCCTTTGCTTTCTAGAAAAAAAAGCGTAAAGGGTGATATTATAAATAAAGTGATATCTCACAATGTGGTATCTTCAGAGCTCATTGAAAGCTTCTTGAGGAGACAATCTACAAAATCGATTGAAATATAGTCGCCCAAACATTTCTATTTCGATAGTCATATCTCTTGTAAAACAGTTGGATTTCTCGTAAACATGTGTTGAATTAGGACATGGAAATAAATGGAAAATAAGTTTTTTTTTCATTTCTATGTTCTAATTCTAGATATGCTCTTAGGAAATTGATGGCTACTGTTAGGATCATTCAACTGAAACGAGCCGAATGCATTTATTGCTAGATTTTCGACACGGAACGTAGTTGGGGCCACTGTAGTGTTACGACGCAGTGACTGGTGGCGCTGCGATCACGTGACGAGAATAACAGTACGCTTTTGGCATCCTGCTAATGTACCGTCCAAACAATCAGGATAGAAGCACTGAACGTTGAAAAGAGAGATATTATTCGCTTTGTAACAACGGAAGTTGCCGAGAGTTCAGATCGCCGCATAAGAAATTTGTACCAAGAATTCCATGTCTTTGTCATATATTAAAGAATGGAGTTAATGGTACCGAGAGATACAGTCATCATTGAGATGATTCGATGCCACGTCAAGCACAACGTGCCTCCACGACGATCGGAGGTTGCCAGTCTCATTCGCAAAGACAGAAGAGTCATTATGGAAGCACTGCCGACAAAGTTGGAATAAGTGTTGGGAATGTGCACATTATTATCAAGGATCATCGGAAATACCGGAATATGTGCGCGCAGTCGGAGCCACACAATTTGGCTTCTATACAGATGGACATTCGCATGGGTTTTTCCCTGGAACATTTTTCTGATTTCCAAAGGAAGGCTGCGTTTCATGACAGAATCGCTTTAGATGAACTATGTAAACAACAGTGGTTGAGACCAAGTATTTACAAAACGATTTCAGAACGATCGTTTCACAATTTATTGGCAATCATTAGCTGTGAGGGTTGGCAGTCATCTGTAAATTGCGAGGTTTCCATACAATGGTCATTAAAATTAATAGTGAAGATGAATATGATATCTCAAAAAAAAAAAAGAAAAAAAAAATCGTAAAAATAAAACAGGAAAATCCATATGCCGGCCTCCGTCAGTCTCAAATGAATTTTCTTAGGAAACACAATATGCCTAAATAGTGTAAGCAACAATGATTGATACCAAGTATTTACAAGATGACATGTCAGAACAGGCGTTTTACGTTATATTGGCGATCATTTGCTGAGAATAATCATCTGTATATATATCAAGGTCTCAACTGTTTATTACTTGAGACCTCGCTATAAACTCAATAACTTCCATAGGATACATCCATCTACCGTGACACTTCACAAATACTACTGAAGTCTTCAACTTCATTCATGGAATGTTCAACAAAAACTGTGGTAAAGTCTTCAATGAATTCGTCGTAATTATTTACAATGGCGGAATTACTGAAGTGTAGCAATAGTATTACCGTCATTTTCGTAAACAGCTTCACAGGCAATGCGTGTTTCGGCAATTTGATGTACATCGTCGTTGACCCGAATGATAGCCAGCAGTTGTGGCTACTTTCAACAATACATTCACTTGGCTGAAATTCTTTATTCAAATTCATCTGCGTTTTCATTGCTTGCAGCGTAATAAGTGACATTCAGGCGTTGCCTTACGGTTAAAGCTAACAAGGACTGATACGTCTGAACCTGGGTCCAAATTCTGGATTCGGCATGCATGTGACTTTATTCTTTGTTTCACCAGTTGTAGCGGGTATATTGTGAACTGCCTCTACTGCTTACCTGGTCATCGCTACTTCGGCTAATTCCTCACAGTTCCCGCCAGTTCCTGTCGTGGCTAAAGGCTGAAGTGCTAAGAGCCCGGGCATTCGAATAAAAAAAAATAATAAGCACCGCAAGTGGTTTAGTTGAGACTTTCTACCTTTTTTTATTTTTGAAATGTCGGCCACACATCCTGAAATGCTACCTTACCAAATTTCGTTGCATTTGGATTGCTACATATCGCTCTAGAGAATGTTGAATAGCGGTACTTCAATTACTCGTACTATCATCCAGTAATTTGAGAATGACATCCGCACTAATTCAAAAAAGTTTGTGAAACAGTTATTTATTGTAATATTTTTTTTATACCTTATGAAAACGAATCACATATGCAGTCGTTTCTTATTTTTTATTGTTGCTGTTACTATTACTAACTATATCATCAGTAACTTCAAATAAAATCTTATTAAGGTTTTTTAACATGCGCAGTGTTTTAACATAAGAGATGCCTATTAGTAATGTATGTATTTTTTACAGAAATCCTGAATATATTAACATGTTAACATATTATTCAAGATTTCTCTGTATAATATATCGATTGTACAAGAACTTCAGACAGATGTACCTTATAGTTGAATATAATTTGCTTACAATAATTACTACTGTATTGAATAAGTTGTTAATCACTGTAATTGTAAACCTTCACTTTTTCCTTTAATTCCATATTTTTTCTTTAATTCAACAGAAGAGATAGTAATTATTGCTTCTTCTAGAATATTTTGCTTTGAAAATCTTTAACCTTAATTAAAAATCTAATACCGATAAAAATCTAATATTGTGAAAGTACATTACGGTATTATAGATAAGAAACCGCGAAAATTTATTTTCCTACTTTCAAGTTTATACAATAGTTCCTTTCCTTAAACTGGAAATTTATCAGGTTCTCAGGACAGGTAAAAACTCTCTAGAATTTTCCTGTCCTCATAACCTGATGAAGTTTCCTGTTTAAGAAAAGGAAAGATTGTATTTTTAGAAGATATTAAAAGGAGTGTGTCGACTGGATATCTATGTAAAAATATTACTTACAAATATTATAGGAATTAAGAAGTAAATTCAATTATGATTGCTTTAATGAAATCAACTGGCTTAGCTTAATAATTGCTTTATAAATATGAATATTTTTCGTTTACCACTCTTCCATTACGATAATAATACATATTTTAAGAAAGTTAAATTCATTATCACTTAAAACCAAGAATTTTATTTCGAATTCAAATTTGTTGTTGATTTCAATTTTCAACCTTTCTTGATTGAGATATAGATTGTTCCTCAGTTATACTAAATAATGTAGTTGATGTTGAATAGGAGTATTAATTGCTATATAATTAATTAGCTGCCATTCGAGAAAGTTCCGTTTTTCAAAAGTAAGTTTCCAAAAATATTTACCATCTAAATTTATATGTCAAATAGAAATTAGTACATCAAAGTCTTGATACTTCAAATAACTAAAGAAACCCAATTTTCTAATTAATCCAGAAATAATTCAAAGATGGGTTACAAACATTTGTAAGTTAATACGATCCACCTACATGTTTCGGATGTTATTTTGAAATCTGGCGAATGCAAATTATAAACTAAAAATCAATTGTATCACAAAAGTTCTGTATTTACCAATAAAGGTTAAATAATGTTATGTTAGAAATTAAATATAATAAAAGCTTTTTTTTGATTAATTAGACAAGCTTTGATGTAACTTTTTTCTAAAATTGTTGTTTTACTAAACCTAATTTCCATTTGTAGAAATAAAATAGATATTAATAGTACAAATAAAAAAATAAGTTAGAAAATTACTTCTTCCAAGTAAAAGCATAGATAAACATGAATTAGAGTTCTTTTAAATCAGAAGTAGGTACGAAGGTTTGAGGTACTAAAAAATGAAAACACAAGAAATGATTTTCATTACTTTATTTTTTCATAATAACCACCCACCATAATCTATACAATTGTGTATTCTCATAAACCATTTCTGAAAATACTCTTTCTCACATTTTGTCAAACGCTGTAAGATCACTTTAATAGGCATCAACCGCTTCTTCAGGAATGGAGAATCTCCAATGAGTACGGTTTTTTTTACTGTTGAGAGCAGAAAATAATCTTATGGATTCAGGTCAGGAATATAGATAGGATGGATCATAAGTTTTACCTCTGCGGCTGTTGATTGTGTTGTTGGCCGAATATGAGGATAGTTGTCGTGGTAGAGAAGGATTCGCCTCAGTCCCGTCCTTGGCCGCCGGTTTTGAAGCTTCCCGAAAACTTTTGATAGGCAAATTGTTGTGTATCACTGGACAGTAACAGTCCTTTGTTCCTCCAGTGGAGTGGATACCATATGGCCACTTTCGGAGAAGAACATTGCCGACACTTCGAGGCCGCTTCACTTTCGTCGGTGGATTTTCTTTGGGAAAGATCCCCACTGTCGGCAGACAATTATTTTCAGGATCAAACTGGTAAAGCCAATCTTCATTTTAGAATCGCATACAGGGTTGTCTTTTTCAAATGTGACCAACATTTTTTCGCACCATTCAACAGCGATGTGCTTTTCCACATCCGTCAACCTGTGAGGCACCCATCGGATGAAACCTTCCTCACGCGAAGATTATTGTATAGGATTTTCAACACTGAGCACTAGCAAGCTAATCTGTAATGCTGCCTCTATTTCTTGAAATGCCATTCGATTGTTTTCACGAACCTTGTTTCCACAGCAACGATGATGTGATTAGTCACTGAAGTTGCCGGACCCACACTTCTTTTCTCGTCTTTAAGTTAAGTTCGGCCTCTTGTAAATTCTTGAAATCACCGAAAAACTGTTGCACGGAAAGGCCCCAAAAACCTGTTGCAAACTCTCAAGGCTTTCCGTCTCTTTTAACCCACTTTTGAAATCGTAGGACATCATGGAACGAAAATGCTCCAGCTCCATTGCTGACAATCACTTCATGCGAAATCTTCTGGAGCGCTGCAACAATGTAGAGGGAGGGCAGGCTTTTGCGATTCGATGTTAGCAGTCTCACAAAGAATGGAGCTACGCCATGCTACATTTAATTCAGATAGGTTAGCATCCAGTTTTCCATATCTCAAAACCTTCGTAGTTTTCCCTGTATGTGATAAAGAAATATTTTCAAGAAGGTATTTTCTTATACATGATGGGAAACTTGATAAAGGAATTAAATAAACATGGCAATTAAGTAAGCAATGTTTTAAAAGAGTAAGTTTGGATGAAAAATTTACATTCATTCTTGGAAAATGATATAACTTAAATGGTTATTATTTTTTACTTCTATTCTATTCTATCAGCCTTTAGCAGCCAACTGCTGGACAAAGACCTCCCTCAGACAGCTCACTGTCTCGGGGGATGAAAGTCTAATCTCCCACGCTGACTTTCAACTGCGGGTTGGGTGATGCATTTTAACCCTAACTGCCAGGGTAAAGAAACAGGAACGGACAGAAGGAGAAACAGAAGAAGAAAGAAACATCCATGCCACGACCGAGATTCGAACCCGGGAACTGGCACACTGGCCGCAACCGCAGACCTGCCGTCTAGACCGCACGGCCACGCCAGCACGGCATTTTTTACTTAAGAAGTACATAACATTAAAATTAAAAGCCAAAAACAGAAAACTAGTTGACTATATTCAAAGAGTCAGCAGACATGACTGACAAATACCCTGGAATGGGAAAAAAAGTTACAAATTACTAATTAAAGTAAATAACTGAGATTCATAAAATGTGATGTTGAGCAATTCGACCAGAATGGGGTCAAGAAAATGGTTTCTTAATTGATTTAATTTCGCATTTTTTTTTATTCAACACCCCGGCTCTTAGTATTTCTGGTATTTTGGCCTTGACAAGGGGCTATTTAAACTGTGTGCTATTTAGCCGCAGAATCGTTGCCCAGGGTACACCATAGGAGCCGTTCTAATATTGCATAAGCATAATTTTAATCATTTTATATCTCCCCCCCCCCCTTGTAAGCAAAAATAAGCAAATGTTCCTACCCCCTCACCTCACCCATCCTTTCGTGCTTAAGTAATACTTGAACATCCCACTATGAGGTAGCTAGGTCCATTATATCCGTAGAAACTAACGAAACACAGAAGTAGAAAGTCACATCCATGCCGATGCTGGGATTCGAACCCAGGTTCAGACGTATCAGCCTCATGAGAGACAGCAGTCTAAACCCCAAGACTGTACCCGAACGACGAACTTCGCAAACTTTTTAAAAAGGGAAAGAAATGTTAAAGTAGACAATACAGTCAAGATTTGCAAACGCAATTAAAATTACTCAAATCGTAGGCATTCAATACTTTGTAAATATAGAATTTAAAAAAAATATTAAGTAAATTAGAGTTAAGAAACTAAAATTGACAGAACTGAGATCGGAACTTGGTAACATCGAATAAAGAGGTAATAGTAGCAATCTTAGTTATAACGGAAGAGAACGAAATTGTAGAAAGATAACTAGATCAAAAAACAAAAAAAAAACGAGAATGAGAAAAAAAAATAGAAAGATAAAAAAAAAAGAAAAGAAAAGAAAAGATTTATTGTGAACTCTGCAGATGGCTTTAAAATATCCTTCAGTGTGAACTGCTCCTAATTTATTGAAAAACAAATGTTCCAATCTCCATAAGATTAATTACTAAAATATTAAAATATTAAATAGTAAAATATTTGTTGAACATTAAATGATTAATCAAGATTAAAAAAGTTAGGTAATTAAAACAGCTTAACAGTTTAACAATTTTTGTGTTGATGCATAAGAAAATAATACTGTAATACAAGGTCAGGATAGGATGTAAGAACTTGTTTTAAATATTGGGCAAATTTAAACTAACATTAAATTAACAAAGTTTCCTAAGATAAGTCCTTCGAGAACAGCTGGACATTATTGCAACAGTTTTAGTATATGAGTAATACCTCCGTAATGTTAATTTGTGTAACAAATATCGTTGCTTATGCTTTACCTTAGGCTTTGGTTCTGCATCCTATCACGAATTCGACTTAATAATTTTTTTATCAACTTTTTGCATTACCCGAGGAAACCTAGTAAAGGTTTTTTTACTTAAATTATGAGGGAAAGAGTATTATTATCAGGGATTTCTAGCGCTTGGCAGTAGTTGGCAGTAGTTGTTTTCAACAGCAGGTTTAATTCGTTCAACGCGGCACCTCTTGTACAAATGTTTTCCTGACATTTAGTAAAAAGATCAGTTTTTACATATGCAGGCTAGTTGTTTTAGGTCTTAACTGTAGGTTCCTGATTTTCATATCAATGTCTATTTAGGATATTTCATTATTTTATCCAGCTTAAACAGAAAGACCACAAATGTTGGGAACGTTTCAGCAATGATTACAAAGAGCCAATTTCTATTCAGCCTAAATTTCATTGGTGTTTGTCGGAAATTTCAACCAATATACATGATCTATTTTTCATCGTTTGCTGACTTTCATGCGGTTCCATTATCTACGAAGTGAATGAATGAAAGGAAGGACTTTAACGATTTATGTTACAACGAAACCGTGCGTTCGCCACGAATAACATGATATCAGAAACTGAGCGGAAGCAAAGATGAATTCTATTCCCAGCTTGTCCTGCTAAAGGTAACAGATACTTCAAAGTGACAAACGAGGCGTGAGAAATCAACATTTTGCGGCGACAGAAGCGGTTTCAAAGCAAGACTTAAATGGGATTTTAATTCTTTGCTTGCTCTAGAAGCGAAAGGATTTATACGCTAAAGAAAAGAGTAAGTAGAGTCAAACGAAATATTTATTCTGGAGAAACGTTGATAGAACATAAAGAAAATGTCACACTTGTCAAAACTTTGCTTTAACATAACTACAAACATTTGTATTAGGAAGTTCAAAAGCAAATGTCTCACTCGTCAAAAGTTTGCCTGAACATATTTCTAACATTTATTATAAAATATATCGGGCAAATTGTTAAATAACCTCAGCCCAATTCAAAACTGCATGGGTTGCAGGTGAATTATACAGATTGATCGAAAGACTAGCCTTGCAAATGCAGCATAAAAAAAGTATTAATGTAACATGAAATTAACATCAAATTAACATGAACATCGGAAAATATACGAGTTCGCAGCCCGATGTGGCCTTCTCTGGATAACTCAGATGTATTGGGGTTGGCCGCCACACACTTCATTGTCACTTTAAAGTGAAAATATAAATCCTCTTTATTCCCTATCTCGTGGGAATTTAAAAAATCCGGCGTTATTCCTTGTCTACGCCAAAAAGGGAACCTCTGTGTAAAATTTCAGCTTTTTAGGTCTAAGAGTTTGGGCTGGGCGTTGATGAGTCAGTGAATGAGGGAGTGAGTTAGGACTTTTTTTTTTATGTAGACATGAGTCGTAAGTATTTCAGTAAAATTTAGATAGATTCAATAGAACTTGTTTTCTGGCGTTATTTGGTAATTCTGTTTTCACAAAAGATTTGGTCAAACATAAATTATTTTTTTTTTGTTCTTCGGGGGTCACTGCCAGGTGTGCCAGTGGCCTTCAAATAAGATCTTGCTTTTCTGGGTCTTTTACCGGGGAAGGCGGAGATCGGGCTGATGAGTCCTCTGTAGGACGAAGCGACCGTTCCCGATTCCTTCCCGATAATCAAATCAGAAAGGCAGTTTCTTTAAGCTTGTGCTGATCTTGTTTCTTGCTTTATTTTGTTTAAATTCTTCGGCACGTTGAACTTATTTTAATAAATTATATAACGGAAGTAACGCTGTCTCCAAAAAATAATAAAATTTGATGGTGGAATTAGAAATTTTTTGTATCCTTTATTCCATGTTTATCTCATATAAAAATGAAATCGGAATAAACCATTGAAACGCAGCAATCATAAAAATCACAGTAAAGGATGGATAATACAAAAAAAGACAAGAGTTATAAAGTCATTAAGATCTTTTTTTACTTCCAGCTTAAATAGTAGCGGTCAGTCTAGATAATTTCATACCAACGTTTTGAACCACTCAGACTGTAAACTTCATTCATTATGAACTTCGGTTTCTATGAGCCGACTAAAGCTCCACTAATCGCTTATTCATGCTAACATCAGTGCTACATATACATTATTTTTAAATTTTCTTAAAATTTCGGAAACGTTAAGGGAAGGGGACTGTTGCAAAATCTGCAAACCAACAGAATATAAAAAGAATAAAATTAAAGGGATACCTTATTTTCCTATTTTGAGTTTTCATATTGGCACAGTCACACAGAAGCCTAAGACCATTGCTAGAACCATTGTACACCAGGGCAGTGAAACCGTGTTTTCTTGAGTGAAGAATCATGCTTCACCATCGAACTGTCTGGAGAATCCTACCTGTCACTATTTCTTATATTAACTGAGAAGTTTGGATTAGAAGGCCTTATTGGGTGAAGCTCTTCTCGTGATTCGGATTGAGCCCCTAAGTTCTCGAAATTGTAAATCTTAACGCAGTATAAGAACGTTGCAGATAAAAACATACAGGGAGCTATGTATATGTTACACATCAACTTCGACCATCCCGCACGAACTTTTTATCAAAATAAATGTTTCATAAATCCATCGATTATAATTATATGATTAGAAAATCTATATGCATATAGCTTACATGTTTCTTTTTTATCTTTGGGGCGCTAATATGTTGTGCATATTTGACCTCTCTGTAAAAAACCTCCTCCTAAATTTAAGGGAATAGTTTAGCTAAAGTGAGTCCATTAGAGGTGGAGGTTAATAACTGCCAAAAAAATGCCAACTTCGGTTCTGTTCAAACTTTCATGGAAAACAAACTACGTAATCAACTCTTATAAACTATATATCAAATTGTTGATTGCTTCCATGTAGTTTCATCAGTAGTCACTCTCCATTCACTAGATTTTTGAGATACCAATCTACTTTTCTCTATTCTTTCTCGGTCATTGTCTATCATAATTAACATCAACTCCAGTAACATAATGAGGTTTAATCAGATACCGATCAGTCTTACATTCTTTCAGTCCAAATCCATTCAATATGCATAACGCACTCACCAGATCCCTTGCATTTAAAGCAGATAATTTACTTTCGCAATTTCAGTACAAACAAGCATAGTAATTTGAGCATAAGTTCAACAGCGCTCGGACGACTCCTTTCATCCTAATCCGAAGATATATTTGTTCCAATTACCTCAAGCTAAGTAGAAACATTATCTTATAAACGGTCATTCTAGCATAATCTCATGCATGTAAAATTGCCAAGAATGCCGATAATTTCGAAAGCAAAGTTTAGAACCACTCAAACCCTAGGCATCATTCGTTCTAATTACAAGCGTCTATTGACTTCTCACTGTCAGACAAGAGGCTAATGACGTTTCCTGCAAATACAAGAGGAAAATATGATCTCCTGTAACTTTGTAAATTACTAATAGCAGAAGATAGATGAAAACATAAAGGCGGGTAAAAAATTTAAAATCAGATAATTTGAAAACAACAAATCACTGTAAAGTTAATTTTCAATTCAATTTCGATTAACGAAAAAGGGAAAGTAATTTTGTGCTAAAGTATAAATTTAAGAGCAGCCTATAGTAATAAAATAATGATAACAATAATAATAATAGTAATAATAATAATAAAATAGTAAAGAAAAGGAAGTATGAGATATAAATCTCGTACCCCCTTCTTGACTTTCACTAGCTTCGGCCTGACGTTGTCAGGTTGAACTAGTTCTGTGGTCGCTTGTTGGGCAAATTCGATAGAGGAAAAGGAAGTACATTGATGTAAGGAAAGATAAAAAAGTTAGGAAAATAAGAAAAAAAAAACACTCGCGAACATTGAGATAAAAAGATTACGAATAAAATAAAAATCAACCTAGTAGATAGATATATGTATTCGAACCGATATCCTCCAGCAGGAGTCCGAGACCTTACTCATCAAACTATAGCTGAAACTGAAATGAGATGGTTTCTAACATTCAAGGTAATAGCAGAAATCCGATGAAAACAATGCTAAGAATTTGGAACATTGGGGGACATTGGCCCCTGAAAATATCATATTCTAGCATTCTTTGGGCCTCTGGACACGATGGTGAAGTCCGTTTGTCGATCCGATCTTTCGTTCGAGATTTGGTAGAGGGATATAGACATGGATGGACGGACAGTAGAAATGCAAGAGCTACTGATTTTGGTCGCTATTACAATAGCATATAAATGGGTCGCTGTAAATGATAACTGGCAATTACTGAACTCACAGTGATTGCCTTAATAAAAAATAATAGAAACCATCGAAAACATTGACTATGGTGCTAATTGTCAAAAATTGTCTAAAGGAATATTCATATCAGCATGTATAAAAGACGTTGATACGAAAAAAAAACCCTGCAATATGTATACTCTTACGTAGTTTTCCCCAAATATTTGTCTCAAATATTTATTAGTTTTTGATGCCACCAAATATATGAACATTTCAGCCAGACACTGAAACAAGTTTCCCTCCCACACTCAAGGCAAATAATCAATGGAAAAAGAATCTGAAGATGAAAAACCTTCTCCAGTAATTAGGATCGAGAAACTTCAGAAAATTTCTGATTAGTGTACAATTCTCGAAAATTCGATTGCTGGTAATTTCGTTGCGAAGAATATACTAACTATATTACACAAATGTATTTATATATTAACAATTTCATTTCTTTTTTTAAAATTTTATTAGCATTTACCTTTCTTAAACCTATAAAAACTCACCTTTGTTCATATTTGTCTCTAAAGTCCACCATCTCTTCTTTCAGACTCTAATAGTTTGTTAATACTAATTTAGTTAATTGGTAATTTTCACAGACTTTATGTTTTGATTCTAATTTAACAATGACTCTCATTTAATCTTTATCTGTCCATTTGTGATATGATAAGAAAATCACATCTAAGTTTAATCGCAGAATTCTGTGAATGTTCTTTTTTCAAGTTCTTGAGAATGTTTTTGATGCTCATAGTTTGATAGCACCTTTAATGGTATCTATATCATTGTTCTGACATTGGTCTGAACAATGATTTTTTCTTTATACTTGCCCATGTAACTGCTCCGTTAGCAAATGTTATCACTTTTCCGAAAGTTGATTTTGTGTCACTTGTTTTCTACTCAACTAGGAAAAAACCATTATCGGTTTATCCTCCTTGGGATAAGTTAATTTAATTTCTAAAAGTGCTTTTAGAATCTTAGTTATGTTTTTACTTTCTGTGAACATATTAATTTGTTGTGTTTCATTTCTGCCTAATCTGTTCTCGTGTAAATTTAATAAATACAGGTGTTGACAAGTTATTGATATTGATTCTAAACTTAACTTTAACTTCGTATTACAGTGGAATTATAGTTCTATTAAAACCATAGGTAAGACGTTTGTTACAATATTTTTTACAATATTATTTATTGAACATTCAATATTTATTCAGCATTTATTAAAAAAAATACTTATTTAAAATTCTTTATTACCATAAAACGTATTTTCCATCTAGTAAACATAACTATAACGATCCTTTCTTTTTTTGAGAGATTTCCGCACTCCGAGATGAGAATATCTCTATATTTCGGCCAGGTGACTCAGGCCTTCAATCAATTACATCAAGGTGGGCGCAAATCTAACAAATTCTGTTTATTAGTTTCTCTGAGAAGTTTGTGATAAGTGTCTTGGATAGATATGCTCCCACCTTGATGTAATTGATATAGGCCGAAGAAGGCCCGAGCCACTGGGCCGAAATATCGAGATATTCTCATCCCGGAATGGGGAAATCCATTAAAAAAAAAGGATTTATTTAGTATCATGTTCCACTGTTCCTTTATAACCAAACTATAGATAACTATCACTGATAAATATATATTATCACTTGAAACGAATTGCATACTCGTTATTTTATCTACAAGTATTTTATCTCATACTAGCAGCAAAGCCTGTCGGACGACAAGCATAAAAAAATCTGAAAAATTATTTTATTACCAACTATCAAATATAAAGTAAATGTAATCTAAATACTGTGCTAACATGTGAACAAAGCTTCTACGGCAAAAATGGTTTTGAGTTTCGAAATCAGCATAAACAACTGAGTAAGTATGCCAAATTTCATTAAAATGGATGCAGTGGTAACAAAATTATAAGATATTTAGTTTTGAACGAATGTTTTGTTAGAATTTCAGTTGTCGAGGTCAGTTCCCAAGAATAAAATTTCATGGAAACAACATTGAATGACACAATGAACTTATAGTTTCATCCAACTTGAGTACTTTTGATTCAATGGTACCATTGAAAACCGCTGGACCTATCTTAATAGCTTAATTATATCGAGTTACAGACAGATAGACGAACTTAGCCAATTTATATTTACTTCTTACCTGTACACCTGTAATATAGGTTCTGAGAGTTTAATCTAAAGGATCATTTTCCACCCAAAAAGAAAAACGAAATACTAACCATATCTAAAGTTTAATTTATCTAAAGAATAATTATTATTTTGACTCATAACGCCGAAAGGCATTTAAAACTCACCTTTGTGTAATCTAAATACTGCGCTAAATTGTGAACGAAGCTTCTACGGCAAAAATGGTTTTGAGTTTCAAAATCAGCGTAAAAAACTGAGTAAGTATGCCAAATTTCATTTAAATCGGTGCAGTGGTTAACAAAATTATTTGGTTTTGAGCGTATGTTTTGTTAGAATTTCAGTTAAAATTTCATGGAAACAACATGGAATGACAAAATGAACTAATATTTCATCCAATTTGAATACCATTGATACAATTTTACCATTGAGAACCTTGGATCTATCTTAATAGCTTAATTATATCGAGTTACAGACAGACAGACAGACAGACAGACGAAATTAGCCAATTATATAAGTTGATTATTAACAAAGCAAAGTCTGGTTTCAAGATCGGAAATTTTACGGAAATGTAAATTTTAGGGAAATACGTAAATAGTCAGAGAAACAAATAGAAAACCAAAGAAGAAAATTGTTCAAGCACAGCAATAAAACTTCCTATGCGTGCTAAGTCAGCTAGGTAGAAGTTGTGCTGTCCGTCTAGAGACTTGTTCATGAGGACTCGGGAATGGGATTGTGATCAAAAAAAATCTCAGCGAGATTTTAATTTGGATCACGAACATAGGAAAGAAATCAGTCTAAACATTTTATCTATAGAATCCAGGTCTATTCTGGAGTGATTGGAACGATGCCAAAATAAATGTCTATGGATTAAATTGGACAAAAAAGGAAATATATCATAATAAATATGGCTATGATTTAAATTGGACAAACAATATGCAACATACAAACGCTTACAAACAGGAAATAGATCAACAAATAAGCAACAACAAAAAAAATCGACAAGCAGAATGACATTTAACTGAAATTAAATCGTCAAAATAAGAAAAGATTTAAATGTAGTCCTAATAACATATTGTTACAAATTAAAATCACTTCAAAACAGTAATAAATCATATTTTCACTTCATTGAAATCAAAATGTCAACAATATGAAGTAACTAGAAGACCTTATACATATTCTGCATAATATATTGTCCATAATTGTAATTAAATTTTTTAAAAATATTTTCGTTGGCAGCTAGGTCCCAACAAATGTGAAAAATTAAGAAAGATAGAGTAACATCTTTTGAAAGAATTATAAAACTAGGATGTAAATTCACTCGTCCCCTGTCTACAACAATTTTCTCTAGGCAAAAAGGTTGCTGAATTTCTGTTTAAACAGTGCCGCTAAATTGTCGTATAATATGTTCAAAATGACTTCTTCTCTATGTATACATTTCTTTTTAGTACGGATGTGCACATTTTAAAGGATCTACTACTATTGCTGTGTTGGCCTAACCTTTTGGTTAAGGTGACGGTCTCCCACGAGATTGCTGAACCTTAACCTGGGTTCGATTCCCGGCACTGTCATAGATGTTTACTTCCTTTCCTACGTATGTTTATTCTTTACTTTGTCTTCAGGTTCGAAGCTATTTAATAAAAGTTTCTGAGGAAGAAATGGTAAACCACATTTATCTATTAATTATATAAGACCATCCACACAAATAAGAAAGATGTAATTTATAAATCAAGACATAATAACAGTGACATGTTTCGAAAATTCATCGTCAGACTGTAAATAAAACATAAAACGGAAAAACATAGGCTTATAACAGCCTTACAATACAGAACATCGTAAGTAATTAACAATCATTTACATAATTATTAACGTTAACGCAAGTTATAATCTAACATCAGCAATGTTAGCAGAAATAGCTATGCATTTTATAGAAAATAAATTATGGAAACAGGATATTATAAAATGTAATATTGATTACTTCTGTCGATATGTAGATGACACATTTGTTATTCTTAATAAGAATTATGCTATTGAAATTTTAACTGTTTTTAATAGTGTTAACAAGGATATTCAATTTACTATGGAAAATGAAGTAGATTGTAAATTACCATTTCTCGATGTATTGGTCCAAAGATGTAATCAGAGTTTTGAAACCATAATTTTTAGAAAGACAACCAACGCAGATATTACACTAAACTTTACAGCTGCGGTTCCATCGAGATATAAGGTCAACTCATTACGATGGGCCATTAATCGGGCAGTTAATATCTGTAGCAATGGAATCTTACTTATATAAGAATTACAAAATATACGTAATATTTACACTTGTAACAATTATCCGGTGACTTTCATAAATAAGGTTATTAATAAAACCTTAAAGGATAATAGACATAAAATGCACATCAATGAAGAAGACAAAGCTGAAGTAAAATACATAGCACTACCATATGATGAGAACATTAATATTTGATGAGCACCATTACTAGGAAAATTCAACATAAAATTAGCTTATAAAGCCAAAAATACCATTGAAAAGTTAATGTACAGCAACAAGAAGAAAGTTAATAATTTGGACAAATTCTACACAATTTACGGAATTAAATGTGAAAATGGGGGCCCTAACTGTAAATACGTAGGAGAAACGGGAAGACAGACCTATATTCGAATGAATAATTGAAAAAAGAGATTTCAAATATCTAACAGCAAGGCATCAGAGAGATACCGGACACAGGCTCATGACAAACAAGCCAATTGTTTATGGCCAACAAAAGGACGAATACTTGCGTAAATTCTTCGAGTCAGTCATTATTAAAACCACCAATTCTTATAATAATGAACTATCAAAGGGGTATTAGATTATAACTTGCGTTAATGTTAATTATTATGTAAATGATTGTTAATTACTTACGATGTTCTGTATTGTAAGGCTGTTATAAGCCTATGTTTTTCCGTTTTATGTTTTATTTACAGTCTGACGATGAATTTTCGAAACATGTCACTGTTATTATGTCTTGATTTATAAATTACATCTTTCTTATTTGTGTGGATGGTCTTATATAATTAATAATATTTTTACACACACTATGAATAAATACACATTTATCTATCCCTAGATATATTGATAAAGCTTGTTTCTCCATAGAATTCAGGAGAGAAAGAGATATTAAGTAAAAAGATAAACACACAAGAAAAAACATATATAATTAAACATAATGCATTACAGGAGCTTTCGAGAGGTTAACAGCTCTTTTTGTTAACTACCTCTCCTTCTCAACTGGGTAGTTGACAAGGAAGCTGTTGAAGCCTCTTGATACTTCTGTAATGTATTTATTTTTAAATATAATGTTTTTAAAAATTATTGTGTGTTTGTGTTTTAATTAATAACTATTATCTTAACACGTTAAAGTATGTTCGAGAGAAAGAGAAGGATGCAACTTTGAGTTCTCAAAGGAATGGCTCAAATGTTCTGGGGTTTTTTTTTAATATTTAATTTTCGGGATGTCTATGATTGAAGTTCATATTTACTTAATTAATATATATTTGATATTTCGACTTGTAAATGGTCCGCTGGTTCGGGTCGAAACGTACCTAATTTTTAGTTATATGATTTTCAAAAATATTTTGTTGGCCTTTTATTCATTTTAGGAAACCTTTAACTACACACGGCAAAAAAGTGCTTCTATTTGATATTCACTTTACATAAATGTAAAGGATAAGCAAGAGAAAGGGCTGAAATTAAAACATAATGCCTATGTATTTCTGTGATTAAAATTATAATCTTTCCTACTTTATTTTACACATCAACCTGTTTACAAAGTCATGTAGTTAAACCAAATGTGAAGAACTGTGAAAGGAAAATTTACCCCAAAATTTTCCAAAAGCCTATAACGATAAAACTCCGACTTTCTAAACGGAAATAATGTCGAATTTTGAATGTTGGACAATGCTACCTCGATTTTTGTTGTACAAGGTGATCGTAACTGACTTCTCAAAGCCATCTGAACCTCGATCGAACAACTGGAATGCACCAAATTTGAGACTAATGAAAACATGTGAAGAAGAATATCGCGGAAAAAAAAGAGTAGCAATGGACAAACAACTGAAAAACGAAATTGAAACTGAGTTGAACTATCATCTTTTATGCAGCACATTCATTTCCTTGGTGCGAAAATGGCCCTGGTTTAATGTGGTTACCGTTCTTGTGGACCAGAAAATACATCCTGTGCACAACATTCTCTGTAGCTTAACGCAGTATGCCTGAAGGAATGTTCATCACAGCTCGTCATACGTTGTCCTTCAAGGTAGTGAACTTCGGGACCCCGACAAGATAGTTCTTGCATTTCAAGTAACACCACAGCCAAAAGTGGTGAGTTAAATCCGGGGAGCGAAGCGGCCATGAAATCAGTAAGAAGCGACTGATGACTCTTTCGTCTGGTAAAGTGATGCTGTAGAAGATGCTGAATCGATCGAGCAATGTGTGGTGATGCTCCATCTTAATAAAAAATTATCTCGTGGATTCGAGAAACGTTTCAGCATATCGTGATATTGCAATATTTCTGGAACAGGACCTGTCGGTGTAATGTTCTCAAAATAAGAATTGTCCTAAATCTTTTGTGAAGCCACACAAACACCGATTTTTTGGTGAATATAACTGGATTTCGTGAAACGCCGGGGAGGGTTCGAATATCCAAATTCGACAATTTCGGGTGTTGACAGTTCCACATAAATTGGGCCTCATTTCCCATAAAATTCTCCAAGGTGAAGTATCGTCAACAACAACAAGCAACATGAAAGCAAATGTTAGTCGTCTACCATAATTGTTGTTTTCGAGTTGCTGTATGAATAGAAGAGGATAACTTTCTGCAAGACCTTCTATAACGTGGCATACGTCAAATCCAGTTGTCGCGCTACTCCACGGAGACTGCTACTATAAGCATGGGTCCCCTCTGTGCAGTCAGCGATTGCAATTGCAATGTAATTATCTGTTCTGATTTCCATCCTCTACCGTGCCAAACTGCTAGCGATCCTTATTCTTCAAACTTCTTAATCATCGATTTCAATGTCTTTACTGACATCGGACCTTTATACAGGTTCTGAATGGTTCCAACTCACGAAGAGCGGCTGCTGGATTGTAGTGGTGAAGTAACACATGCTGAGGTAAAGTACGACGCATCTTGAGCAGAACTGGTAATCCGAATGTTTTTCTGAAGTTTTCTGATCGCTTTGCAGCTCGAATTATTGGTGCTATTGTAGTCTATGTAGCCGAAAATTTCTATGAATGGCTTTTACCAGCGTTGTATACAAATTCTTGACAATTTAGACTACAACAGCACTACATTTTCCCATACTGGTGACTTTTGGAAGTACTGTTTTTTTTTTGTTTTTTTCGCGGAATCCTTCTTCCCAAGTAGAGTATCAAAAAATCAAGCC
>JAFIDM010002131.1:41133193-41164858 GCA_023159025.1 Thereuonema tuberculata | reverse complement strand
GGCTTGATTTTTTGATACTAAATATGAACAGTACATGTATAAGAACTTTGGTTATTTTCCTTCTTCCCATGTCTTCGTTAGTCTTCCCACCAAATTTAGTGCCATTCCGATTGTTCGATCGAGCTTCAAATGGCTTTGAGGAGTATCAGTTTAATTACGGCCACCTTGTACTGTCCATAAATAATGAAATCATCTTAAAAAGGAAAGAAAATAGTTAATTGATCTCAAATATATCTTAAAATCCATTATTCAGATTTTTTAAGATGATTTCAAGTAAGATCAGTTAACTACTTTCTTTACCTTAGTTACATCTTTCATAAATATCTTAAACAATTTTCTATTTTTTTCTGAGAAAAAAAAAAAAGAATAAAATCACTGTATGATGAAGACGAATCGTTCATTACTTTTTCCATAAATTTTATAATAAACATGAAATTAAAACTTAATAGCTAATTCAAGAAATGTCACTGACTTTGAAGATCAGACATCAGGTCTCTTGAATCTTAATGGAATTCATAATTTTTGATAAATTCAGATCTAATTAATTCAAAATATTTGTAAATAATAAATGATTGGAATTAAGCCGTCAATTTTAGAAAAACATAGAGTGTAAGTGTATCGAACACATTCTTTTTATCTATTTAATAGAAAACTTCTCATCTGAGGTTGCTGACAATTCTTCAGCGTCCCCCAAAATTGGTCGATAATTTACACGTGCTGAGTTATAGGAAAGGTTTTTGAGTCACTCCATCCGTGAAGAACAGACTTTCGACAACATCTCGGGCAACAGGATTAACCCTTACGGGAATGTCAACTACGTGCTTCCGAATATCGAATCGTAATTTCTTCCTGATCGAGTTATAAAATACTTTTCATGAAATATATTTTACAAATTCGTTATTTCCTTGATTTATTAAAAAGTGACATGAAAAATTTTCATTAAATAATTACATTTCTGAAGTTAGTTAAAATCACTCTTTAACTGTTTTAACTGAACAGTTAATGATGGTAAAATAAAACCAAAAATACATGTAGAAGCACGTTTCATTTTGCACTAAATTATTAAAGATGTCTATCATCATTAATGCGATCAATATCTTTTAATGATGTGTTTTATACAAGATTTTCTGTCTTCAGAGCGATGACAGTAATGGAAAGTATGAAGACGACCGAAAATTATTCCAAAGACGATTACATCTGTTAACAGATTCGTCTGCAAGTGTAATTGCAAAAACAGGTTACTAAATAAAATTGAATAGTTTTCGAAGTAAATTAAAAACAAACAAACAAGTTAGTTGAGACAAATATCTCTTCAATTAGATTGAAAAAAACCTCACATCATCACTTTCACTTCATTTAAAACATAAAAATTCTATTTCTTAATTTATCAGCTTGATACAGTCGTGTGTATGATTTCCTATCATTTTCCTGCATCAGTTCGTTGCCTTTAGATGTAAATGATTGTGGTAATTTCACCACCTTGTAGGGAGAAGCTATTAAGAATCCATGTTTATGTGAGCATGTATTACCATCCATAGCCCAAACCGGTGCAAAGCCGCAGGAGTCTGACTCGTTGGACACCCTATTACCAAATCCGACTTCCAGTCCAAATCACTTCCGGTTATATGTGATCGGAAAAAAGTGTTTATTGAACAAAATTGGGTTCTATCTATACTGAATTGGCAGTTTAAGAAAAACGAATATGATGTCCTCGACTCAACATAACGACTTCTGGTTCAAAATGATCACTGCCCACTTGCTCAGAGTCGCCCGAATGATACAAAATAGGAGTCTAGATATATTGAATTCAAGGCAACTATCGATTGAAACCCTTAACCTTAAAGCGCTTGAATATATGAGTTGTGCTTATCACGCATTAGTCGTGTCATTTTTAACAATGCAAGTGTTTGGTAACTTGCAAATTGTCTGCGCTCGTATGGTTTCGTGTTTACTACAAAACTGTAAACTAACTCGTTGAAATGAATCTATCGTAGTTCTACACTTTTTAATTTACCTTTCAATCAATAGAATTGGATTTTTCGGAAATCATGTGACAACAACTTAAATATGGCACTACCGAAATGATTGGTAAGTGTTTCTGAGTATATATCTGAAGTCTTCCTGAAAATTTCTCATTTCAGAGACGTAAACTAGCTAATGAAGCCGCGACCAAAGTCTACTTACTTTCGTTACTATTCTCTTGTGACGCGCATGAGGCAGATGTGTCGGAACCTGGGTTCGAATCCAGGCGTCGTCATGGATGCTTATTTCCTTTTCTGCTTTTTGTCTCGTAAATCTCCTCATTATCTTTCCCACGAATTTGAAGAAGGATGAAAATCCCAAAGAGTTCCTCCAAATAAGGAATAAGGAGTCGTGGAACAAAAGGATGCAGCAGAAGAAATGCTAAGCCTGCTCCACTATTTGCAGACATCTTTCATGTACACTGTCGTCTTCGGAAGCCTCAACTCGAAATATACGGATGAGAATAATGGAGTGAGTGATACTAAATTAGTCTAAAATGCCCTGTTTCACCAAATCGAAGTTAGGAAAAGCGGAAGTACGTTATAAGACGATTTCTGATAGGTTCAGCAAAACATTGTTTCCCGCGCAACAAGATGATCGGCAACACGATGAACTATTTCCAGTTGTCACTAAAACTGAACATTAATAAAGCCAATCAATAATTTTTAATTTTATAAATTTATTTCTATCTTACATCAGAGCAGTGGTGCCTCAAATGATAAAATAAACAATGAAAAACTCACCAATGAACCATTAGTGAGAAAATTCTTGTGCCAGCAATGCGCAGGCCCCAATGAATTTTTTTAATGCAATAAAATTCAAACTGCGCATTTGAATTATTAATAATTCATACCAACCTCAGTTGCGAGACCTTGTTATTTACAGTGACTTCTCCTGGCTGATGATCGCCAACGTGCGTGAAACAGCTGTTCCAGAATGTCACTTGTAAATAATTTGGTCTCATCCATTATTATCCATTATTATTTCTATCTTGTTTTCTGTTTAAATGATTTTTTTTTATATATAGGCCTATAATTGTTATGATATTTGGAAAATCAGTTTCTATTATTATTATTATCATTATTATTCTATTTTATCATTCATTAATGCAGGATCCCATTTATTAACATTTAATAAATTCAGAAATCTCAATTGAAAAAAGGTCATTTTATATTTAATTTTGCTCATGTAAATAATAAATTATTTGTGATCAACTATATTACGAGATGAAAACTATTTATAACCTATAACAAATACAGATACTCAGAATTATATTTATTTATTATGTAGAAGTACAAAAATAATGTTAATTCTCATTAACTTTCAATGAGAATTTAAAACTTGAATTATAAAAATAAAGTGCATATGCATGTGAAAATTTTTTATTTTCATCAAGGTGTTGAATTTTAAATTGAGCAATTTATTTAAAAAATACATTGTACAGGAGAACTTCGTTCGACCAGTGTTTTATCAATGCAGGATACTTTTTTTGCTATATACTAAACAAGATTCCAAGGGAGCTGAGTATTGTAGAAGTTGTTTTCTTTTTTTTTTAAAGAAAGGGAAAAGGATCTTGTACACTGTCGAAGCTAAAACGAGTTGGCTCAGCAAATTGGCCAAGCCCATACTGAAAAGTAATGCTAGAGTGGCTGCGTTGAAAATTCAACAGTCGATCGTTTGATTCAGTTCAGAGAAAGACTGGATTTTTCATTCTCTTGTTATTTCTTCACATGATTCCTTTCTAAAAGAAGAACTCAGAAAAATCATATCTTTTATCCAAGAGTAGGGCATTTCTG
Source organism: Thereuonema tuberculata (assembly GCA_023159025.1). NCBI lineage: Eukaryota > Metazoa > Arthropoda > Chilopoda > Scutigeromorpha > Scutigeridae > Thereuonema > Thereuonema tuberculata. The sequence goes on along the minus strand of JAFIDM010002131.1, from coordinate 41,161,040 downwards.
AATGAAAGAAAAGAAAGAGAGTATGAATGCACCAGAAAGACAAGCTATTATTTACGACAAGAAATGTCAACATATAAAAAAATTTAAATTTCAGCACAAAATATTAATGCATTAAATTTTTTATATTATTAATAAATGCCGATATCTATAAAAATAATTAAATATTCGAAATCAAATGTTGATAATAAAATATTTAATCCACAGTTATCATACATTCATTTCATCCTTTCATAATATTTTTTGTACTTATTTTCTTATACGTACTTAAAGCTTTAAAACAAATGGAGATATCAATCGTAGTAATATACAGTACATTTTCGAATATTTTAACAGGTAGTGCAATATAAATATGATATACAGTATATTACTACATAATATTATTGACAAAGATGTTTAGTTCATCGTATTTAGAAAGTTAATAAGTTTTAAGAAAATTATTAAATTTTTCATTATTGAATACGTAGTAGTTTTGTGGATGGCTACAAAGAACTCATAGAATAATAATTAAAAATATACATTTGGATTGGCATCTCCTTTTCTGATATTTTGCTTTAATTTGATATCAATTGTGTATATTGTATTGTTGTCTTGGCATTATGAAAATTGTATTTGGTTATGTTTATAACCAGGGCGTTGGATAAAAAAGTATTTCTATAAACTTTCAATCTAAAGAAAAATTCTTATCAAACATTTATCTTTGCATTAAAACATAAGTAGTTTTGTTCACTCCTTTAGTTAAGTTAATTGTGGCATCAAAGACCAGTATATATAAGTACACCAGTATAAGATTAATGAAGTTGCTAACATGTCCTATCAGAATGTTCTTGCTCTGGATAATATTTATTGGTAGGAAGTGAAAAAAGTTTTTATATGATGATTTGGTAAAACATATGGGAAACTGCCTAAATTATAAAGACTTGGCGATTGTTCGATTTCGTTGGCATCCATGGAATATTTAATTTCAGGATATTTTTAATTTTGATGATTTTTGAGATTTCAAATTTATTGCATTGGATGCGTTTCTACATTTTTGGATGTTTTAAAATTTCGGTATGTTTCAGTTAAAAATCATTGCGTATTGTTAATTTTTAATCTTAAACTAGAAATGCCTACAGCACAGAAAGTAGAATTCCAATATAATATCAACTGTAAACATAAAGAAACGCACTACGAAAATGTTATGTTGTATATCTATACAGCATAACTGAAAAGAAATAGCAAAAGGATTTCAGCAAGGAAATTAAACCAAAAAAAATATAAATAGAATTGTTGAATAACTCGAAGAGTGTTCCAACTCATAAAAATTGTAGAAGTAATGAACTCTTGAAAGGCGGCCACTACTAATTTACATAATTTCAGAAAGATAGAAGAATGCCTTTAATGAAGAAGGAAAATACGATGATGTAATGGATCGATATTTATTATCTTAAAATGCTGCTGAGAAATTCAGAAAATTTTGATGTTAGAGTTGATGTTGGAGTTGAGTTTTGTAACTAAAAATAGAAATTTATTTTTTTCATTTGCATGGAGTATGTTTGTTTTGCTATTTATATACAGGGTGTTTCAAAAATACACGGCATAATTTCAGGTATGTATTTCCCACATGTAGACAATCAAAATAGTTCATTACAACATATGTCCGGAAATGCTTCATTTCCGAGTTATGGCCTTCACAACATTGAAAATCACCGGAACGTTTTTCGTATTTACAGATGAAGCACAGTTCACACGAGATGGCATAACAAATTTCCACAATCAGCATGTATGGGCGTATGAAAACCCAAATGCAACTGTTGTATCTCATCACCAGGTGCGGTTCTCCCTCAACATGTGGGCCGGTATCATTGGTGATCGATTAGTTGGACCCCATGTACTTGTAAACAGACTTACGGGGCAGGCGTACACAAACTTCCTGGAAAACACCATACCTCATGTTTATGACGACACTCCACTGATCGATCGTCAGCACGCTCAGTTCTTGCATGACGGCGCTCCTGCACACTTCAGTCGTACGGCTCGCCGGTACTTGGATCGAACGTTTCCTGATCGATGGATAGGTAGAGGTGGCCCAATTGCTTGGCCTCCACGCTCACCTGATCTGAACCCTCTCGATTTCTACTTGTGGGGCCATTTAAAATCATTGGTTTATTCGTCTCCGGTGCCTGATTTGGAATCCCTTCGGAATCGAATTGTGGCACGTTCTGAGGACATACGCAACATTCCTGGAGTGTGGGATCGTGTTCGCAGGTCATTGAGACATCGATGTGAGGTCTGTATTCAAGCAGGAGGTGGTCATTTTGAACATCTTCTGTAATGGCAACGACCGGCGGAACGAAAAACGTTCCGGTGATTTTCAATGTTGTGAAGGCCATAACTCGGAAATGAAGCATTTCCGGACATATGTTGTAATGAACTATTTTGATTGTCTACATGTGGGAAATACATACCTGAAATTATGCCGTGTATTTTTGAAACACCCTATATATTTTTATATTTTTTAATTAACTTGACAGTTGCAAAATATCTCATTTCTATTCGAAAGAAACCTTCAGTTTCTAAATCTAGCTTATTGTATAAAAATGTTTAAAAAAAAGGGTCACACATTTAAAAAAAAGATATTATTCATCAGAAGAAGAAAAAAAATTCTAATAAACATAGACTCTACAATTAATATCTTCGAAGATAATAGAATATCTTCTTATTTGAGATCTTTGTCGTTTTGTGTTGGTTGTGTTGCGGTTTAGTCTGTCTTCCTACTGCATCTTATTGTTCTCTTGTTATATCCGTGTTAACCCTGAAGTGCAGTAATGAAAGGAACATTTAAAGGTTTGCAGACATTCCTACACTAGTAATTTAAAAGCAGATATTGAGGTTGTAGCTATCAGTAAGAGGCTCTTGTTATCAGAGAGCAGTAGAGCTTTATTATTCTGCGCAATTTTAAGAAGTAAACAGTGTAATGAAAGTCTATTAATCTACAAGGGAAATAGCAGACATTATTTACAACAACGGTTTAGCTGATGGAAGCAACCGATAAGCCCGTGTGTCCTCTACGCCCAAAAATATCCAGCACGCCGGATATCATCCCAAAAGATATTGAGCAAGCTATTTCAGTTACTTCAAGAACTTGGAGAAACTGGAACGTTGACATAACCAGAATCAGCTCACGACAGACCTCGCTCAGTTCTGTCCCTTGATATTGAGGAGCGGATATTGAGAAGAATGGAAGAACATCTTTTAGAAGAATAGCAAAAGCGGTAGGCATCAATCGTTGTTTTGTATGGTCAATTCTTCGAGAACAGTTACTACATCCGTATCATGTGAGACGACTGCAAGTTCTTAGACTATCAGATCACCATGTTAGATTAGAGTTTTGCAAATGACTTCTAAGAAAGTGTCGAAGATCTGTAGTTCACGGTAAGTAATTTACCGATGGGGAGGAGGAATCCTCGCAAAAAATGAAATAGTCAATTACCATAATACAGTCGTGTGGTTATGCGATTAAAGATTTGAGGCATCAGCATCGATTTACCAAGTCTGGTCAAATATAGATGACCAGAACCCTACGTTCTGAACAGACTAACAAATACCGTTTATCATCAGTTCTTGTCACACGAATTATCTATTCTACTGGAAAACAACACATCCGTGATCAAGGATGTGGTACATGCACGATGGTCGCCCCATTTTCTATTTATCGTCCAACAATATCTACCTCCGACATTGCATGGATTGGTCGGGAGAGCTATTAGTTAGGTCTGCCTGATCCCCTGCTCAAACTCCCTTAAACATTTTTCGAATAGGGACACTTGGTATTCTCAACACCCATCGATCACGTTTAAACACTGCAGGAGCGTGTGTTCAATGCTTGTCAGGAAATCCGAGAGCAGACAAATGTATTCGCAAAAAGTGAGGGATTCTCTGACACGAAGGGCTGAAGGATTTATGACAATGAATAGGAACCATAAAGAGCACAACCTACGATGAAGACTGACCTACTTGTCAATAGCTATTTGTTTTAGTACCCTACGTTTACTTGACTTTTCTTGTTTAGGCCGGTACAACTGGCTGTAAAAATATGTGACCATTTTTTTGAAACACAGTGTATAAGTTTAATTTAAAAAAATCTCATCTCTGTACTTCCCAAACATATATTTTTTACTTTTAATCTCAATTGTCAATTAGAAAAATCTATTCGTTGTTTTTCTTTTTCAATGTTATTTTTAATTTACACAACTTAGATAAATATTGTTTTTTTTAAAAATTTAATAATTGTTTATTTTTTTTATTTTGTTTTATTCGGCTCTGTGAACGAAAATAGAAATACCATTACCATTTTGTGGAAATTTTATTTTTTTGGCTTTAAGTTTGTCTGTTAAAACAACTTCTACCATATTCTTTTGCTTGTTCTGAGAAGTTAATTTTGTTCTCTACCAGTGACAATGATTTCCTAAAAGCTTTTCCGAACTTTTCCTTCCATTAATCTTTATCCAAGCTAACTCTCTTGTACTCTTACTATTCGAGACACTGAACACGACTCTACTGCAGTAATTGATTGCAGAGGGATACTAGTTCTTTTCTAATTGTCGTCAAAAGAAAAATTTATATCTTTGATGTCAGAAGCTTCCATTTTATATAATATTTATCTGTCTATCTCATTGGTAACAGGTTCCTAATAAATTACAAAAATCAGCTACGACATTGATGAATTGTTGAATTGGTTATAAAGTTGAACAGTGTACAGAAATAATTGGTCTTTGTAAATCAAAGTTATATGCATTTTCTAAGCTACTTCTGAGCTTTAAACAATTGATCAACAAATTACTGCACGCGCTGGAGATATAGGCTCCCAGTGAGCAAATTAATTAAAGATGAAGTTAAGATCACAACTTTTTCCCTTTATTCTATTTAGCACTCTCGAGAAAGAACTCCAATCTCCACATATTACGATTTAGTACTTTTGTACCTACTGCGGAAGATATTGCGGAGTATAGAATTCATAACTTTTGCTATGTATTTGAATTTATATAAATATGGAAAGTATGTATATTTTATCATTAATCAACCAAGTATTTTGTCCATATTATTCCTGACGATCTTCAAAGCAGAAGTTTTAGGATATAGGGTTCACTGAACAGTAAGGACAGTATAAACGACGTAAAATAATGGAAAGAACTATAGAAGATGGTTAACTACAGAAGAACTATAGCAAAGCATATGGTGGGGTGAGCAGCTGTTGGCGCTGATAGCACCCTAAACCATTACTCCACATTGACTAAAACTAAAAGCTAACAATAATGTTACTAATATAATAACTGAATAAAAAAGAGCAAAGTCTTAGAATATCGCATTGTTGTTTTAAATTGTTTCTAAATTGTAGTTGTTTTAAATTTCCACTTATGACGCTGATGACTTGAGAATAAATTGGCCGTATCTCGTATATACTAATTAGCTCATGGGAAGCGATTTCCAAACATAAAACATGTTCAAAGTTTCACAAACTTACTGTTACTGTAGTGTGAAATCCAACACTTCAATAATCAGACTTTATTATTCGAAGACAGTTAGAGAACATGTTCACTTTGTGCTACAACTAAGTCGAATTACATTCTGGATGCGTATTATCCGTAATCAACTATCGCAGAAAACATTTCCGGTGGAAAGTTAGCAATACGCAGCTGAATCCTGACCTTCAGATCAAGTTGCATAGCCTACGTTTCGTGATAGACAGAGGGAGATGTGGAGGCCACACATTCCAGAAAGCCTTCGATGTTATGCGATCATTGCTGAAGGTGGCAAGAAGCACTTTCTTCACTGGTTGACCAATATGCGGTGTTGCTCCATCTTTCATTAAAAGGTTTAAACAATCTCTTTCTTGCAAGGCATCACAATATATTAGACATCCAGCACATAATCCACTTAGCTGAAGCTCATATTAAACAGTTTATCTAATTGTCTTTGAATAGCAAAGTCTTATTATTATAGTATAACATATGAGATTATGTTCACCGCGCCAAATTTTCGCTTGTTGTCGAAACTTAAAGCCAACTTCTTTTAAACATCGCAATCGCTTCCTTCTCTTCTAATTAGCATTTATACCAATTTTCCTTGAGATATGTTGCTTGGAACCCCCTTCAGAGAGCCGAGAGTAGGATCACTCTCATACGATCATACGATTGGTGTATTTTCTTCAAATAAGATCAAGCGTAAAATTTCAGTACTTTAAAAGAAGATGAAACTTGAAAGTACATTGAGAGATTGTCCTTTTTCAGATTGGAGATTATGCAATACCCAGGTATTAAGATTTTAAAAAAAGTTTTAACGCAATCCTTCTATAATAGATGATAGTGAATGTTCTTACTGGTTCATAGAAGTAAAAATTGGCGTCGTTACTGCAAGAAATTCTTACTATTTTATAAATGTCTACAAATTTTAAGACCTTTTATGATATTTTAATTGGGTATGCGCATGTCGATGGGTTCTTCTCCTGGTAAATTCTAACTTCTTATGAATCTATATACCGTAGTTCTTCGGTATCTTCGTCAATCGTATATTCATAGTATTTATGTCACTAACTACAAACCAATACTCTTCTTCATTGTGAATTGGAAACCTATGATATTTATATACATGAAATAACAAATAGTTTAATCTGCAATCAAACACCATACATAATATAGATCAATCACAAAGTTGACATTTATTAATTACAAGTACATATAATTCATTCAATTGCTGTTTTCTTCTTCAATAATTGTCACACGTTCTTCATTGAGAATCTTTCTGATGAAAAACTATTTATCAAAATCTTCTCTGTTCAATTGGAACTATTCAATCAAATAATATCTGAGTTTCACAAACTATTCTCTGTGCTGATGGCCTTAAAATAGATCTTTCATTACGATCAACAGACCTTTGGATGCCATAAAATCATTTTCACTTTTCAATTAACCAGTGATAACGTTAATTAATTCAACTAGAATATCATAAACTCCTGGCAAACGCTCGGAAACTTTAACATTTATATGTTTTTAAATTGCACTGAAATACTTATTAATAACTATTTATTCGTTATTCCATAAATAATGTACTTTGTAGATAAGTTATTTAATCAAATTATTTAAGGATTACCCAACAAAACTAGCGAAATTATTAATTAAATTACATGATTGTAAATTCCGTTTCAGTTCCTAATTACTCTCTCTTAATCTACTTCAAATACTCTGATAAGAGATCAGGAAGCAAATTGATGTTCGTACGCTTTCAAAAACTCATAAATTTAAATTGACAGGATTGATAAATTACTGAAGCGTCTGAGAATAACCAAATATTAGGATGAATTTGTTCAAATGTCATCTAGATTAAATCGCTTTTACCATTACCATCTTTCACTGTCAGCTTCTGAACTGTATGTCAGCTGTAATATTAATCACACTGAACACTGCGTGCCCAGGTAATTTCACTGCCATTAAACGCTATATTTTAATTATAATTTAAGCAAACGATACGAATGGTAAAATTGCTTGTTGATAAAGGATTTAAAAAAATCAGTAATTTATTTATATGCTTTGATATGTGTAATAGACTTGTCGGTAGAATAGCAAATTCATAATTTAACTTCTGAATGAGAATGATTATACATCGAATGCCACAGAAATCCATAACATTTTTTCTGTTTTGCTAAATCTTCTGTAATTAAGCAGTAAAGTCAATAGATCAATAAAATTAATAATTTCCATAGGTTCTGCTTGGTGCGTATGACAAATCAGCCCTATTTTGTTGAGTATAGCACTTGTATTTTGCTTTTAAGATTTTCATCTTTTACTTCAGTGTTTTTCTTCTTAAATGAATTAATGAGGAAAGCAAATTAAAATAAGGTAAATCATAAAATATAGGCTACCTACAAAATTTATATGTATTTTTTTAATATGTATTGTTGTAATTAAATCCTACTAGGTCTGCATTTTTTTGAAATAAAGCAATTTAAAATGATAACTTTAAATAAGGCAAAGAACTTGCAAACATTACTGTCAATTCTGATCTGGACAGTTTAAGTGATAAAATATGAAAACATTCAATGCAAAATTAGACACACTTCAACAAATGAGAGTTTTATTTCTAAACAATACATGAACCTCCTTTAAATAATAAAGATTACTTGTAAAGGAATTAAAAGAAAATACTAATCGCTATAATTGTATGTGTATAGATGGTTTCAACATAGATATTAATAATAATAATAACAGTAATAATATAACCAATCCGCATCTAAAAAAAATTTACAATCTAGGATTCAAAAATCAAACAAACAAAACAACACGAAACTATACAAAAAATATTCAAACTTTAAAACTTACTCATACAACAATGTATAATGTGAAATCCAGTATAATTCAATAGGATATTTCGGCTTATTTTGTATCTTAATAGAATTTGAAAATAAAAATAATCAGAATGATAAAAATAAAGAAAAAGATTTTAGAACGAAATTCTGAATTAATACAGATTACCTAACTGAGAAATTATTAAATATTATTATTGAAATTCAAAGAGATTACAAGAAGGATCCTAACATAACAAGCATTCAAGTTATAACACCTCCGAATTTTTTACTCTGCACTGGAAACAGATAGAAATATGCGGTTCGTTTTGAAATATGTGGCCACTTTTTGTCATTGCGAGACAGAGATGGTAGCGCCGGACGGCACACAGAACTCTAGCGGCAGCGGCGAGAGAGTGCGACTGTTTGTGATACTCAAAATGGCAACGTTTTCATTACAAGATCAGCGTGTTATCATTCGTTTTCTCCATTTGCGTGGTGTGATGACGACCCACCTGGAGACACTTTCGGCATTTTCAGGTCGTCATGCAGGATTGTGTGCGCAGATCCCACGGAAATGTCAACTTCGGAGGCAATCTGTTCCACACTCATTAACAACTTTCTCCACTCGCTCAATCATGTCGCCAGACCGGCCGCGGTTATCGTGGTTTGTTGTCACACGACGTTCTGCCTTCTTTGAACTGTCACACCCATGCACGCACATTAGACACATCCATTTTACCTTCACCACATGTCTCACTCATCTGGCGAAAAATTTCAATCGGTGTCACACCATGCAAATGGAGAAAACGAATGATAACATGCTGATCTTGTAATGAAAACGTCGCCATTTTAAGTATCACAAACAGTCGCTCACTCTCGCCGCTGCCGCTAGGGTTCTATGTGCAGTACGGCGCTGCCATCTCTGTCTCGCAATGACGAAAAGTGCCCGCATATTTTAAAACAAACCGCATGTTTCTATATGTTTCCAGTGCTGATAAAAAAATTCGGAGGTGTTATAATTTGAATGCACCTCATAAAAAGGTACAACAAAAATCATTAAAAAATCTAGAAGAGAAATTATACATGAAAATGAAACATGAAAAATCATACTATAATTAAAGAAAATAAAAAGGAAAAAAATATTATACTTTCAAGCAACCCTGGGTGAATAATAATATTATTAAACACATCAGAGAAAAAAGATATTCTATTTTTTTATAAAAAAAATAAAAAGACAAATAAAATACATAAAAAAAAATTTAAAAAGAAAAAAAAATGGTTAAAAATTATATACATAAAATAAAAAATAATACATAATTAATGTTATAAAAAATAACAACGTAAATAAGTTAATGTGGAAATTAATAAAAATTATATTAACTACAAAAAAGAAAATAGTAACAATAGATTAATAAAATAGTATTAATAGAAACTACAAGCTAGAAATACAAAACTTAATATTAAAATACAAAAGTAACTGTGTTTTCAAAAATTTACGTAATAAATTTGTTTAGAGAAGCAAAAATAATTAAAAATAAAAAAAATTTAAACTCTATTGCTTTTTTCTAACTAAACCAAAATGATATATTAAATATCTTTAAGAATCTTAAAATTACCAGTTCAGCTGTCGTAGATAATATCGCCACAAAGGATGTAAAAAATAGTAAAGAAAAAATTTCGGCTTTCATAGTCGAGATATTTAGAAATATTTTTTCACATAAATAAGGATCTATCCGAATTTGAGAAAAATAGCTTATATAATACCCATTTACAAAGGTGATAACTTTATTAGGAGGCTTATTCAAATTTTAGACCAATATCTTATCAAATTTATCCAAAATATTGATAATTGAGAGCTTTCTTTCAAAATCTATTAAATTATTTGGTTTTTTTTTTGCCAAAGCCCAGGCTCTTCGAATTGAAATTATTGGCCTCAACAAGGGGCGAGAAATGGGAGGATTTAGTCGACGAAACGTTGCCCAGAATACGCCATAAGAGGCAGAATAAGCTATACCCTCAGAAACGAACGAAACACAGAAGGAGGAAGTAACAGCTATGCCAACGCCGGGATTCGAATCCAGGTTCCGACACATTGGCTCCACGGCATTGGCCTAGTAAAATATAGGTACAAAAGATTTGTTAAATAAAGTACGTAGCAATGCAAACAACAATTTAAATTAGTCAATTAATATAAGTTGCATTTACATATTTTTTGTAAAGCCTTCGATTGTATATACCTTAGTTTTTTATTTTTAAAAAATTACAAAATTATGGTATAGGTGATGACATTTATAACCTAATTAAAAAATTATTTCAAAAAAATAGAAAATTTAAAATTAAAACAAATAATTTCATAAGTTAAACTTATAATATCAAGTGTGGTGTCCCACAATTATCAAACTTAGATCCTTTATTTTTTTAATTTATACATAAACTCTTTGTGATTCAATAAAAAATTATAAAATTTTTATTTATGGAGATGATGTTTACATCTTAGCAATAACCATGAACAGAACCTTGGTTTCATGTATTTACAACAAGACATAAATAATATTTCAAAATGGCATTCACATAATAAAATGACTATCAATCAAAAGAAAACAAAAATAATAATAATTAAAACTAAAAACAAAAAAACTTAATCTTAATATAAATATTAGAAAAAAAGTGTGAAGAAAATTTGTCAAAATGATACAATTTGAAGGAAACAAAAATATGTCTAGACTAAGAAAAAAAGAAGAGAAAATAGATCATGAGAAACTACTTACTGTGGGGATAGAATATAAGTTGAAATATAGAGACTGCGGGGAAGTTTATTTTGGAAATGCAAAGCGAGCTTTAAAAGAACTTGTTTGAGAACACATATTGGCATACAGAAATCGACAAAATAATATATCTGATTGGGCGAATCATTGCTACAAAATGATCGTAATCCTGATCCGGTTATTGATGTATTATAGGAGATGAGAAATGATAAAGAACGTTTTATTATGGAAGCTGTGATTATAAACAGTGTCAAATGTATGAAAAAAAAGGAGTCAAAATTAATGAATATTCAGTAAGCTTATTTAAAAATAATATGAATAACATAGAGAAATTCTTGTAAATTAATGTAATTCAATGTGTTTAATTCATAAATTGTTTATTGCATAAATTGTTAGCTTACATTATTTTCATGTGATATCTTTAACTGCTTAGAATTCGAAGATATTGAGTATTGATTGTTATGTCATAAATTGTTAGTTTACATTATTTTCATGTGATATCTTTAACTGCTTAGAATTCGGAGATATTGAGTATTGATTGTTATGTCATAAATTGTTAGCTTTAAAATCTTTACGAAATTTATAGAAGGGTTTTTATCCCTACAAACTGTACCGGAATAAGTTCATTAATGAATTTGTTGTAGCTGATCGAAATATTGTAATAAAAGAAGATCGAGAATATAATGAAGAATATAATGAAAAATGTCATCTATAACTAGAGGATACACTGTATTTATTTAACATATATTTCATAATACTGTAAAGAAACCCTTGAATGTTATTCACTTGAAAATGCAGTTCGTTACTGCGAAACATGTAGTATACATAATTAAATATTTTTTCAAACCCTTTTTTCATAAAGTTCTCTATACATTTCACTTCCCCCCACATAAGTGTGGTGTCCCTGCCCCCATAGGGAAGCGGAGTTTTCAATTTTTGCATTATCTAGCAAAGAGGCTAAGTTTGATTACCGGTGCCCGAGAAAGGGCATAAATATAAGAGCCGGTGTCGTTCGGGGGTGGGACCCTTAGGTCACCGTGTTTCTTTCCTTCCACACAAGTGTGATGTCCCTGCTCCCCATAGGAGAGCGAATTTTTCACTTTTTGCAATAGATTTGGAGGTCAACGAAGGAGCCCTAAATATAAGGGCCCGGTGTTCTACTAATTCACTCATTAACAAAAAAAAACGACGCACCTAGAAGGAGTTGTCCGATGGAGACAAAAATTGGTGGAGAGGAAGATTATGTACAGAATAGAAAATGATTGAAATTTCAGAGAAATTGAATGATTTATTTCAGAGTTACAGAGGTACAAAGTAACGAGCTCAATAAGGTGTTGACCCACCTCTACCCTGAATGCAAGCTACCACACGACGTGGCATAGAGTGATAAAGCTCCCTGATGGTCTCCTGCGGTATTTCTTGCCAAATTTGCTTCAATTTTCGGGCTAGGTCATCCACATTCCCTGGTGGATGCAGTCGCCTTTCCATCATATCCCAGACATGCTCGATTGGAGAGAGATCTGGGGATCTGTCTGGCCAAGGAAGTGTTTCACAAGCTGCAAGACAGGTCATAGCGACACGTGCCGTAAGTCGACTGGCATTTTCTTGCTGAAAAATAAGGCCAGGGTACTGCAAAAGGAAGGGTAGCAAACAGGTCTCAAAATGTCGTCGACGTGCCGCTGTGCTGTAAGTGTGCAGTTAATGATGACCAAAGGGATCCGGCTATCAAGGGAAATGGCACCCCAGACCATAACTCCCGGTTGAGGCCCTGTGTGGCGTTCAATAGTGAAAGTAGGATCGGCACGCTGCCCTGGGCGTCTCCAGACACGTCTGCGACGATCGTCAGAACACAGTTGGAAGCGGGATTCGTCGCTAAACACTATACGTCCCCAGTCAGCATCATTCCAACCGGATCGAGCCAAGCACCATTGTAATCTGGCCCGACAGTGTGCAGACGTGAGTGGCAGTTGGCGTAGCGGTCGGTACGAGCGTAGATGTCGCTCTCTCAGCCATCTGCCATCTGAATGGTCATGGTGGACACTCGTGTGCGGGTCGCACGTCTGATGGTTGATAACGATGATTCAGGCGCTGTGACAGCTGATCTGACAATCTCTCTATCCTCCCGCTCTGCTGTGGCCCTAGGGCGACTGCTACCTTCATGACGCTGAAATCTGCCATTGTCCACCCATTCCTGCCATCATCTTCTAATCGCTGCATCACTTCGACCCATATGACGAGCGATTCTCCGATTTCCCAACCTGCCTCTTTCAATCCAATGATACGACCTCTTTCAAACTCTGACAGTTGCACGTAATGAGCTCGAATCCTGCGGCGAGGCATTTTTTCAGTCGTTGAAAGGTATCCTAACTCGCAATGCAACAGAAATTTTGACCATCAGATTGAGAATCGCTTCTTATATACACCTGCTGAGTGCGCAGTTCCGATGCGCTGTAGCTCTCGCTATTGATTCATTGGACACCAAAGTTTAATCATTTGCATGGGCGGTCCCAATGCCTTTGCATACGAAATTTCCTTGCAATCGGACAACTCCTTCTAGGTCGTCGTTTTTTTTTGGAAATGAGTGTATAAGGGCCGGTGTCGGTCGGGGGGGTGGGACACTTAGGTTGCCGTGTTTCTTTCCATCCACTCAAGTGTGGTGTCCCTGCCCCCCAAAGGAGAGCGAATTTTTCACTTTTTGCAATAGATTTGGAGGCCCAAGATGGGGCCCTAAATATAAAGGCCCGGTGTACTACTAAGTCAGAATCCTTCGCGGGTTTGCGCACAACAACTCACCAAAGTTTCATCACAATCTGATGAATGGTATCGGAACGCATACGGGACAAACAAAGAAACATTCATTTTATATATTAAGATAAACAAAAACATCAATGTAAACAAAAACTTATTGTATATAAATCACTTATTGATTCGGTACTAAATTATGGTTCCGATTGTTGGCATTGCTTAATAAAAAAAACAGATCAATAACATAAATAAACTAATATATTTTTTTTTTTTTAATGTTTATCAGACCTATTTAGTTGTACTTATAACCTGTACACCTGTAATATAGGATCTGAAAGTTTAATCTAAAGTACCATTTTCCACCCAAAAAAGAAAAACAAAAGAAAAACAAAACAAAAACAAAACAAAAAAAAAAAAAATGAAAGTGATATGATTAGTAACTAATACTTATGTAATAAATTTTATATTTTTATCAATTACTTCGACAATTAATTTTTTTTCATGTCTCCAATTTTTCGGTTATTGTAATTATCCCAGTTTAATTGCTGAAAAAGTTTATATATGATGTTACCATGTAGACGGTACCCAAAATTATTTTTAATTTTTTTATCGTTTATTGAACTGAGCCAATTGTTTCTAGTAATATTGTTTTTATTATAATTTTTTACGTTAATTATTTTAAAGAAATTTTTGAGAATTGTCTTATAAATAAATTTCTCTTCTATAATTAATATTTTGAATTTTTTCCTTATTTCATTCCTTTCAACTATACTTTTTTTATTAAAATTATAAAAAATATTTTTTAATATTTTAAAACATGTTTTATTTATATTTTCTATTTGTTTTTTATTAATAAAAATCCAACTATCCAGGCCCTAATCTAAAACAGAATCCACAAGGGATTTATAAATTATTATTTTTTATTTTAACGGAATTATTTGCTTAAAGTGATAGAACAGATAGGTTAATGAGTTCAATTTATTTATAACATATTGATAATGTGGAGTCCATGTAAATTTCTCATCAATAAATACACCCAGAGTGACGAAGTCTATTCTTTCGCAGTCACAAAGGACATTGTTTATTAGTTGAGTATCCGTCAAGTTTTTGCAGTCTTTTTTATGTAGAAAACAATATACATTTTTATTAATAATTTTGTTCTTATTTTTTATAATCATCACTTTTGTCTTTTTTATATTGATTGTCATTTTGTTATTTATAGCCCAATTATTTATATTATTTATGTCAATCTGTAATCTGTTATATGCATTCCATTGATTTCTGTCACTTGTAAGAATTAGGACATCATCAGCGTATAAGTAGATATTAGAGTAAATTATGCAATTATTTATAGAGTTCATATACAAGTTGAACAGTAGAGGTCCCAAATTTGAACCTTGTGGGACCCCAGATTTGATGTTGTAGGAATTACTGATATTATTCTGTATTTTAATTTTAATTTTTCTGTCCTTTAAATAGTTCTTTATTAGATTATGAATTTTTCCTCTAATGCCAATAGTTTCTAATTTTTCCAATAATAATTTATGATTTATGCTGTCAAAGGCTTTGCTGAAATCTTAAAGACCACATAAATAATTTTTCCATTATTGAGCTCATTTTTAATATTTTCACAAAGATTATTTAATAAAGTACCAGTGCTTTTACCAGGTTGGTATGCATATTGATTACTTTTTAGAAGATTTTTTGCCTTTATATAATTAAACATCATTTTATGTAAATAACTTTCGAATATTTTTGAGATATTCGAGAGTAAAGATATAGGTCTGTAGTTTTCAAAATTGAAGTAATTTTTTGTATTTCCACTTGTATTTCCAATTGTATTTCCAATTTTGTATAAAATTTAAAATAAAATTTATACAAATTACAAAGATCAAACTGAAGAAAAAAAAAGGGCCAAGTTTAGAATTTTGAATATCGAAGAAATATTTATAGACTTCATGATTTTGATGAACTTTTATAAATATAAAATAAAGAGAATTATATCTCCAATACATATACTAGAATATGTTGGCTGAAATATTTTGCTTTACATTCTAAGACTCCAGAGACCACACAATGTTGTAGTGGGATAAATTAACTAATAATGTCACATTGTTTTGGGAATTTCATGTTTCATTAATGTTGGCTTTTCTGCTTAATGCAAGCAATAAATATCATATAATTATTGCAATACCTTCAGTGGCTAAACACAATATACGAAATAAGCATCTGCATTAAATGTACGTATTTACTATTGTGTTATGCTATTACTATCATTATTCAATAAAATGTTCAAATTTATTCATTAAATCAACTTTATTCTACATTCAATATTTGTCAAATTCTAATAACACTTTGTGAAAATTAGTAAGTTAAGATGATGTGAAATACTATTCGTTTAACCAGTGGTGCCCACCCCCCATAGACCTTATGGCTCACCCTCCCCTCAAAGATCTGACGGAACGGGCGGGGGGAGGACTTAGCCCACATTTGCGTTAAGGCCCAAAATTTCTAGCTGCGGCACTGGCTGAATGCGCTGAAATCGCTTAGTTCCATTTCATTCAGTGGCGTAGCGAGCGTAACTGGCTCCCGGGGCACAATACCTTTTGGCGCCCCCCCCCCCCCAACCATCCGAAAAACATAGATTCTCCAAATCGACAACCAAAAAAAAAGGATTCTCCAAATCAAACAAAAAAACAAAAAACTTTTACACTCTTTTTGATTTTTTTGACCCCCCACCCAAATTTCAATGGCGCAGTCTGCGTCGTGACTCCCCCACATGGCCACCCCTAGTTTACCGCCGTGTAGGCGTGGCCGTGCGGTCTAGACAGCGGTCTGCTGTTGCGGCCAGTGTGCCGGTACCCGGGTTCCAATCCCGGTCGTGGCATGGATGTTTCTTCTTCTGTTTTCCTTCTGTCCGCTCCTGCGGACGCCTCCTACGGCGTACCCTCGGCCGTAGGTCGATTAAAGGCATCATATTTCGCCCCTTGTTGTTGGCCTAAAGAAAGATGATTAATCTACGAGCCCGGTCATTTTAAAAAAGAAACAAAAAACAAACACTATTCATTTAACTGATAGTGTAAGTTGAGAAAGAAACTTTTTCTTCATTGAAAAAAACATCATCACATTCATACCATCAACAATCAATGAAATCACTAAATGCAATTAAAAAAATATTCACTCACAGACAATATAATTAATTTTTTTATCAAATGTTTTTGTAAGGATAGAACATCTTATACATCACAAAATTCTGTTAAAAGAATCTCTTTTACACAAATTCTAATATCCACACTTTTCATCCAATCTGTCCTGCCTACTCTCACTTCCGTCGTTCTTTGCCACATGTTATCATCCACTCCATCAACGTAAGGACTCTTACTTAGATAATCATATTCTGTTTTTTAAGTCTAGAGGAAAATCTTAAGGTTTTCTCTACGCTTACTGTATTTTTTTCTGAAGAAAACTTCTGCTAAAGAGGTTGAAATATTCATTAAAGAAGTTTAGGATGAAGAAGGAGTTATTGCGAGGTTTTTTTTTTTGTGTTAAATATATTTAGGAAGAAAATTAGTTTTCATTATCATTATATTCAGTTTAGTTACAATTGCCCAAATCATCTCACTTTAGATTTATCATGCACTGCATCTTTGAAAAACAAGTACTTTTGTTTCGTCTGCATTTACCCTTTCATAATATTACAATTCTTAATGTAAATAGTTGGAAAAGCAAGCTTTCAATATTTCACGATTCTTCCTGGGAAGGAATACTATGCTTGTATATGTTATGTTAAAAAACTAATGTTCTAAAGCTACAAAGATAAAAGGAATACAATGTCTAAACATCACGAGATTGCCTAAACATAAAATTTGATCTCTATTAAAAAAATCAAATTTATTTTTAAAATTTTGTTTTTCTTCCTTTTTTTTTTCTTGTTTTTAATATTCTATAAGGAAAATAACTTCTGTTTAAAATATATTTAGACAAAACATACTTAATACATTATAGAATGTAAATGAACTTATTGTAAATATAAATAAACCACTTTTAGGCTTGTTTTTAATAATCTTGCTTTTAATAATCAACGTAGAAAGTGAAATATAAATTTTAAATTCTTAAATATACCTTACTTGTTGATATCTTGGATAGTGGTAAATATTACTAACTTTAGTTATTTCTCACTCAAACATTCAATATTCATTTTTATATACTACATTTTTATCCAATAGTCTTCCCATATTATTTACTTGTGAAAAATATTGAACATTAATATTTTAGTCACTTAGTTTTAGTTCTTGAGTAAAAAAAATAAAATAAAATAATCATTAATAAACATTCAAAAAGAAGTGGTAGTTATTCAAATGACAATAAACAACTTAAAAAAAGCTAAAACTAATTTATCACAATTATAAATTTCTAAATATTTCATAAAAAGAACGTAGTTAATTATCTTTTATATTTCAACATGCAGAAAATTCCATTGACTAATATTCAATTTCTATTGATGTTTTAGAGCTGTAAAAAAATTATATAGTGATAACAAAAATCGCTTTTTGATATTGCGCGTTTTTTTTAAACTTTAAGTAGTTCTACAGAAGCAAAGATTTTAAATAACAAAAATTTTCCAATGTATCCGAAAATGCAAACTATCTTCTTCATACGCTTTTGTAAAAAAAAACAACTTAATTTTAACAGAGGCCTAAACATTAATTTCTTTTTGGGGGAAAGGGGACTTCGAAGTTAACCTTTTTCATTTTGGTAATATATATATATGTTTCTCTCAGGTTACATATGAAATCTCGGAAAATGAATTGAAGCTTTAATACCTGCAAGTTCGTTTTCAATCAAATAGCCAGCAGCAGGAATACACTTTTACAATGAGATATTGGTTTCTGTACACCGTCGAGCTAACACCTTTGGACACGACAAACACTTAGAATGGAATTCATAAACATTTAAACTGATTGAGTGAAGTTCTACTCTTTAGAAAGGTGTGCAGAAGCTTGAAGAATTGGTAGTCCTTGAGAATAGATCTGCTGAAGAATGTGGATGAGATAAGTTTTCATAAGCTTGTGAAGCTGCGGATCGTCTGGCGTGCAACACAGAATCTCGCGTTATCTTAGAAAAGTTTGGGCCAATAAAGTTTGACTGATGTCATACAGGCATCTATTTTCCGAGCATATTGTCTAGTTCGTGATGAATACGCATCAGCTTGTTGGCAAGAAGAAGTGAATCGTACCGGCTGCGGTCTACCAGCTGCGGTCTACCATTGACATTGACTTCCTGGATGGAGTACGGGTTGTCATATGGTATGCAGTCCTAAATATAAGCGACGGATATGCAAATGGCATGATGGCTTCAAAATGTCGTGCTGCTGTTTGCTAAGAAGCTAAGAGCAGAGATCTAATCGTCATATTTTGCTGTACTATCAACTCACTTAGAAGCAGACAAAGTGAAGAAGATAGATAAATAACAGCCACCAATTACATATCGACGAACCGGAATTTTGCAAAGCAATGTTGCTGTCATTCACTGTGTTTCCCAAAAATGCGGTATTAATGTTGCAAGCTACCAATGCTGCTGGGTGTCCCAGTGTAAACTCATATAGGCAATGTTTCAACGATGCATCAGATCCTTTGTGGATTTCCATTCAGTCTTATGTACCTCACACCAATTGGAGCTGATGCCTTAAACCATATGACCACTGTTTTACATGGAGAAAGTTTACATCTGTAAATTTACATATCACAGTCGTCATTTGGCGATATTTAAATTCCTTAAAAAAGCGTGGCAATTGTAACAAGTTAGAAAAACGGCATTTCATGTGCAACAATCTGATATCAAATTGGAATCACATTGTATCCGTGAATATTAGAATCTACTGGCTCACAATTGTCAGAGGATGACTATACGGGATATTGAAGAAATAGCAGTGTGACTTCTGAAATGAAAAGCTCTAATTTTTAAAATATTAAAATGAAAATAGTTAACTACATATCTTTATCTTTTATTAAGAATTCACAAATTGAAGTATCAAAATAAGAACTGTGATGAATTGTATAAAATATTGAAATTGTGAATTTTTTTTCTGCGCCGGAAAAAATGATATGTGCAATTTAGGAAAAGTTTAAAAAAAATCAATTCCCCTAATTTCGTTTTATGTTTGGCTTTGGTTAACCTATAAAAGTAACTGCATAGAAATATAAAATGCTCAAATTTCAACCCTTGTAGTATTCATATGGAATGATCCACATAAAAAAAAAAAATCCGAGACAGCATTTTTCCCAATACCAAAATTTATGTGTATTTTAATAAAAATTAATGCAGGCAAATAAACATTGCGATTTTCAACATAAAGAAAGAGAATAACCGTAATGCGATGCTTTCTTGTTTGTTATTTTTTATTTCAAAATCTTCTTTAATTTCTTCCTTTTTTTAATTGCTTTAAATTCTTATTTTGGGAATTTGTTATTAACAGGACCATCAATGATAGTTTAGTTTTGAAGGAAAATAGTTTTGGAGTTATCTTAATCAAAAAGAAAAAAAACACACGAGTTTTTCGCTCATATCCTTATCTATTTTTACGAATATTCTACGAGATTAATTGAGATATGTGTTGTGAAATAATACCTGTAAAATTGTAGTAATGGATGTTGAATTTCCGCGTTATAACTGCATTTGTCAGTTTGTTTGTGTCCGTAGCTACATTTGAAATATTCTACAGTAGCCAATAGAATTATAGCTTTCTAGAATGTACAGTTTTGAGTAAAATTGATAACGGACGGATATCCTATTTCAACTTAAAATTGCGCTTTTTTAATCTTCTAACTTTTATCTCTTAAATGTAACGGGATGACCATAATTAAACAGGATATGTTTAGAGCCCAATTCTCAAAACCCTATTGGGGCGACCTCCACCAAATTTGGCGTGAACACTATTTTTAAAGTGTTCTAAAGGAAAACTATTTATTTCAAAAGATCACCACCAGGGAATAAGATGGCGCCGGAAGTTACATGTGTGGAATAAATTGAGCGTAATAAATAAATAATGTTTACAATCAACATTCATTTTTATTTGATGCAGTATTTTTCCTTGCAACTGTTCCAATAACAGTATTCTGTGAATTGCCTACAGCATTGCTTACAGCAGAACGTAACAGATCTCACGCGAAGCATTATTCGTTCCTTTAACTTTACGAAGTTATCCATGCCTCCTTGGTATACAAAGCTTTTCAAATATCCCCATAACATAAAGTCGTAGGGAGTGACATTAGCGAACGGGCTGGGCAACTCATTGGAAACATTGGACTAATTATTCTGTCTTTTGTGATATGCTTGCTGTAAAACTTGCTGTACACCCATTTCAATATGAGGAGGTTTGATTCATCCGGCATAAATATAATGGATCCGAGGTATCCACGCTGTTGAAGTTGTGTAATAACAAAATCAAGCAGCATTCGTTGATACCTCACAGACAAAAGAAGTCAAGGAACCCTTTTTCTTCAAAGAAGTTGGACCGATGATGAACGAAGCTGTGAAGCCACATCGCACTGTGACTTTCTATGAGTGCAAAGGGATCTGCTGAGACACATGAGGATTCTCCAAAACTCAAATGCGGCAATTCTAGGAGTTTACAATTCCATAAAGATAAAAATGTGCCTCATCACTTCGTAGGATGTTCAAGGCTGGCATTGGAGCTAAGAACATCAGAGAAACATTCAAACGAGCACCCGCATCTCCTCGAGAAAGTTGTTGAGTGTGACTGATCTTGTATAGGAAAAAGTTTTGCAGTTTACGCATAATTTTCCACACCGTTGCATGCGGCAGATCAAATTACCTGGGTATTGTCAGTGCACCGCTGGACGCGTGTGCATCATTTGGTTCCAGTGCAGCCGTTGCAACTGTTTCAAGTTCTTGGTTTGATGTCAGTTTACAACCTCGTCCAGACAGCACTTGTAGCGATCTCGTATTTTTAAATCGGAAAATCATGTTTCACAAATTTATGATTGGCATTGGACCTTTCCTTAAATTCTGCAACCTCCGGTATTCCCGAAGTATGACATAACCAATGTTGTTGTTGTTGGTTTTTTCTTAGTAAAGTGTTACTACTACCAAAACGTTTTGTATTTTTGGTAGCAACAGCAAAATAACTTAAGTTTATTATAACGAAGGTTAAACATCAAAGCACCACCGCGCAACCATAGTATATCAGTCGGACATAACACACACTGTTCGTTTTCATCTTTTTATATCTTTCAATCTATGACGTCAGTTTACTGCAATCTGCATAATTTCGTGCTTCCAGCACCCTGTTCTCCCCTGGTGGCGAAATTTCGAACTATTTTTTGTTTCTTTAGAAATCAAAACTCTATGGTATAAATAGTGTTCACGCCGAATTTGGTTGAGTTTCGCCTAATAGATTATTGGTAATTGGGCTCTAAACACATCCTGTAATTATGACAGCACGGTATTTTCAAGAATGTTAAACTATCTATCTCGCACAATGCCTGTTTTACCTAAAATGTGGGTATATAAAAATGTGTGGAGTGAACTTCGCGAACGATTTTCTGAAACAGAAAAATATGATCGTTCGTACGATTGAGGAGTGCTAGCGATTAAAAAATCTTTGTTTCATTCTACGGCCGCTTTCCAGTAAACCTTGGCTGCTTGACTTTAATTTGCCCAAAACAGATAATTTTACTTAGAAATTTTAAAGGACATTAAAAAAAGAAAATTTTATGTAAAAAGACAAGATTAAATTCTAGTCAAAGAATAAATCTGCCTATGGAAGAATTCATTTCTAAATTTTAAAAGCATATCAAACTTTTCTGTCATGGACAACAATAAAATAAGGAAATAACGTAATATAAAAAGGGTTGTTGACAGCCTACTACAAAGATTCTTTTCAAGTTACATTATATTTGAAAACTTAAAATCACATGTAATCTAATTTGGGAAAATTTATGGAAACATTCCATTTTGAAATTGTTTCCTATTGACGAAGAGACAGATAGACTAACGATGTACAATAGTGCTTTTGCTTTACGAAATGGTAACTAATTACCTACAACTCAGATAACAACAAAATACTAACAAACTCCAGAGTCTTGATGAAAATTAATTAAATAAGTTAATTTTTCTGTAAGCATTTAACCAGTTTTAATGATATAGCTACAATTACTTACACTAATTAATATAGTTTAAAATAAAACACAGGGAAGAAAATAATTTCGTGAAACAGTTGAAAGAAAATCTCTGTTAGAAGCTAGAACTTGCTTGCTAAAATCTGTGCAACTAACTACCAATTTCACACGGTTCTGTAAACATAAATATTACCTTTATTCCGAGGATTTTACGTTCAGAGTTTCCAGAAAATTAAGCCATTTTTGCAGAACTTTAACCGTCCTTTTATTACATTTCACGAAATCAACATTACTGGAACGTAAAACTGAAGTACGAAATATAGAGCAGAAATTAACTAATTTGTATATTTCAAAAACCCATCGTTAATAACTCCTACAATTTATTGAGATTAATTGCCCCTATATATTCTTCACATTAACTCATTTAAATTTCATTTGGACTGTGTGCTGTAGTGCGAGAAATTATTAGCAAAGCGTCTAAATTACATTGATGAATAGGCTCTTGTCATTATTACTTAGAAACTTGACATCTAATATATTTGTTTAAAACTGTATCTGCTTATTGTTCCATGTTACCTTTGAAAATCATAAAAGCTACTTTCATAGAACTTCTACTCAGAATTTAAATTTAGCAGCTTAAACCAGCGGAAATAAGCAGCTTATTTACACTCATTGTGTTATTTAAAAACTCAGTTATGTTCTGATTCGTCTTAGCGATTTTTTTTCTTATGTAACAATAAATCTTGGTAGGTTTACTAAAACCTTAGGATTTTTTTATTTTTTTTATTTCTTCATGATTTAATTTTTCCAGCCAAAAAAGTGCTTTTTTCAAATTATTCAAGAGGTTAATATTTAAATTAATTTGTTTATTTTCGTTCATTCTTACACTGAAGTCGAGTAACCTTTCGGAATAATTAAGGTAAAAAGGTTGTTAAACATCCTATTCAACTAAAATAAATATTCAACAGGCTGTGTAAATAATATAAATAAATAAATAGAAAACGCAGTTGAAAAAAAAAACTCTTATAAGAACAGTATCATTTTAATGCGTCGGATTAAAAAATACGAACACGTTGCAGTTATTAGCCTTCATCAGTTCAGACTGATATAAAATTTCCGTTGATTCACTAACAAGTAACGAGTTCATGGTAAGAAAGTCCATTGTAAACAGAGGGTGTTCTTACAAGGGGGAAGGATTCTTTTATGAATAGTGATATTGTGTTTCCACTTCTCCCCGTTAACCTCACCCCTCGGAAAAATGGTTGATGTCCCGTGCTCACTTTATGCTTGAATAATGAAGACGTATCTAAATTCTTTCAATTATAATAATATTCACGTTGTTTCACTCGGCATTCTAATCGCTGAGTGGTACATCTAATGGTGAACTTATCACAAACACTAAGTTATTTTATATATAATATTAATTTACTCCATTATATTATTCATAGAAGAATTACAAATAAAGCTGTTCTTATATTTGTTGACAATCTCTATATTTAACTTACATAACAAATCTCTAATGTAATAATTTAATAATTTATTACATCAACATATGGGATAATAGCAAAAAAAATTCTTAATCTACGCGAACGCCTCTGTTCCCATCGTAACACCCTTAATTTGTTTATAAACCTTCTCTTCGTATTTAAAAAATAAATGATCTAATCTAATTATGCGACCGACTGCACATTAAATTGAATTAAATATATTGAATTAAAAAATGGTTTGCAAATGCTATTCCTTTTGTAATTCGAGGTAGGGAACCGTCAGTACAGGCCCCCGAAACTGTCATTATTTTTAATGTATAATTTTTAACATATATATAAAACAATTTATTGTGCAGTCGGTCGCGTAATTAGAGTATTCAAATTTGCAGGTAAAAATCCACCAATCAGCAAAAAATATTTCAACCAGTTTAAGAAGTGATTTTTTTTTTATATAAATGTCATTTATTAAAATACGCACATATAACCGGCCCCAATAGGTTTCAAGATATGCTGTACGTTCGCTAGAGACAGCATTCAATGCTAATGATCATGCGCATCTGATGCTATCCACTCCGGATAGTCATCGCCATAGTCACGCATGCGCTGATGAGTGCTCGCCAGTCTGTGTGAGTAATGGCATATTCAATTCCACATTGCCTGTTTATTGTGAAGGTGTAAGTTCGCACAAATTCATTCGTATTCGTTCGTGACTTTTATCTCTGGGGGCTGCTGACATGGAAAGAATACATCCTCGCAACTTGATCAGTTGAAAACAAACATACGGCAAGAGATCGCCTGCCGTACCGTCACAGAATTGAGGAGTACATTCCTGAACATTCTGAGGCCAGCGGAGAAATGCATCAAGGCTGATGTCGTCTACTTCCAACGTCTGAACATTACAATAAAAATATACCGGCAGTAATGTACAGATAATATGAATAGGAGCGATAGCGTGAAATAGTGTTCATTTTCAGAACCCATAAATACCTGGAAACCTTTTGGGGCCGGTTTTATGTGCGCCACCCTACACCATCATTTAATACACTATTAAAAACATTACATATTTTATCGTGGCTGGTCGTATTTTGTGATAAGTTCTAAATTGGATGTACCACTTCTACATTAGAATGCCGAGTGAAACAATATGAATACAATTTAAAATTTAAGAGTTTGCATAAGTCTACATTATTCAACCCCGAAACGAGCATGGGACATCAACCATTTTTCCGAGGGGTGACGGTATCGGGGAGAAGTAGAAACAGAATATCACTATTCATAAGAGAATCTTTCCTCAAAGCAACAACACTCTCTGTTAACAATGGACTTTCCTACCAACATGTGACTAGTTACTAACGGAAATTTTAAATCATTCTGAACTGATGAAGGCTATAACTGCAACGTGTTCGTATTTTGTAATCTGAAGCATTAAAATGATACTGCTTTATTAATTAGTTTTTCAACTGTATTTTCTATTCGTTATTTATTAAAATATATAAATTTTAAAACAATTGTGGAACAGTAATTGTGTTTGTTTTTGTCTTAAATGTCTATAATTATAGATTGACATTTCAGGAATTTAATCCTCGCATTGAATAACTTGAACCTTGCTTCCTTTCCTTGTCACATTATACGCCTTGTGTGCCTTCTGATCCTGGTAGACTTGTCGCTTCTCACGGAGAAAACCCTTGCTGTCCGTGAAGCAGAAATCTCTGCTGCAATCCTTGCGGCTTCTTCTCTTTTTTCCATTGAACGCGAAGATTTTGTTACATGTAATCATAGTCTATTTCACTTGTCCTTGCTACTGCTCCACCTGCGCAAAATATACAAAAAATACACAATGCAGTCTTCGATAACACAGATGGCCTTCTTTCCAAGCTTTGTTTCGTTTTGTTTTCTTTTTTATAGCTCTAAAATATGTCGAGAGCTTTGTAAGAAAGCATTCATGCTTCAAAAAATGAAAGCGTTTTGTTCTAATCAATGCGAGATTCTCAGAAATTATTCCTTGAATCACAATTAACAATAATAATTATACGCTATTTTGTCAAATTATAGTTGCCTAAGAGAATACCATAAAAGTAGCGAACATTAAAACAGAAAAAACAAAGAAACATAGAACAATGAAAGATAAAATTACTTGCTCTTATTATTTGCGAGAATCAAACCCTGTCCAATTTGTTCAATCTTATCATGACGAAAACCTGTTTCAATTAGTATTATCTATATAATTTACATTTATCTATTTAGGGGAATAGTAGATTAGTTAAAAGAATTTAGTTAGATTGTTAGATATCATTCTTTGAATTTGAATGTTTTTCTAAAGGACACCCTCTAGATTTTTCGAGATGAACCAACAACTAAAAATTTTCTAGCTGTGTATCGTCTTTGGCAAGTAATATCCATTGCAGTTTTAAGAAGTATCATTCCAATACCATTTAGATGTTCAAACATTATTAGATGTTGATATATATATATATTTAATATTCTATACGCGATGTACAGAATCACGGAGCGATTTGATGACAATCCTAAAAAAAAATACTGTTTTTATTTTATTTATTTTTTAATAAAAATTCAATCGGTCGTATTCTACAGAAAAATTACGAAATCTTTTGTAATACTTACACAATATAACTTCGACAAAGCTGAAACATCTAAATATACATACAATCTACGACAAGTTATTAAATTTTATTAATGATATAATTATTAAAAGTTAATTTGCTTTATCATCATGAGTTTCGTAACAGATATTGGACCTCAGTGAGTCATTGCAATCTCAACTATCTAATGCCAACGTGTTATTTGCTTTATAAAACCGTAAATTCATTGGGTAGTAATTTAAAAAGTCCTTTATTAAATAAATAAACCCTAGGAAAGTTATTTTGAAGGTATCGTTAAACTGAACTTCTATGATTATTTTGAAAATATTGTAAACATTTATGAACATCTTGATGTGAAAATCAAATATATATATTTCAATTTTATAAAAATATATATTGAAATTAATTTTCTGAATTTTTTTTTAAGTTACTCAGTTATCATTCACATTAGTTAATCATCATAAGAATATACCGAATAATTTAATTTCCTCTGCAATCAAGTAATCCCGTTATCTCTTAACATCTATATTTTCTTCTATTTAATCTTCTATTAGTAATAGATCTTTATGCCCATCATTATTTTTTTTTAAAAAGGAGGAAAAAGTCGATTGTTTAAAAGTTCTTTTGTGTTTTGGCAATTTATTTCTACTGATACGTATTATTTTTAAAAAGCCAGAAATCAAAGGCAGCACCTGAATAATTTGAAATTGCCTCTCTTGTTCGATTATAGGTAAGGAGTTGGGAACGGCCGTTTCGTCCTTCATCGGACTCTTCAGCCCAACCCCGCCTT
>JAFIDM010002131.1:41117364-41128193 GCA_023159025.1 Thereuonema tuberculata | reverse complement strand
CACAATGGAGGAATGTACTGAAGGTTATCTATCTTCAAACAATTAAGTACAATCAAATTCCTAAAGTTTTACTAGGGTGTTCGATTTAATGAAATGGATATATAAAAGTAAGAATGCAATTAAATATAACTGTACATCACGAATAGTTGTTTTACAATTGGAAGTTACATTCTTTTGCGACATTCGATTTTAAACCACAATTACTTTGAACTTGCGTTTCCACTGGATGTTTCATTGGCAAGACAAAACGAATGAACGAGCCATTTTTTTTTTCGTTTCAGTAATAAATTATTCTCGGATAAAATAAACAATTCTTGAAGAAAACGCTCAACTATCTGTTAAATTGCGGTTCTTACGAAATTAGCTTTTTGTTGGCTGCACATTTGCGAGTGGGAGGAATTTGGAAACATTTACTGTTAGTGGCACTATTATTAATGGTGCTCGATCGAATTCCATTTTTTTCCTTCCAATAGACAGAAACAATAACAGAAACTGTTTCTACACAGCAATTACAAAGACAGAATAGGATTGGTAAAAATATCAGTAATTTGCATTTTTATACGTGTATTGATTCTGATAAGAAATCTCATTTCTGAATCTCCAGTTCTGCTGAAACATTAGATACCAAAACAAAGACTGGCCAAAGCAAACTTACTTTACTTAAAAACTTAAAAATGTTTCTATTTTAGACGTAATTATTTCTTTTAATTCGCAAAAAAATAGAAATAAATAAACTCTAAAACTTATTGAATTTTTTATTGTTTTAATATACAAATGATATTACATCTAAACAATGCTAATTTACATATACTCGTTGAAAATATTTGCTTACTTTATAAATATATTTATTTACTGCATAAATCTATGTATAAAGCATTGGGCAAAACGAACAATAGTGAAACTTGCCACATCCCCAAGCCATAATAGGGCGTGTTTCTGCCATTCAATATTGTTTGTTTTGCACAGTACTGTATTTATTTAATAAAAAAAGGTTACGTATTGGTAAATAATTTTAAGTTTCAACTTAATCATACTTTATTTATTTTATTATAAGTATTTAATGTCAATAATACAGGAAAAAATAATTTAGAAAAAAAATATTTTACAAGCCAGTCGTTTCAAAGGATGGTATAGTCTTTGGCTAAAATGCAGTTAATCTAATATTCTTTCATTTCTGTTAAATTTATAGAAATAAAGAACTTTCTTACTTAAACATGTTTTTGTTTTTTTAATTTAGAATCTATCAGCTATTAAAGATACATAATTTTATAGTATAGCTAATATAATTATTTGAGTATTTTTAACATTAGAATAACATTTGAATAAATTCGGTGTTGCATTTACTTTATTGTAGACATTGTCTACATTTACTTCAAAGTGCTAATATTAAAGTATTTATTATCTCGAATGGAACTTACAATGTTGCTGACTATATTGATTGTTGCAAATCCCGGACCTTTTGGCAATGCACCATACCCCTTATGCACGGCCTTTTATTGAACACAATTAACATTGCTTAAGAAAACCTTAGACCATTGACCTTAGGAGGTAGTCTAATGAACTTAGAATAAGATAATCCCAAAGCCAACTACTGTATTCGGTCATCATTTGACTAATCGGGAAAGCTACATACTTAGTGGCACAATACTTAGTAAAATTATCTTTAAAAAAAAGGTTAAGTAATATAACCTCTCTAAATTGGTTTCAATGCTATGGACAGGAAAACAAAGTTTAAAGTCAGAAACACTTCATACAATGATATTATTCTATAAGGAATATTCTATTCAATGGGTTAAGTCATAGGTTTTTGTTTCTGAATGTAATTAATTTATTATATATCTTCATTATACTTGATAAATAATAATTAATAAATAATAAATTTTAGTAAGGTAGTTGATAACATGAAAACATAAAGTGAATGATGGTAAGTGGTGTAAACAGAGAAAGCTAATAGAAAAGCTGGATTGAAATAAATCAATTCATAGTAACTATGAAGAAAAATTGAATGAAGGAAATGGTAAGAATAATTAAATTACCGAAAAGCATATATTTGGTATTTACATCATAAGAAGTAAGCATAGTATAGTAAAAAAAAAATTTTCATTTCAAAACAATTGAAATGAACTGAGTGAACTAAGTGAAAAGAACTTTGAAAGGCTAATAATTTTATATTCATGACCTTATTGTGTGAAAATCGATTATAATGAAAGATCAGACAGAAAATATAAGAAAAAGAAATAACTAACCAGCTTGATTACATGTTACGACGTATCTTGCAAACCTCCTCTTCAAATGAAACATATTAAAGAAATTAAGTAAGTTAAAAGAAATTAAATATTAAAATATTAAATATTACATCGGAAGCGCAGTGGTGCTGTTCCAGGATGTCACTTGTGAATAATTTGGTCTCATCCATTGTTGTTTATTAAATATTATTTTTCATATGAAGAGGAGGTTTGCAAGATATCTCGTAACATATAATGAAGCTGATTATATCTTTTTCTTGTATTTTGTATGTCTGGTCCTTCATTTTAACTAATAATTTTATCTTTAAGAAATTTTAAACATCCTGAAGAAGCAAATTTCTTCATTAAAATTGATCTATGAGTAATGGCTTTTAAAAGCGATTTGAGAAGAAAATATTTCTCACCCCTCAGATGTTGCTGGACACTAGTTGGGTTTTCATCAAACAGCAAATCAATGAATTGATCAATGTTCAGCCTCAGAGAAGACATGGACGTTTTCTTTCTTTGATTTTTTCCTTTATATCTCAGCTTTAGATATTGTTTCATTCTGATATGCATCTAAAGAAACAACAGCTTATGGAAGAAACTCAAAAATAATAAAAAGAATTTACATAATGGCTTGCCATGAGGCTGATACCTCTGTGCATGGGTTCGAATCCCAGAGCCGGAACGGATGTGACTTTCATCCTTTTGTTGGTTTGTGAGGGTATCACTTGAACTGCCTCCTACGGTTTACTCTGGGCAATGATTCTTCGGCTAAATAGCTTACCGTTCTCACTCCTTATCGAGACCAAAGGCAACAATTGCCAACAGCCAATCGAATTTCTACTGCTATTGGGAATTTTACCAATTCTACAGGTTTACATTTAATTCTTTGCTACGCCAGAAGTTTCAGTGCCTAACTTGTAATTTAAGCACAATAAAGAAAAGAACTTGCTATGGCATCTAAGGCTTTTAGTCAGTAAACAATG
The DNA here is from genome assembly GCA_023159025.1 of Thereuonema tuberculata. Taxonomy (NCBI): domain Eukaryota; kingdom Metazoa; phylum Arthropoda; class Chilopoda; order Scutigeromorpha; family Scutigeridae; genus Thereuonema; species Thereuonema tuberculata. Next base: position 41,124,976 of record JAFIDM010002131.1, on the reverse strand, counting down.
TCATTTCGTTATCTCGATTTTTAAGTGAAAGTCACAATCAAAGTCATTATAGAGCTTCCATTAAGTTATCGTTGCACTTTAATTGACTAACCATTATAATACTGTTGTTTACATTCAGTTTGCTCATTCCTATATGTTTAAAGTCTTAAAAACGACAAAAACGAAAAGTTTGTTTTTTTAATTGAAATTGCAATATCTGCTGAAGACAAGCAGTAGAAAATTTTCATTTTACCACGTGCAGTGGTATAATTATAAGTAAAATCTCCCGTTTTTTAAAACAATGAAAAATTAATCGAAAAAATAGCTATTCATTGTTTAGATTTAATTGCTTTTCTATGGGAATTTTGTCGCATTCTCAAGATTTTTCTCATAAAGATCCATTTCTGAACGATTTCAAATATAAAAGTTACATCATCTGTAGTCATTAAAAAGGAATAAAATGTTTCAAGAATATCCATTCCCAATTCAAAACTTATGAGGAAACATATATATAAACATACATACTTCGAAAATTTTCAAAGTTTCAAAGTGTTTCTTTGAAAATTACTCCGATAGAGAAGTACTCAGTAATATTATGCTATATTATGATCTAGTTAGAATAATGAAATAATAATTCTAATATAAAATTAAGGAATGCAATTTTAAAAAAACTAAATTTAAAGGCATAAATCAGTTAGTTTGGAAAGCGAATATTGATTTTTTTTTAAAAATTATTGGGGGAGGAGACTAGCTTAGTCACATACAAACATGCTCATTGATCTATTTCATCAAACTTTCCTAGGAAAAAAGAAGAGAAAGTATTATTTAGAAACGAAAGTAGTTTTAGAAACACTTTAGGATTAACATATAGCCATCCATCATTCGACATTGCTTCAAAAATCTTCTCAAATAAGCTAAATTTTAAACATAGATTAACTAGAATAGTAAATTTCGGATACAATTTAATGTTCATTTAAATTATAAGAATAAGTAAGGATTCGGATTAAGCGTATTAATGTATACATCTATAAACATAATTATTAAGTAATTTCAATGGTCTTTGTTACAAATTCTTATGCAGTAGAAATTGTCATGAAATCAATAGTTTTCTTTATCTTATGTTTTGCATTTTATTAACTTTATGAACCTCTCTGCATTTTTAATAATCAAGTGTTTAGATTTGAAAATGTTACAAGTGCTTTTACAAGATTTTTTTCCCGGATTTTTTTTGGTACAACTAATGAAATGAGTAATAACTTTTTAAGATGTTTCAATATGTTGGCAGATTGCAGTTGGTTGACTTTAATTCTTTTTTCCTCGCTTCACATTTGGAATTCAGTGTGAAGTTCGGCAGACCTATCCTTACAATGTGATCAAGATTTCCTCTTGGAATAGATTGAAGCTTTTCCACGTCCTAATAATATAGAAGTCACAAAATCGAAAATCTCTTTCAGAGATACTAATTCAGATACGTGCTGGATTCTCAGAGAAATTAAAATTAAAGCTAACACTTCCATTAGATACTTTCAATAAATAACTCTCTGCAATTCAAATGATGCAATTCAAAAGATTAAGAAAATTAACGACTTTCCTAAAAGTGATGTGGTTTTGAGATTTTCTTACAATCAAGAAATGAGAATAATTTTTCTTGCTTTATTAGTTTACCATTATTTTTTTGCAACGTGTCTGTATTTTTTCATCAGTGATCCAATTGGATCAGAAAATTAAATTCATCTATCCAACGGCCATGAAAAAAATACATTTAAACTTGTAAAGAAACTATCTAATACTGTATTTAATTATATAATTGTTAACAAAACTCTTATTACCACCTGCTATACGAATTAAATAGATAAAATTTTTCAAATCGAATGTTGATAAAATATAGCTATTAATAAATATGGTTTCTATAAGTATCATGACTATAGTAAGATGACTGTAGTAAGATGTGTGTATATCATTGTTAGGTATATAACTGTCAATGTCAGACGTAATGCATAGACATATGCATTCATGCTGTTAGATCACCATAACAGTGAATTTTAATTAGAATTAAAAAAATTTCTAACAGAAATATTACATTTCAGTATCATTTTTTGCCCATAGTTAGCAATCATCCACACATCTTTAGATAATTAACAATTATATAGATTGACATGGTCAACAATTCTGTTTCTGAATAACGACGATCCGGATCTTTTTATATTTGTATTCATTAATATAGAAGAGAATCTTATATTATTAGCTTATCCTCTATTTTCCTGTATATTTTAAAACTTAAATATGGAAATAAAGAGAAAACCTTGATATCACATAAAATATCTTAACCATTTTATGTACTGTCAAAAAATCACAAATACATTTCTTACTAGGATCAGCCATAATGAATATTACGTGAATCTTATAAACCTTAACTTTTAAACGGAAACTGTACCAGAACTTGAAGACTACAAACCTAACTTTTATTTAGATTTTTCTCACCAAGTTATAACATGGACTGAAGAAATCCAAGAATATATACAAATTTATTACTTTCAGTTTTAGAAAGGGTAGAGAAAGAATAAAAAACTTAATTGTATTCATTATGCTTATGGTAAACATCGAACGATGCAATTGCTCTTGTTATTTATTCATATATACATAAATATGTATATATAATAGGTTGCAATAAAGTTATAATAGTGCGTGTTGACAACCTTTAAAAATTGATAAAACAACTAATAATTGATATAAGTGGATACTTTCCTTCTTAGTTCGAACGCAAGCAAAGCTGCTGTTACCAAGGCCACAATTGTGTGGAAAACGCCCCCGACATCCTCATGAGCCCTCTAATTAGTGAATCGTGGAAGTCTACTTAGCATAATCTCTTTATTAATCGGTTTTCCATAGATCAACATCAATAAAAGCCGAATTAAAAAAAAATCCCCCCAAACCTTTGTTAAATTATTTGCCACTTAAGTATATTAAGAAAAGGTAGTTAAAACAATTGTAAAGGAAATCAATACGAAGAAAAGAATGAATTATAGCTGGCGTGCCAATTTTTGAATATTTTCCCATTGAAATGTAACGGCAATATTTCTGTTTCTTTACTCTGGTTGATTCTATAAAACAGTAAGTTGAATAAACTTCAACTCTAATCCTATGCTTTTACAAACGATTTTCCCAAACTAGTATTATGTAACAGCTTATATCCCAAATTAATTGGATTCAATTGGGTTTAATCTTGATAGAGATTACAACTACTTCGAAAAACCAGCGGTTAATGTTAGCTTTCAAGACGTAGTTTTTGAGTACAGTGACTATACTACTTTAAAGAATTGTTGAATATTTTGATCAATTGTTGAGTTTTGATGGATTAATCTTTATCTTGGGAACAAATCTTTATCGACATCAATAAAGAACTGAATGTTTCTGACCAATATCGATTTCTGACGAACTTATTAACCTTAGACTTTGGATTGAATTGTAAAGATTTTTATTCTAATATTTTCTGCTCCACTGTATACCTATGAAGTCAAATCTTCAATATCTTTTCTATTTTAAAAGAACAAGAAAGCAAATAAAGTTATCTACTTAATTGCTTCAAGAACAATCTCCAGCTTACAGTGACATAGGATTAATAATTTTTATGGTATTTTAATGATTTTTATGGTAAATGTTCATAAAAATCCAAGTAAAATTGAATTTTTCAAGAAAACGTGACGTGATAGAAATTTTTCATTACTTTTTTTAATATCAGCACCAAAAAAATACATAAAGTTGAGCTATCAGTTCCTTGTATTTTTTTCATTGCAGACCTGTGTAAGCAGTGATTTGTTGGTTATTATAATTCGATGCCAATCTGATTAGCCTTAGCTGAAAAAAAATCAAATCATGGTTAAGTTTGAAGAAAGCAAAGGAATAAAAAATTAGGGATTCTAAAAAAATAGTACGTAAATTAAAAATACACATCCTTACCAAAAAAAAAAAAATCATCATTATTATTTACCAGATTGGAAACTGAAGGGGAAACTTTGGTTTATTTGTTTGAAGTAAGAAGAAATGTTTGAAATCAGATATATGTGTTAAGTCTGGAATACATATTAAAACGCTAAAATACAATCCCAACAACAATTGACCATTCTACGATCACTTATGAAGCGGTTTTTGTCCTGTACTCCGCTACTGTTCTGATTTCAATCAAAGGTCATAGAGATCTTGTAAGCCAGCGGTACCCAGTGGTTCCCAGTCCTTCCCCTGGGGGTACAGGGAAGGAGGTTCGGGGGTACACGAAACAAAAATTAATAATGGCGGAAAAAGGCTTATATGTCAACAGTGTAAGGCAGAAGACAAGGTAAGTTGTCAAAATAATCCAACGCTACGTTGAGGGATAGTGGTTTTTTTTTTTTTTCGTTATTTGACCTAGTTATTTCTCCCTAAACAGCGTTTCACTACACTGAAAATACAAACGATTGTTTGTTCAACTCATTATTTAAATCCCATTATTGACCCATTTTGTTTCAGTTTCAACATATAAAACTGACATAACAGTAGCCACAGTAAGTTCAAACATCTTGCTAATGTTTTGGGTAAATTTATGAAAATGGGCCGTCGAGGGGTACGCCAGTAAAAAACAGGTTGGAAACGGCTGTTATATGACACTTTCAGATTTATAGAACAAATAGTGTTTGAGTTATCTTCACGGATGGACGGATAATGAACGACAGGTACCAAAATCAATAGAATTCATCCTTTTAATAAAGTACACCCACCACTAAATGGGCATATCAATTAAAGTTGTTTTTCCCATCTTTTCTGTTCTAATCTTTTTTTTTTCCTTCTGATTCATATTATGGGATACTCCAAACGTTAGTGTAAGCCTTAATACCCTGGCCTAGTTAGCCAGTGTCTTATATGACTCAATTCAAAGAAGCTTTTTTACTCATGTTTACATTCTTAACAGAATTTAAACGTATAAAAGCTGTTTTGAGTAAAATGCTTAATTAATTTTCGTTATTTATATATATATTTTATTGGCGTATACTATTTATATCTTTGATTACTATTTAATTTTTTTAGCTATTGCATTTGACATTACAGAAAAAAAGATTTTATAATCCTCATCACAATTAACCTTAGAGTATTGAACTTAAAATAATTTAGATTAGGTTGACTGAATATTTAAAAAATAATAATTTGCAGTTATTATTAAAAATTTTTGTATAGAAGCAAGAATCTTTGGAAAGCCTTTATGTGAATATTTTTGAGATGCAACTTGTTTTTGAATTGTCTTAAACAATCGACCGGAGATTGCGAATAGCAGAACCACTTGTTTGACATCGTCGTAAGTCAATATCTATTGCAGTTTTAAGTAAACACTATAACATTTTTATAGCTTCATAGCTTTGAAGGGAGACCCATAAAATTTTTCGATCACTAGATTAGATAAATAGTTTCTAGATTTGAGAATTTTTCGGATCAATGCTATGCTACAATTTGGAGTTTTAGCTTAGTTTCGAAAATAATATACTGTCTTTTTTAAAGATGCAAAAGAATATTTAATGATAGAGTGGATGTTAATTCTCAATTTTATCGTGAAATAAACAGCCACTTTACAGATTATTTAACGGTGATATTTATAAGAATTTTGTAATGATATTCTGATTATTTTTTTCTTATTTTTATATATTAATATTCTTATCAAAAAGTCATCTAATACTACGATTTCTTAAATTATAAATTTAAAAAAAATGATTTTTTAATATAAAGTTGAACATACAGTAGAGCCCCGATTATCCTTGGAATTGGGTGGCAAGGATATCGCGAATAGTAAAAATCGCGGATAACCCGAAAAAAGACTAAAAATGAGATGTAAACACGAAAAAAAATATTTCAGCATAAAAACTACGTTTTATTATCCAAAAAACATAATACGCAAAACTTTTAAAATATGTACAGTACAGCAGAAACCTTTCTGCAGAGCAAGAGCCCGCCACTCATCCACAAATTCCGAGAAGGCCTATAAAAATACGATGCACAGTAATTTTCGACCTTCGCACTGTAGGGCCTATTATACTTTCCCTGTTGTTGGCTTGGATTAAAATTTTTTTTTTTGTGGTTCGTAATTAAAACATTTTTTCGCGGCACTCGTGGATAATCGGGGCTCTACTGTATTTTGAGTTTATTGATTTAGCTAACTTGCTAAATTTTCCGCCATTCTTGGTGAGATTTTAGAATGTTCTGTTCAGGAGGTTTTTTTTTCAGTAAACGTATATTCAAATTGCCAATTGCTAACTAATTGTCTATTTAGAATTTCAAGAAAAAAATAATCAGTGTCTCAATTACATATGAAATAATGAAAAGTAAAATAATGAACACAATGTATTACTTATTACTCAGACTGTGTTTTAAAACTGACTTCTTTTTTCATTAAAAGTACTAAATAAAAAGTACTTTAGTATTTTGTAAAAAAGAAGGGCTTGGCCATATATGATCTTTACGTAGCGATCGATTTTGTCTGAAATAAACGTCACCAGTCATGACGTCATCAACTTGAATTCCCAGCAGTCAGTCCAAGATGGCGCGTTTTGTGATCGGATAAGCGTGACCACGAAAGGACAAACTTTGCATAGCCAAGCAAGAGGAATAGTGTGCAACGTTTTTAATTATTTCAAGACCTGTAACTGTAACTGCAGAAAATGCAACAACCAGAATGTTTTCGTAATGTTTACAAGAGTTAGTTACGGATTTTAGTAGTAGATGGCACTGCAACGTCCTGGAAACATCAATCCGTAAGGAAATTACGTCATAAAAAGCTCATACATAAAAAGCTCATTACATACTTACGTATGTAAGTTCACACTTTTTCACCTAAGCATCTAAATCGTGTCAAAATCCATAAGGAAATGTGCAAATTACTACCTAAATTTACATTAAGTTAAAATGCAAGTTAAACTTCAGGTATGACCAGTTCTTGAGTTCCAGTAAAACTTTTCTGACAGCTGAAGAGTGAAACCTGCTCTCAAACTTATTTTGATTTAAAAGTACATTCATGGTGTGTCAATTAATTGCTCGGGAAGACGGGCAGTATCTGTGATCATTGGTTCCTAGCGCCAAACAAATCTCAGCTACCATAGTTAAAGTGGCCCTTTCATTTTATTGTATTTGTTGATTTGTCCTTTTGGGCTACTTCTATAAAATAAGTATTATGATTATTGTTGCAGTTACATTTAAGTTGCAATCAGCTCTGTCACAACTTCTCATAGCATTGATGGCTCGATATTATTGGCATTTTCATAATCCAAAGCATTATTTGTATCATGCACTTCACTATCACTACTTCCCAAGAAATCCACATTTAGAAGGTCCAGACAAAGTTCACTTTAAATCCAAAGGCAACTATCACAACAACAGGAAATTTGTAATGCGCTCTATAGTGAGCAGCTGCCGAGCGCAACTACAATCGCTGCATTCAGCGGACTGCTCAAGGAGCTGTCTAAGTCTTGCGCCTGCAAAAAAAAAATGAAATAAATTTGGGCAGTTCCTTTTTCATTACTACTGATGATGTCGGTGGAACAGTCTAGTTCTTGCACCACTTAGATAGAACCGATTTTTTTTAAATGACAGATTACCACAAAATGCGAAAGGACTAAGA
>JAFIDM010002131.1:41082359-41107364 GCA_023159025.1 Thereuonema tuberculata | reverse complement strand
TGTTTTTAGTATTTAGTCATGGAGGTTCCACTGCTCTTCCTATTTAAGTATATTAAATATTATACCGAAACGTTGTATATTATGTAGGTAATTAGTTTTACATACCTTTTTCTTGACCAGTGTCAATGTAGTAGGCATATATAATAAATTTGCGATGTTCTTCTCGAAAAAATATATAAGGTAGGTTGCCCAAATAAGGCCCACCTAACGTTTACGTTTCTACTGCAAGTGTGAAAATCTGAAAACTGTCTAAAAAGGTAGTTTAAGGTGTGCTGTTATGAAAAAGTGAATTTAGAATTAGTGGCATTTGAAATTCTTTCTTTAATAGCACAGTTTTGAAAATATAACTTAAGCGCCTTATTTGGAGCCCCTGTTCCAAATAAGGCCCACTACTAGTCACAGGCAAACTCTCATACAGGGAAAGAGTTTGGCAGTGAAAACAATCAATTTCCAACATTTAGTTCTGACTAAACATTAAGCTACAAATTAATAATTAATTAGTAATTAATTTATAAAATTGTGAATTTAAAACTAACTTTGATGATTTTGTTATATTTTTTTCTCATTATATATAATTACTTTATGTTATAGAATGGTTGGCCTTATTTGGAGCCTCCTGTTAACCCACTCTTTCATGCATTGTTTTACTAAAAAGTATTTCAACTGGAAAATATCAGATACAGTATCTTATTCTACTCATTATACACTTTAAAATGACATAAAACATGTTTATGTATATTAAGTTGCCAAAAAAATGCAGGCGATTTATCAAATTAAGTTGAAATAGTAACGACAAAAGCTTCGGGGGATTTTTACTGTTCAACTGAAACAAACATGGTGAAATTATCCACTTCAACGGACCTAATTTTTGGTGTAGCTGCTAGAAGCCATGACTTGTCTGAATCATGACTAATCTTGGTAAATTGTCAACGTTCTATTAATAAATGAAGGATGGGCCTTATTTGAAAACGGGTCTTATTTGGGAAACCTATCTTAATTAACTATAATTTTGTATTCTTAAGAGTGAAAAATAATAAACATTTTTGTTGATGAAATTTTAAGTTTCGAACAATCCTTAAACATAATATAATTTATATTTATTTCTAACTGCCAGTTGTGTGTGCTGATAAAGCCATTTACATTCGTCAGTACCAAATACTTTTTTGTTTGGTTTTTTCTCAATAGGCAGTTTTTTCTCAATAAAGATCTGCAAACTCCAGCAAATATATCTGAGACCAAAATTGGTAGTAGGATTTATGTCGTTGCTTTGTTTTTTGCTCTCTTGGAAGAATGATCAGAAATGCCGCCAAAAGACGTAACCCGCGAAAAAAACAACTTCAATTCTATTCTGTAGTCTATTTTGCCACCATTGTTACACAGTTTAATTACGGGTGACGCTGTTTCTTGCTTCCCGACGTCTATTTTTTCCTGACTATCCAGTAGCCCTGTTGAAGACCTACAGTGAATGCTGCATCTTGCACCTCTTCCCTCCAAGTTCTAACTTCTCCTTCTTTGAGTAGTTGTTCACTGCCATACACGCTTCGGCCATCTTGATTCTTCGATCCTTTCTAAATGCCCGTACCAATGTAAACGTTCAGTCTCAATAGTTCTGAACAGTTCTGTCCACCTTCACTTCTTCACGTATAACTTCATTTTTAAGGCGTTCGAGTTTTGATTTTCCAATACTTCTTCTCCAGTAATCCATTTCTAATAACTGAGATTACTGAGATAATGTAAATCTCGAACATCTATTGACTTTATTACTTGAATAAAGCAAAGAATTTAAAATTAGGTCATTATAGAAGATCATTCGTGACGATATGAATTTGAATTAACGTTTTTTTTATTTCAGAAAATAATAAAAAACTGAATTAATTTCACAATAGTAAATTTTAAATCTAAAGCCGTTGATAATCAATCACGATTTTGAAAATACTAAAAGTTCTTAAAATTATTACTAACAATCACTTTTTTCTTAATAAAATACAAAAAAGATTAATTAACAAGAACAAAATCGTTAATTAACAACTTAATTGATTTATTGTCTTGATCGAAGTTTTGTAAAAATTGCTAATGTTTCAGAAAAGAACTATATTAACAACATTTAATATTGAAACGAAAACTATTAAAGAATAATTTAATGAACTGGAAGAAGATAGAAATATAGATAGATGAAAATATTTTATTAAAACCATACAAAAAAAAAAGTTTCACAACTTAATGTTTCAGAAACTTCGACGAAATTCATATAGTTGAATGAAACTAACTACTAAAATTTTTAAATTTTAGAATTTTTTCTATCAGTTTAAAATTGTTAGAGACATGACAATTTATAAATAGGATATAAGGAGAGATTTTATAGTAAAAAGTCAAAATCCGGTAATATAGGATGTAATAATGTTGTTTTATTGTTTACAAATTTTATTGATTATATAATCAGAAAAGAATGTGTTAGTATTAGATTACTTTTATTGTCTTTTAGTTCCCTTTTAAATCAATATCTAAAAACTGAAACCCAAATTATGGATATTCTAACTCAACTATTTTCGATTATTTTCTCCTTTAATTTTTCTAAGTATTGGTCAATAACAAATTTATTAGATGTTCAATTGGATCCAAAGTGAGGCAAGGTAAAAATAAAAATAATTACGATCAATTTAAATACTAACCGCCATCAATTACAAACAGAAAATGTTTTCATAGAAATCATACAGCAAATATTTGTAATATTTACATTAAAGTAATTCTGTGAAAAGAAAAAAAATATCGAGTGATCGTCGTTGTTCTCCAATGAATTGTGAATGAATAAGAATAATGTCTTCAGAATCTACTCGGTCTTTCTCAATTCCAAAATTATAAAAATCAAGACATATGAAATTAGAAAAAATTCGCACTTTTTCATTCTTAAATCTGGAATTAAAATGTAAAAATAAAATCAATGGTTCATTTATACATTAAATTTCAATTAGCAATTTAAAAATTTAAAAGTACATAGAAACGTAAATTTAGTTTACTTGATTTCACCCTGTCTCTTTTTGTTTTAGGACCACTTCTAAAATATAAACAACTATATTTGTGTTTTTGTTTTCCTAATTTTATTAACTTGATTTTCTAATTACTACTCTACAATAAAAGAAATGTTGTTTTTTTCCCTTCATTCATTTTACTAATCATTTAGCAAATATTCGTTATATTCGTGAACTAAGTTACAAAATTTCCCTTGTCGCTTCAAAGCGCTATTTAAATAATATTCCAGTTTTGTATCGTGTAATGACCTGCGCATGCGGTATCATTAAATTTAATTCCGAAAAATCTCCTTGCTTAATTGTCCAATGCTTTTAAATAAAAAAAACCTTCATTCCTTCTGGAAACTCAGCAAAACTGTAATTAACACTAAAGCAATGAAAATAATAACATTAAAGAAATTATTATTTTTTTTTGGGTGCAAAATTAAAAAATCCTGTTTAAGGTTGGCTACAAATAAGAATCCAACCAAGCATCATGGGAATCTGTTCAATCGTTTTCGTGGAATACATTTAATCAGTAGATGGAAGCAAGCTCCTTGCTGAAACTTTCAGCAATATTGCGAGTTGTTTTGCAGTATCAAGTCCACATATACGAATCCTTACTATTTATCTGACAATGTTTGCTTTGTTTACAACACAGAAATTAACAGAACAAAAGTTGCCAGGTGAATATTAAGACTTCGTAAACGTAGACTTGATGCTAGATAGCAATTCACAGCATTGCTAAAAATTTCAGCAAGTGAATTTCTTCCATCTCCTAACTAAATGCATACGAACAGTTTTCAATGGTTGCCGAGTTCGAAATAAACAAGATAGTATGTTTGTACTTTGTAATCCTCATAGTTGCCGAAATTTACGATCAACTGCCGGCTAACTAGTTGATCAAGTTCTTTCTCTTATTAAGTAATATAAATCCTTATAGATAAATAATTAAAAAAAGATATAATAATGAAATTTAAAAATGTACATAAAACTGGAATCAAAAGTTAATGAAACGTAAGGTATAATAACATTTAGGAATAATAATATATATAACACATTTAAATAGATAATGTTATTATCAAATATTTATTTAATGTCGATTGTAGGTCAACCCCTTCTAGAAGGTGGTAATGACGAAGAAAGACTAGTAGAATTAGCACATTAGAAACGGAAAACCCAAGCATACCAGTGCCCATGGCTGATCATCCACCATGACACTCATATGAGAACTAAACCCTTAAATATTCATAGATGAGAGGCGTTGTCTTGACTAAGAAACGGGCATCTCATGTTTAATGTTAGTATTTGTATCAATTTTATTTAAGATTCAAAACACGATCAGTAGTTCTAATAAAAATAGTTAATTTCTGAAAGATAAACATAAGTTTTCATATATGTTAAGAATTACTGTAGCTTGTAATGGTTTTACTTGAAGTCTAACCTTATTTCATAAACAAAGACATTGTTGACATGTTTATCTAAGATTAGTAAAATTTATGAGAATCAGGAAATAGGATTTAATCCAAAATCGAATTCAGTTAATTGTAGTCTATTTTTAAGGATATTATTATAATTCGAAACAATGTTTTTATAAAGTAAATATTTAAGTGAAATTAAATAACATTGCCCATGCCTTAGCTAGACGAAAGAAGTAGATTGGGAGTGAACGAAGGAAATTTGCTATTAATTTCAAATAATTATTTTATTTTAGGGCTGAATAAGTTAACTTATTTTTTTTTTTTTAATTCTAATTAGTCTCCATATTTTTTATCTCTCGCCCAGCGAGCAAAATCTTAACTATGCAATCAATTGTAGCTATGGATTTGATTCCCGCAGTCATATTCCAATTTCAGACTATTCTAGTAATTCGAACAAAGAACATTATAATTTCAAGACACAAATAAATTTCAAGTGATGGAGTAAAAATAGCGAGGGTTGTGAAAACTTAGCATAAGAAATAGGAATAAAAAGTTTGTTTTAAAAATGAACAAATTTATTGTTGAAACTAAAATGCAATAAATATTGCTAATTCAATCGTTATTATAAATTTTCATGAAATATAAGTGAAACTTATAGTTCTTTATCCAAACATTTATAATTATCAGGTTGGAAATAAAAAACATTTCATTTGCAGAATTTTATACTGATAAAGAAACTTCAACATCTTCTACATACAACTTTTTGTTGTCTTTTTTTTGAGTAATATGTTTAATGATAATGTCACAAGTGATTATATGTGTGTAGTAGCTGTAATAATACTTGTTTCATTTAAAGCCAATAATAAACATAAAATAATATAATACATTAGAATATATTAGAAATCCTATATCTAAATTCTCTCAAATATAGTATTGTAATAATCGAACATCACAATTTGTTTGTATTATTCGCCGTAGTGTCCTTTCATCATTTGCGGATCTCTCGCACTAACGCCCACAATGGTCAAAAAACTGTAAAGGTATTTTTTTCCCATTTTCAATTCTAACAATTTTCACACCCTTCAATGCCATAGATAGCGAAAGAGAAAGAGAAGAAGAAGAAGCAGACAAACAGAAAAGAAATTAAACATCCTAGCCGACGCCGGGGTTCGAACTCAGGTGCCGACGCATCGGCCCCTTGGAAGATTGAACATTACATATTACAAATTAAGATAATTATCTGAATTTTAGTTTTATTTAAGTTTTTTTTTTGTCTTGCTTATTTGATGTAGAAATTATGGTCTGTTAGAATGCATACATTTAATTCGTTATAAAACTACGATAGGCTATCATTATCGTCGAAAAATGGTAAGATTTCTGGAATAAGATATTGTTCCACCAAACACCAGTCCATGATACAGAAATTAAGAATATGGGCCTAATAAAAAGGTTTTACAGCAGGAAAACAAAATAACTTCGCCGTCAAGTTTGATGATTAATAATTTCTTTAGTTCTAGTTCTAGAAATGATTATTTCGCAATCATTTCTTAGAAAACACAGTCGGTCATGAAAATGTTGCAAAAACATGCATTTTTAAGATTTGGAATGTAATTTACCACAGTCAGAACGAAGTGCCTCCTTTTTCTGACAAAGACTCATAAAATTTTCATATTTATCTTAAAAGCGGCAAAGTAAGAAAGACACAAATTACAACACGAAGTGGCGGAGTAATAGGAAGAAAGTAATATTAAAAGAACGAAACCTAAATATATTTACATCCAAAGAAACCTATTTGGAAAGTTACAAGCCATCAAGGAACATTCCCAAAGTTAATTTCTCAATCTAAATATTCAAATAAGCCTGGTACACTAGTCTGATGGAAACTTCAAACGGCTTTGAAAATATGCCATTGCACAAAGTTTATACAAGTTTTAATAACTATTTTTCTGCCATTTCGAAGCTAATTATTATTGTTAATTACTTTCTTCGAAACCTCCATCACTGAAGTTGAATTATTTATGAGACTAAGTGGTTTGTTATTTCACAGGTTCATGAAAAAGTGGAGAGGAAGCAAAGTAAATGAGAGAAAGCAAATAGTGAAAGGAAAAAAAAAAAGAAAGCAGAAAAACTCGAAACATGAAAGAGAGCTTTGAGGCTTGCAAGGGAAACTCGACGAGACGATAAATGATATTAGAGCTGTCGTGAAGAGAATGATAACGAGCCACGAGTTTACTGAAATAAATAGCAATTTGATACGAATGAAGTGGAATTCATTACTGAAGTGCCTAAATAACATTATTTTAGTAATTTTGGAGCAAAAACTTGAATGAATGTCTTAATTGCCACTAGGGTTTTCTGCAATATTTGAGCTTCTAGTAATTAGCTGAACAGAAAATGTTAACTTTTACCGCGATTTAAGAGTTACGTTACTAGTAGATTTTCTGTAGTTCCATTTAGATTAGCCACTAACAATGATTTAAGATTATTGAACACTGCAGTACGATTAGATTACAAAAATTAAATTACTACCATTAAAATTTAGTGTTCAGGAGTTTTCCTACACGAGTGCTATTTATTGTTTGAGATCGAGTGATTATCTATTCTTATATGAAGAAACATAAAAACATGACAATATGCCAGCTTCTCAGAATCTTATCCGAAGAAAGAAGGGAATGTATGGAGATGGAAAGTTTGCAAATCCGGACAGTCTAAAAAAGAGAATGGAACGAATTGTGATCTTGGCATTTTTTTTTTTTAATTTTTGCAAATTATTTTCTTAAAATATCAACTGACTTAAATTAATTTGTGAAAAAGCTTAATTTAAAAAGATAGCGATACTCCAAAAGCGATTTTGGAGATTGTGGAGATTAATTTTAATACACAATTTAATAAATATATATAATGGTCTTACTTTTTTAATAAATAAGTGTTAGTTTGGTTTAGATTCGGGAAATGAGGAATCATAATATGAATTTTCCTAAAAGCTTTCTTGAAATAAACCAACAAAAGTTGTTTTTCTGCCATTCAAAAGTTGTCAACAAATATTAAACTTGTGCCTGTTATAAATTTTAAACATTGGATTTTATTCTAAATATTTATATAATCATTTTTTGAAATGTGAGCGTAAAGTTTTACGTAATTGGGAATGAAGACTCAATATATAATTATTTATATCTATTATTTTTTCTCTACACTTTTAAATATTACAAGAGAGGAAAGTTACTACAGTGTAATTGCGAAAATTATATTCCTGGAAGACTGTTATTAATAGTGATAAGTTTAGAGCTTTTTAATCAAGTGAAAGAAAGAAGTTAATCTTTTGAACCAAATGAAAGCATTTTTCATTATTTACTTTTCACTCAGAATGCTACTTCACAACTGCAAGCGTGAATATAATCTTATAAAGCTGTTTAATTTTAAAGAAAAGTCACCAACGTTTCCACTCTGCAATTCTTTTCCTGTGCTATGTTTCAGAAAAGTAGAAATTCTTTCTCCACTTCTTATTGTGGAAGTGAAATCAAACTTTAAAGCCAATCATTAAAGCATCAACGGACAGATCTGTCTCGGGATATCACGACTCATCAGCTGAGATTGTTTTAAAAGATTGAAAACATTCTCCTTACAGTTGCTATAAATAAAATTAAACATCATAATGACTTTCTATCTATACAAATCTTGACAGCTTCTCTGAATTTTTTTTGCTTTGTAATTACTGAGTAGGAATGTGTAATGGTTTAAATACAGTAGAAGTGGAATCATCAGAAGAAGCGTCGGGATGAGATTATTAACAAATGCAGACCAAATTTCGTTCTTTCAGTATTAATAGCTGGGTATTGAATGTCAACAAACTTTTATAGTTTCATTATATTCATGTATTAAAGTCATCGTTTCCCATCTTGCGTTAATTTTTGTTTTTGTTTTTCCTTTTCCTTTTTTTTTTACCAATAAGTGAGTACTTTATTAGGAAAGATAAAGGAATAAACATATAGAATTATAAGCAACTAAAACTAGAATTAACATTAAGTTTTATGAAACAAGAATCTTTAAATTTATTTATTTTCTAAAATTGGAAGTTAATTTTGTTGACTTCTTACGTTTACAATGAAAAAAAATTGGTAACCGAAAACCATTAAGGTCTAAAATGGGACTGGAATATGAAGCAGGTTACACTTATTTAATACAAAATTTCGAAAGCTCCTGCGTTGAAATGCACTCTTCCTAAAAATACATAATACCTTTCTCATTACTTCATGACATGGTTCATTACATAATGGTGCTTTGACAAAGAACAGAGTTCTTCTCATTATATGCAGAATATATATTTAAAGTTCCTTTCCGAATTGGCGAGATAATTCCATTAAACTTCTTGCAGGCAAGAGATGATTGCCTGTTCATTAGCGAAATTGAAAATGGAATTCTAGATAAACAATTAACAAGTTCTAGCGACTGACTAAAGGGACGTAGGGAAATGCATAACTCACTTTAGGAGTTTTGGGAAAAAACGCATTGACTAGTAAAACGTTAATTGGTGTAAAATGTCATGTTTTTTATGTATAAAATGTCAGATAATTCATTTAAAATTCTAGACTAAGCTTAAAAAGAATTCAATATAAAGGTCTATTACCCTGTTTCAAGAATCATAGTTGCTAATTAAATGGTATTTGTGATAACAAATGGAATGTTACAAACCATATCTGAAATAAAGTGAATCACTTCTTACTTTCTTTTAACTGTTTAATCGAAGTGTGATAAAATTGCTGTGAATCCTGCATTTCAATTTTTTCTGAAACAAACTTGAAAAACCTGAATGAAATCGTTGTCATGAACTATAAAAATAACATACGATCACTTTGAATAAAATACAACCTTAAGAGATTATTTATGTTAATGTAACTACATGTACATCCCGCGGGGGCCCATGATGTCCTATGGGAGGGCTGGAGGTAAGGCTCCTAATATTTCAATGACCCGGGACTAAGATGAGGTTGGATGATCAGTCAAACGCTCAACTGTCTGTAATCCAAGACAGAAACCTAGTATCCATTCTACAGAACACTAGGTGAGTGGATCCTAGGACCCTTCTACAGGGGAATTTAAGTTGAAAAAATCCGTTAGCTCCGCCGAGATCTTGGATTGAACCCGACTTCTCCAAGCTTCAGAAAAGCGTCTCACCACTTGGCTACCGGGCTTAATGTAGCCATGCAGAAACAATCAGTTTCCGTTAAAACAACAATTGTTTTTTTTATTTTTATTTATAAATAATCTTACTAATAGATTTTTTTTTGGCGCACCTTAGCCACCGCTGCTTTTGCGCCTTAAAAACCAACAAACAATAGTGTTTTTTTTGATATTCTACAATTCTTGTAGAATTCTTGTATTCTACATTTTCTATGATGTTCTACGACTTTCAAATTAAGTGAAAACTTGATGATTAAAAAAAGTGTGATAACGAAGCATACGGCCCTTTGAAATTATCATGGTACGTATCGCCAGATATCAATACAAATATTATCTAATGATTCTAATGAAGGAATTTTATTGGCGCGCAAACATCTCTTTTTAGAAACTAACTACAGAAATTTCTCATCCAGAAGAACATCCAGGTCCTCATCCAGATACTCAAGAAATTTCTCATCCAGGTCCTCAGGAAGCGAAGTAAAAACTAGTATCTTCATAATATTTAGAATATTACTTGAAAAATTTCTTTTCTTTGTGATATATATATTATGTATTCCAGTCTTTTCATTGTATCTGAAACAAATATCTTAAAGTTTTTTATATAAATTTGATGAAAGCTTAGCTTAAAAAAAATGTGATTTGTTTTTTTGTTCGCAATGTCTCTTAGCTTAATAAAAAGTATGAAAATTGAATGAATTTTACAATTAAAGCAGGCATGAATTTCCTGTTATTACAAAAATTTTAAAATCATTTTGTCTCTCCTGCGGACGCATCCCAGAGATTCGCAAAGCTTCTGACAGGATTTTATTCTCAGATTAATAATTATACGAGCCTATTGTTAGTAAATATTTTATTCTATTTTGCTTAACTTTCAATAAGGTTGTTGGAGTGTTGCTTTTTAAAAACCCTGCATTTGGGATGTCTTGGAATCTGTAAAGTGAATGTTGAGGCATAGAGAATTGTCTAACAGTATAACAACGAAAATTAAAATATTTTAACTTTGATTTACGTCAGTCCACCCATCAATAAAAAATTACTGTGTACAGGTTCCTACTGCTTAGATCTTATATGCTTCGAAATACCTTGATTCGGTATTTGGTAATTTCAGTCAAATAAGGACGTATATGTCATCATTTTCAGCTCTCTTTGAGTCTTGCCTACATTTATAGTTAAGAAGAAGAAAGATTTCTTCACAATGTTCTCGGTCAGGTTAACAGCTATCCATTTTCGTGCCGAAACAAGGCTCCATATCTATAAAATCACTTGTCACTAATGCAAGTCGTAACGCCGTTCCGTAACACTACCTTTGTACATCAACCGAACCAAACTGCCCACAAATCCATCGCTAATATAACAGTATAAACCTTGCACCACAAAAAAAAAGTAATAAAGGAAGACTATAAAAAGCATTTCAACCTAAAACTGAAGTTTCTGCATTTAATTTGGTTCCAAACACATTTGGAAATTCAAATAAAAGCCTCTTTTCCAATAATATTTATAGTTTTGATTTTTAATAAGCTTTAAAAATCTTTTACACCATTTAAAGATTTGTAGATAGTATTTATATTCTATTTTTTAAAAAGGATTTATTTTAGTTAAATTTTTTTGAAATGACGAATATTTAACGATTAAAGCTTATTTTCTTTTGTGTTTGTTTAGATGTTTCTTTGAGCAATGAAAATTATGACTATCAATATTTCAACAAGTAATAGTTTGTTATTTGGAATAGTTAATTATTAGAATATGTTAAGTCTTAGTTAACTCTGAGATTCCAAAATTTATAGAGTACAAACAAACAATTAGCATTGAACACCAGAAAATAAATCATTAATGAATGTAAAATTTTAATAAAAGCTTTAAAAATACATTACAGGAATGTTTCCGATTTTCTTTTAAGAGCCGCAGGATTTTCTAATGGCAATTTTTAAACTTTATTTAAAAGCATTCCTTTTTAATATTTTACTAGAAAGCCAAAAGCATACAATCATTAGGTTGTATACAACAACACATTAATTTTTAACTATGCATGCAGTATTCGAAACTTAATTAAATTACTGCGGTTCACCAGTCTATCACAGATTTCTTTAAACATTTAATTTTCGGTTAAATTTGCTATATTTTCTAATGAGCAATTTGCCCAATATTTAAACTTTCTAATTGTAGGAATGTTGTGATGATATATTTTGAATTACTTCTATAATATTGATCAGCAATTACAATAAAATGTTTAATAGAAAATAATCCTCCTCTTATGCATAGATGGCAATAAATGAAATCTAAGTAATTTTCTAGAATAGGCTTTTCGCGCTGTTTGGTGTATAAAATGCTTGATAAATTCATTAGTACATTTCATTGAAAATTCATGAATTTGTTTTTATTCTCAATTTATTTTTGGTCTTTTAGTTAAACCAGAAACGTTTAATTTTAATTTACTGGATTTTTAATTTTTCAATTTATAAATAATTTTTTTGATATTGTTTTATTTGTCCAGAATAAGTGTTATTTAATCATTTTAAAGTATTTTCGCAATTGGCTCTATTTGCAGTAAAATAGCCTTCTGTAAATAGTAATGTCTTCTGAAATTTCTTTTACTTCGTTTCTTTTAAGACCTAATTTATCCAATTTATAATTATTTAATGAAGACCAGTGAACAAAAACCTCATTCACATTTTAGCTTGATACTCCGTTGATGTGCCCTTAACTTACTGCGAAGGATAGCGACCTCAAATTAGGTACTTCCTTTTTCCTTGTAGGCGGGAAAATTTTATTACACTTCCTTTATGGAGAAATAAAATATTCTTTTTTTATTTTAGTTTTATTTTCTTTCTTTCTTTCTTCATTTCTTTCTTTCTTTTTCATTTCTTTTTTTAGTTGGTCTAATTGGTTGCTCCCTCGATACAACATTGCAAGGTAATTATGCTGTTTTGTGGGAGTGGGGAAGGCATTAATTTCTTCTGGCTCAAGGGTGTATCATTGTGCGCGCTTCTATAGGGAAATCCAGCACTATAATCATGCAATTTTACATCTCTGAATTCACCGAAATCACGCTGCCGAATAATGATCACATGTAACGGAATGTTGATTGTTTTATTAATAGCAACGTTTTGGTAATCGAAGCTCACGAAAACCGGAGTCTAATCCATTTACAATATTTTTAATCTTCAATATTTCTTGCAACTACTTTTTTCAAACAGAATACCTTAATTTTTTTAAAACAACCGTTTTTCTCTGAATTTCGCTTTTAACAGCTGAATTTAAGCTAATTCCGTTTTTAATTTAACAGCAGCGTAAACTTCATTTCTGCAATGGACCATTTGATTAAAATATCTTCATTAGCTAGAGACAGACTGATCATGTTTTTTAAATAAACCCGGAATTTAAAGAAATATAATTAGGTTTAAAATGAGAGATTTAGAAAGTTTCTATAAAATAAGGTCATTCTCTTTGAAAAGCAATAAGATCAATTTTAATTTTGCAATTTGTTGTACTTTAATATTTTAACAATTTTATTAAATTTCGGAATTCCGGAATTTCATTTTTCTAGGATTCATCGAGACTTAATTTTAGGAATTACTTTGGTGAAAGACATCATACCTTACAATTATCTGATTTCTTTTCTGCCTATAAAGAAACTTTTTAGTATCAGAAATTACTAATATCCCACTCAATGACCTAGATATCAAATACCAGGTATTCTGCTATTGACGACAAACAACACAAATAAAATAACATATAGTTATTGTTTTCCTCACATTCAAACTTCAATTAAAAAAGTCTATACCATATAAAAAAGGCTATACCATAAGTTATGTGAAATTAACATAACGATGTGATTAAGTTGTACTTAACTTCTTCTTCCATTTCGTAGCTGATATTTACCAAAGCTTATAGTTTTCTGACAACATTCATCGTATTATCATTGTTCATCTGCAGAATGCATAGAATCTGAAGGTTCTGTGAAGCACTGGATGTCTTTTATAGTCCTTCTGTATTACGCGACAATTTAGAAAAAGATCTAAAGAAACTATAAAAAATACTTCAGTCAATTCACTGATACTTATTGCTCAATTTAATTTATATCTTTTGGTCCTAATCACTAGTAGCATAGAACATTTCTGCCTTTTCATGATTACTAAGTTTGATTTGTATATTCTCATGTTTAAATTATATTATGTCCAAAATCAGTTTGAGAAAATAGACAAATTATGCTACATTAAATTATTTTAGTCAGAACAAGAAATGTTGCTGGGAATACGTAACGCTTTCATCAAGGCCAAAATAATACAGCATCTTACGTCTACATATATCCCGTATGCATTTTTTGGAATCTGAGTAATTCATTATTTTGTATTAATTAAGTGTTTAAAAACGTTATTATAAAATTTTAAAAACTACCGTTAAACTTAACGGAAAATCCTTTATCTAAAAAGAAAGCTTTTAAAAATGCAATTAAAAAAGAATACAATTAAAAATGAACTAAACTGCTTTATAAATCTTTACGACAGATCAAACAGCATTTCATGAGATCGAAAAAAAGAGTTTCGAAAATAAATTTCAATAATAATTTCTGAGAATATATTGATTGATTGCTTAAAAAACAAACGAGTCATCGAGAATAAAAACTAAGATGTGGAAGCCCATCAAGATAGAAATATGTATTTATAGAATTATATTAAAAATTTATTATACTGAGAACAAATGAGGATAGCTAAATTAGAGAATGTAGTGAAAGTAGAGAAACAAAATAAATTGGATAGTACACACAACAATATAAAAAAATCATAAATTGAAAGAGGAACCTGAAAGTGGATTGCTATTAATTAAGTGGCAAGAAGCATAGCAGTGGTAGTTGACGAAATCAAAAGCTGAGAATTCTTTTGATTTTAAATTTTCAAAAGAAATTCATTGAAAAAATTCATATAGAAGAGCATTGAGAGTGTTATTGAGAAATTAGTTAAGCTTCTTACAACCACGATAATATCTTTATATTAAACTACAGTCATCCCTCGACTTACATCAGGGTTCCGTCCCGTTCGGTAGGACGTGAGTCGAACGGACGTAAGTCGATACAATAAATCAATAGAGTTATAGGGGTTAGGGACACTATTATTATACTGTCCTAAACACTGTATCTTTCACTGCTATTGGATTGTTAACAATTGTTATTGATAAAAAAAGAACAATAATAACGATGAAAGAGAGAAGAAGAGACCGTAATATTCACCAAGATCGCTGCAAAACTTTGTAGATTAGATTAGAAAATCTGCTTCCTCGCTATCGTCGATTTAATTTATCGTCATATCCTTTCACAGCGTTATTCTATCCTTATTTTTCAAAATGGTCGTCACTCTAGAATGAGACTATCAGAAGTTATGTGATTTGTTCGTCAGAAATTAAATTTGTTAAATTTAAATTTGACCATCACAATGACGGGATTAACAACTTCATGCCGCTTTATAATTTAAAACTTCGTTTCAAGATCAACTGCTCACTTCTGTGATTCTTCACTATGTTTTTTGATTGGGCGTGTAGCACAAAATATTGTGAAATATTTAATGATAAATAAGCTGTTTCTCAAATACAAATTAGATGAACTATTGAAGACACGTGCCGATTGCAGACTGCCGAGGGAAGTTGCCGCTGAATGGGATGCGCATGATACATTGTTGTTAAATAGAAACCTTTTTACTTTACGATCGCTTGCGTCTTGTTGGAAAGTACGATCGAAAATGTTACTATTCTCTTATGAGATTACGGACGTATCTTCGAGCGGATGTAACTCGAGAGATGACTGCATTAAATTAAAAGAAGACTGGAGAGAAAAGGGTAAACTCTATGCTTTGTTGTAGATTTTAGAATGATTTCTGATTCTGATGTGATTATTAATAAAAAATATTAAGAATTACATAAAATACTTACAGAAAAACTTTAATAACGATATCCACGCAGAACGAAGAATTCCTGAAGAATTCCCAAAGGAGTAAGACGGAGTATGCGTGGTTAGGCCCGATATTACCCATAATTATTATTTTAGCGAAAGTTTTAAGAAAGAAATATTCTGGACGTTTAAAAATTCATGGTTTGAGAATAATTTTAGCATAATATTTTTGTAGATGATACTATAGCACAGGAGTGGAAAATAGAATTCAGTAATATGAAAAAATCATTTAAAATTTACTGATGATTATCAATTAGATTTAAACCTAAACAAGACAAGAATAAATATATCTAGAAGTGATATAAAAACAGGAAAAATGTTTTTCATTAAGTATTTTTTTTTTTTTTTGCGAGTGCCCGGGCTCTTAGTATTGAAACTAAGGGCCACAACAAAGGGCGAGATAGTGAGCGGTTGACCGAAGAATCGTTGCCCAGAATCGTTGCCCGTAGGAGGCAGCTCACAATATACCCGCAGAAATGGACGAAACACAGAAGAAGAAAGAAACAACCATGCCACGATCGTGATTCGAACCCGGGTACCGGCACACCGCCGTCTAGACAGCACGGCCACGCCAGCACCGCAAACTACATAGTATATATAAGGAAAAGAAATTTATACATTGATAAATTTATACATAAGCAAAAAAAGCCAAAAAATGGGAGTTAATTAGACTCTATAATAAAATGCATATAAAACTGGAATATTGAAAATTTTTTACTTAAGAATATGGTAAATAGTGTAGTTTCGTATGAGGTGGAATTACAAGCATTTGTGGGTATGAAGATACACTGTTCCTATTGAGTTAGGATTTTGGTTTTTTGGATATATTAACATTAAGTTTGTTTTATTGTTATTTATTATTATTCTATTGTCGTACATCTATTTTTGTGTCTTTAGAAGGTTCTTCTGTAATCTATTGGTTGCATTAGGAATTCGTTTATCCCTAAGTATATATCAGAATCTTCTCGGCATATTTTCATATCGCTACACTTTATTTCATTAAAAGAACCTTAATTTATATTAAAAATAATATAGGTTCTAAATGTGATTCCTGAGGTACGCCTTTCAATACTTTACTCTTTTTGCTTATAGAATTCTTGATAGCAACAAATATCGTTCGTTTTTGTTGAAACTTTTTAAACTTTCAAGTGCAACTCCTTTAATGGCAATATTGGAAATTTTTTTATCTTTGATCATCTTTTATCGTTGATAAAGATGGGATTTTTCTCATTATTATCAACGATGTTATTCTATCTTTTTTTTGGATTACATATCTCGTTTTTTTTTTGATTTCCTATCTGTGAATCTCACAATAACTGGAAAAGGTTTCTTTATGACACTATCTCGTAATTTATGTTGTTTATATTTAGCTTCTTTTTACAGTTTCTTAACAACTTCCTCCATGTTTTCTTCTCTGTTGTATTTTATATCATGAACCTCAATGTTGTTTCTCCGAGAGTACTGTTCTTATTGTTCTAATTTATCGTCCAGCATAGATATTTGTCCTTTCATTTCTCTCTTTTCTAGTGAAGCTTTTATTTAATTTTGTTTTAGTTGTTTTTTTATCACTTCCCAGTAATTTGAATCATTTGAATTAAATGCCTTACTTAAGTCAATAGAGAGCTTTAATAGGAATTCATTTTTATTTAAATATTCATTAATTTCATTACTTCTAACCAAATAGTGGTACTCTATTTTTTATAAGCATATTGCTCATGATTAATTAATTTTATTTTTTCGAAATAACTTTTCCGTTTTGTAGAGAGGTAATTTTGTATTACTTTATTAAATACAGAATGTAGAGCAATGGATCTATAATTTGTTAAGTTATGATACTTTGAAATATTGGAACAATTCTTGTTATCTGTGTTGATCTGTGTCTGGAATATTTTATTAATTACAATAGAAACAATTTCTTATAGATAGTTATATTGTTTGATCTCACTCAGGTTTTGATTATCTATGCTTATGGATTTTGTGTTTTCTAGATTTTTTATAATGTATCGATTTCTGTATTAAAAGGTTTTTGAATAAGCAATGCCTTTGAACATTCTGTAGTACTGTATATAGCTATTCTACAGTCAGCTATGGTTGTAGTTAGCTATCGTCTCAGTAAAATTATTACAAAAAATACTACATAATTTATTAGCTTATTTGGTTTCTTAAACTTCAATACTACTTATTACAAGATTAATTTCTTTATTATCTTTTTTCTCCTACGTACAATGTTGTTTATTTCAATCTATTATTTAATTTGATTCAGTTTTATAAGTAAAATTTCCATACTCTCCTCTAATCTTCTTCCTAGAGTTCATAATTATTTAAAGAATAACCTCTTCTTACCTCTTCATCTTAATAAGAGAATGCGACTTCATACAAAGATAGAAAAATTTTCGGAAAGTTTATTTACGCCATTCCTATTTCAAGCCTAATGTTTAAAACTATTTACAATGGGATTTGCATGATGATTATAACAAACGAGTGCAAATTGTTGCGTTACATTATAACAAACAAGCCCAATATGTTGTCTCACATTACATATGTCACTATTATCTAATAATGTTTAAATAGATCAAGAAAGATTTGATTACAAAGCTAATTCATCAAAGGATACTTTCTTGTTTGATTGTTTTAATGAAATATTTGATGTCTTGTCTGCTAATTTCACAAACCTTGCATCCAATTCAACCCCCTCATTCCTGTTAATATTCTTCTCTTTTGTGATTCTAATAATAACACTGTCGACTATTTTCCTAGATTTGGTCTCTTTTTCCGTGTAAAGAATTTCAACTACCTTAATAATGCGATGCCCGAATTTTATGCGGTGTTTTGCTATCTCTGATTTAGCAATTTGGTCAAGTTTTATATTATAAGCGTGTTCTCGAACGTGCTCCCTTATCGTTCCTTTCGTCTCTCCAATATAAAAATTATTAATATTATTAATATTAAGTGCTACAATTAATCTTGTAAACCACTCCCATTTGACTGTCTTTTTCAATTGATTTAATTTGCTGCGTAAAATGTTTTTTAATTTGTTGTTGTATGCAAAACCCAACACTATATCTTATTTCTTCAAATTTACAAATTTTTCTCAATTTTAGACTATTGCTATTAGCATATGGAACCTTCCTTAACCTTCCTATCTTTCAACTCTTTAATATTGAATTTGTGGCAATTATTTATTCTTTTATTTATAAAAGAATCAGTGTAATAATTCTTTTCAATATTTTTTTCATATTCATGATACTATTTTCAAAATCCTCTTGCAAATTTGTGAATACATCAAACCTTCTTACATAATTTTCAATAATATGTCTCTTCATTTGCCAGCTGTGTTCTGATTTAAAAATTTAAAATGTAATCACTCATAAAACCTTTTCTGTAATGTTTCAACCTTAGATTATTGCCTGTTTTGGTCAAGATCATATAAAAAAAAATTAACTTATTACACTATTCTTCCTTCTTAAAATTCAGATCCTTATTTATGGTTTATTAAATAAAAATAAACTACCATCTGTGGGTGCTACCATCTGTGGGTGCTACCATCTGTGGGTGTCTGAGATGGTCGTTGCGATCTCTTTATGGTCTTATCAGCCACAGAATACTCGACGAATTAATTATCGTAATTTGTATTTTCAGTTTTCCTGAGATTTAGAAGTTCTAATCCATACATATTAATAATTTTCTTCTTCACTTTGGTTTTTGCTTGCCAAAGGAGTTGTTTTGATTTTATAGTTATATTATGATTGATAAAGATGGATCTCTCTCATTATTGTTAACGATGTTATTGCTTATAATTTTCTTTTTTTTGTTCGATTTCCTATTCGTGAATCTCACATTAACTGGAAAACGTTTTTTTATGACACTATCTCGTAATTTATGTTGTTTATATTTAGCTTCTTTTTTCCAGTTTCTTAACAACTTCCTCCATGTTTTCGTCTCTGTTATATTTTATATCATGAATCTCAATGTTGTTTCTCCAAGAGTACTGTTCTTGTTGTTCTAATTTATTGTCCAGCATAGATATTTGTCGTTTCATTTCTGTTTTCTTGTGAAGCTTTTATTTAATTTTGCTTTAGTTCTTTTTTTTTTGTTATCAATTTCCAGTAATTTGCATTTTTCCGTCACTTCATTCTATTTCTGCAACAAAAATTACAGAGATTCTTTTATAACTTTAAAGTCATCTTTTAGTGACCAAGTGTTATAATTTCTTCGTTAGCTCTTTTATTAGTTGAGACCCAGTATTTTACTAGCTGGCATCTCAGGATAGCTATTTCTAGCTCTTTAGCGTTCATCAGCTGAGAATAGTCACCATTAAAACAACAAGGTCTCAGTATGGAGGTGATTGAAATGTTCTTTATTTATGTTTTTTTATGTATTTATTATTTTATGTTTTTTCCCTGTTCATCTACGTAATTGCTATGGTTGCATTCGGAGTTAGTTTTCATGTTTTATTTGTTATTTTCTGGAATTTTCTGCAGATTTCGCATTGCCAGTTTTTGTTTCACTTTTTAAATTTACTTCTGTCGGTTTTTTTAAGTTATTGAGCAATTGCAGTGAAAGCCTCGACTGCAACTGTAAGAGAAGACTTCTTGTTCGTTAATGGCTTCCTTCCATAACCACCATCCTCCATTTTGTTTATTTCTTATTTAGTATTTGCACTTTAATAATTTTTCAGGTTTAAGCAAGAAGTTAATTGGAATTTTAAAGGCGCGATAACTCAAGGAAAAAGGCAGGAATTAAAATAAACTTCAAATTTAAGATTCAGTCGTTTTGTCTAAACTTGAAGTTAGTGATATTCATTTACTGTACCAATTTAAATAATATCCAAAGCATTTTATTGTTTATAGTCAGCTCATTACATCGGAAGCGTAGTGGTGTCTCAAACAAAAAAATACACAATGAAAAACTCACCAATGAAAAATTAGTGAGAAAATTCATGTGCCAGCAGTGCGCAGGCCTCAATGAATTTTTTTTAAAGCATAAAAATTTAAAGCATTTGAATTATTAATAATAACAATGGGTAAGACCAAATTACTTACAAGTGACATCCTGGAACAGCTGTTTCACGCTCATTGGCGATCTTGTTGTTTACTGTGACTTCTCCTGGCTGATGATCGCCAACGAAGGTGAAACAGATGTTCCAGGATGTCATTCGTAAATAATTTGGTCTCACCCATTGTTAACATTGTAGAGACTTCATTAGACTATGAAATTCTCTTGGTTACATTGCTTACAACTCCTGGGAGTCCTACGCAAAAGCAAGAAAAGAATCTTACAAAAATTCATTATTTTTAATTGTTTGTATTGCAATATGTAGACTATTATTTGATAAACCTTCCAACAAGGAAGCAACATTATACTGACGGATATGTAGCATTTACTAGCATTGAAGTATTCCACATAAAAAAAAATAATCCAAAATTCCAAATTTCCAAACAAAAAAAAACCTCTTGCTTTTTTTAATGTATAAATTTATTCTTCCACAATTCACTGTATTTGTTTTTATCTTTTACAAAAAAAGAAAACCAAAAAGATTTTTAGACAAAGAGAAAGACAAAAAAAGAATAACTGACAAAAATTATTCTATATTCGTATGTACTCTGAGCTGTCTTTCATATGTCATAACAGCATATTAATTATTATCAGTTGTCATGTGTCATTATAGCATTTTAATAAAAAACATGTCATTTGTTTCCATTATCTAATATTGGCCATCAACTAAATTTCAAAACGTCATAAACATAACCACAACCCATAATTTTATCTCTTTGACTGTAATGGGCGTATTCTATAGATTTGGTGGTATATACACAGCCGTGTAAATATAAAAGGACTTCAAATAAATAAAGTATACCTGTAATTACATTTAAATAGCGCTTTTTAAAAAGTGTTTTTCAATAATTTCTTATTTTTTTTTTAATTTTGGAAAAAATTTAAAAACGCACATTACTAATGTAAACAACAACAACAACAACAAAAGCATTTCGCTTGAAACTTATTATTTTTGAAAGAAGAAAAAAGAAATAAATAAAGGAATTAAAACCAGAAAATCAGATTACTAATTCCAATCAGTAATGAATTTGGAAATTCCAATATTATTGATTCGAATGTTATCAAGCTGGATCCTAGATAAAGCTTGAAATATTCCAGTGTTTTCTTCTGAATTTTGTATTATTTGTTATGATCTATCCACATAAAGACTCAATCGGAAAGTTTTGAGGTAATTGTCTCAGTAGATCTAAAGTGTCCAAAAAGTTTTTAGCTATTTCAAGCATTAGATTTCATTTAATACTGTTTTTTTTAGGTAAGCTTTTAATTCTGTAATTTTTTCTGTATTTTTATACTTCTGTATTTTTTCAATTCTGTATTTGAACTTTTGTTTGGTTCTAACCACTTGGTAAGAAACTCAACTTTGAATCTTGAGGTAAAAGAGTTTGAACATATTCCTTTCATTCTCTATTGAAACTACGATGAGAGGATATAAGCGAAAGATCCACAGAGTATTCCGCTATACCTATAGTGTTTCCTTATATTAAAACCAATAAAGTATCATTTTAAAATATTTTATTCCCTAATGCTCTATTCTAATATTACATTATAAGGAAACTAAGACAACTCAATGTACAGCTACTAAATGTACAGAAAATGCAAGAATGAGTCAGTAATTTTCTTACTCCAAGTAATGTTGCTCAATATTTCGGTTTGAACCGTCCCGAGAAATTTAGAACTTCATTAATACATTCGCATTGCTGTCGTGTCCATCTCACAAGCCAGTGTTTCGAAAAGGAATAGAAAAAAACATCTGAAGTAGAGAAGTTCTCATTAATTCTTACATTTTTTTATGTTAGGTGGGACACTTTTTTTGATTTTAGTATTCATAAGGAAGTAACTTCTAAAGTAATTAAGATAAAAATAATAGTAACTAAAATAAAATGTTCTTAGTAGACGATGGGTTAAAGCATCATATGGTGTCATTGTCTTCAGAAATTAAGCAGCACAGAAGGAAAGCTGAGTTGTTCGACCGCCTTTAACCCGCAGATCAGAAATCCGGTATCAAGTGATAGAGACATGGATGAAACCTGGGACCGCTCAAGTAGAAAATAGATGGAAAAAATTCTGCGTCAGAGTTTCCCCAAGTTAAGTGTGTTACCATTTCAGCTCCGAGACTCGCTGTTAGAATATAGAAATAAAGTAATTGAATTAAAAATAGTAATAAAGGTTAATGATGTTAAATTTTAATGAAGTTTAATGCAGTTCAGTTTTTAATAGCTATCTACATGGAAGTGCAAAGTATATTTGTATATATTTTCTTTACTCTTATATCTTTTCTTTCCTTTTACTTGCATATTTTCCGTAGAAGTCATTTTTAATAACACAACTTTAAGATTCTTATTATGAATATCAGTAATTACATAATATTTTGTTAAAGGCTGCCTGATAATTAACGATGATTTTGGTATAATGATACGCAAGTATCGAAATGTTAAAATTTTCTTTTAGAAATGTTTTTGCGTTCGACAGTCATTCTTCAATTTCTTGTAAAAAATGAAAATATCAAAAGCTTTTCCTATTAATATTGATTTTTTTATTGTGTTTTTATATGAACTGAAAATTCCTCAGATATTTTTTTTCTTTTTCCATAAATTATGATGTTGCCTTCACACTGACTTGTTTATTATCATTTAATCTATCATTTTTTTATCATTCACAAAGAGAAAAGATTACTACACTGTTTTCATTTTATATACGGATTAATTTGTTTTTACTTCTAAAACATGAAATTTATCTACAAATTCTATTTTAGATGTACTAACTTATTCATACTTTGCAATATTCTTGTATCCAATTCGATCAATTCACTGCAACACCAACAGCAACAGAGGTTAACAAGTTTTTTTTTTTTTTTAAATTGAAACAAATAAATATTAGCATCAAATATTACCTATACCAGCGGTTCCCAACCGTTGGGTGGTGACCCACTAGTGGGTCGCGGAAGGGTTACAGGTAGGTCGCGACTTGATCCTAAAACTATCACAAACCATCGAATAAACCATCAGAAAAGATCAGAAAAATTGAAAATCGATCATATATAAGGAAGGGATACGATACAAATATGGTTTTATTCTATATTCTTCTATTCCCATATATATGGAGGTATTCCGATAAGGAAAGGTGGATCGGCAGCTGAAAAAGGTTGGGAACCGCTGATCTATACCAATATTAATGTTCTAAATTGATGATTATCTATTGGCTTGTAAATTTAACTTTATTTAATATTTTTTTGTTAATTAAAGATCTACTGCTATTCTAGTATGAGGTAATACCTACATCAACGTTTTGATTGCAATGCATTACTGTCAATTCCACTGATGCTTCTTACATCTTAACCTAATTTGATTAATATCAATCTTTGGCTTGCTTGATTCTCAGCAGACATTAGCTTTTGGTCTTCATGTGGGTGAGGTTTGTCTTTGGTATGAACTGAAGTAAGTTCTTGATTAAGCTTCATAAATATTGTAAATATATAAATGTATATAAATATAAATGTATATTGTATACGAGCAGATCTTTATGTCTTGTGATAGAGCAAACCAGTTCGTATTACCTTTCAAAAATTACGTTCTGTAAGTTTTTTCAAAGTTTTTAATTCAAACCTTTTTCCATGCATCACAATTGCAGTCCAATTTTAGAATAATCAATATAAAACCAATAGATATTTTTTTCAGGGATGGGAGAGACTCACGACCAAAACAATTAGCCAATACTTTTAAGTTCAATTTTAAATCAAAATTTTACCAAGCATTAAGATAATAGATATGGCAGTTTTTGTGACTTTCATTCAAACAGACACATAGACAAAAATATGAATGTGAATACCGGTATTTGTTTAATCAATTAATAATTAATAGAACAAACAAATAATATTGTCTGCATTTACTTCATTTCACCAAAAGAATATGCAAAATTAAAGTTCTAAGCTGTAGTTTCTACTGATGTAAGATATATTAATCCAAACATTTTAATCTTTCCTGCAATTGCTTTATGTAGTATAAGAGGCAATCGACTGTAAGCATTCACCTACCTTCCCTGATTATCATTTTACTGCAATATGAATAAATTTAATCTTGTAAGTTCTTTAAAATTCCTAAAATTCTTTAAAGATGATCCTAATTTAAGCTTATCTTATTAAGGAGCTAATACACCCTAATTTAAATCTATTCTAATAGAAAGAAAAATATAAAAACATTGAAACCATTTTTGATAATTTTAATAAATGTTGCCGAAATAAAAATCACCTTAATACAACAAACATCCCAAAATTTTAAGAATTTTTTTATATTTTATATTTTATATATATATATATATATATTTCTATCTCAATATATAAGCATAATCTCAATATTAATATGTATATATTGTGATGAGTTTTATATTTGCATTTATATATTTATTTCTATTT
>JAFIDM010002131.1:41067803-41082259 GCA_023159025.1 Thereuonema tuberculata | reverse complement strand
TTTAGTAATATAAGTTAATTTTTATTCTTATATTCTTTACGTTCTAAATTTAAATTGCAAATGATTGATTGATATCTTTGCTTTTCTAAACTCGAAGGATGAGCTTCCAGTTTGGACATATATATATATATATATATATATATATATAATAAACTGATTAGAAGCATTTTGTCCGGCTAACTTCTTCGTAAAAATACCTTGAACTTTCGTAATCTAGCCATTTCCTTATTAGGTTTAACAATCATCAGTATTCTGAACAGATTAATCCTACTTAAAATGTAAATACAGAGAACCTCCAATTCCATTTAGAAATCACTCATTGCAGGACATGTAGACACCGCTTCTTTCTACAATGAAGAGATCTCTACAGGCAATGGAAATAGGACTATTGATCCGCATAATAATGGAGGTGGTGTCGTTTAGTCCAGGTGGGGAAACTAATAGGAAAATCCCTAGGCTCCATCAGGACTCAAATTGGACTCTTCATTCTTAGTAATCGACTTACTAATTGAACAGCGTCTCTTGCTTAATGTGGAAGATCAAAAATTACAAATCTTCACAGGAAAAGAGTAAATTCTTGTTTTAAAGAGAGGTTTTTGAAGTTGTAAAAAAATATAAAACTAATTAAGTCTAAACTTTCAAATTCATGATCAATTGATAAAGTGGATCTGGTATCTTGAAGACGCTTTTCGGAAGAAAATCACACAACCAAACATTCTTAACCACTTAATTTTCACAATTTGATTATTTCCAAGATCATGATCATTGCTTGATCGCAGAACTAACAAAACTCGTTATTGTAAAGAGTACAGAAATGGTTGAGATTATTTATTATTATCGAATTAAAAATGGATAAATTTTTAAGGGAAATTTTTTTAAAATCGATGATTTCTTCCCACTGATTTTATGATATTTTTTTATAGTACTTCGTGTAATTATATAAAAAGAACAACAACAACACTTTTTGTTAGTTACTATATTTGAATTTTTTCTGAATAATCATAATCAAACATTGAATAATCATACAACACGTTTTTCTCGAAAACTTTTCATTTCCAGACCCATAGGAAGTTTTTTGTTTGTTTACAGGAGTAGAACCTACGGCTCAATTTTTGACCCATCTTTTGGAATCCACCTGCATGTTTTTTGTTTTGTGTCTGGTTTTGAAGCATGTTTTATTTAGTTCTGTTACTGAGTCAGATATTTAGAAATATTGACTAATACTGTCCCTAACTTTTAAAAAGCAACTCTGAATGTGGAAAATCAAAACAATTTTTTTAATTACATTTCATCTGATGAAACTACAGAAAATGTAAATTAATATGCAGATGTTAGTTCAGGTACCATTGGAATGGAGTAAATGAACACTATATAATCTCATTAGCAAATTATGATTTTAAATGTCTTTCTGATATGTAAATAGAGACTGAAGGCGTAAGCAGGTTACAAAAATAAATTGTACTTTAAAATCTTCTCTCTGTAACATGTTATTCACCTTATTATTTTAATCATCAGAGTCCATTATCACCAGTTTGTTTGATTTAGTTATGTCTGATTTAGTTATGTATCTTGACTTCCCTTTCATTATTTTCTTTATTATTCTTTCTTCATATAACGATATATTTCTGTATTTCTTTTGTTTTTATTTAAATTTTAAAGAAGTTGATAGAAAACCTCTTTCTTATCTATTACTAGTTCTTTTATCGTTTATATTTCTTTTATTACTTTCATCTTCTTGTAATCTGTATTAATATTAAAGTCCAAACCTTTATTAAGCGCTGGAATCTCCGATGTGTTTAAAATTGTACTCAATTATTTGCTGTAGTGAATACAGGAATTTTAACTTGTGTCCTATCAAAGGAAATCCATTTTCCTTTATTTTGTTTTGTATTAATGGAACATATTTTTTGATTGAAATTAATCAATCTTGTGATCTAGAAAAATAAAAAAAAAATCGTTTATGCTATAATATTCATATCCAAAAATAATTCGAAAATCTCAAAAGTTCCTTTCATTGTGGTTTTCTGAAATTGTAAATCTGTAATTACTATCCATCTGTAACTTACTATATTATCAAGATGTAATTAAGGAATAAATCTTTAAATGATAACAAACAACTGTGGTTATTTTTGAACAGAAATGTAATCTATCTTTCAAAGAGCAAAACAGAAAATTTTATCAAAATAAAAAGTTCATAAACAAAATTGTAGATTACCTCTGACAGATGGAAATATCAGAAGTTGTTGACTCGTTCCGCGTCAGATATTGCGAATTTTTCTGTGTTATGGTGTGACGACCAAAATGATATCACCTTGAAAAGTATCCCAGGTCAGAGACCTGTGATTATTGCACAACCTCCCCTATCGTTGTTACATAGCATTAAGATCTGTGCGCTATCTCGCAAATAAGGAGACCTGCAATAGGTGTTGCCATCGGCTCTGATGGCAGATCTGTTACACGAAGAAAAATATGATGCCCAGGCTGATCTCAATGGCTCTCTGCTTCCGACAGCTGGAAGGAGATCTCCAAAAAAATGGCACCATCCACCCCCTCCCCCAACACCCGAGGGCGTTGTCCAGTCACACTTAAAGAGCTAAATATTAAAGCAGACATCACAGCAAGATTGAGTTAACAGCGGAGTAGACTGTAGAAATCACGCTGCTCTGATATAATAAGTTATTACTAATAACAGATAAAAAGATTTTTCTTTATGGTGTGCTTAACATGCATGCGATTGTAATTATACCCAGAAGAAATTGCAGCAATTGAAACAAGTTGTCTTAAAATAAAACAGCAATCTAAATAAAATTTTAATAAAATATAATAAGATTTGTTAACATTCTAGGTTGTGAAAAGTTGAAGGTAACAAATATCTGCACAATAAACTCTTAATATTGAAAAATATACAGTTTTGTGAAAGATAATGTGTGAAACATAACAACATAAAAATTACGTTAAAATTAAGAAGAGAAGTAAATTTGTGGAAAAGAAAAGGAAATAAGAAAAGGAAAACGAAATTGACATAACTGCAATATCTTTTTTATTCAAAATAAAGTTAATTTTCTAATATGTAGGGCATTTATAAGTCTAATAGAATATTATAATACCAATCACATTATATATGAAAATTAAATAAAAAACAAAAAACAAAGAATAATCTCAATTTACTAAAAACAAATTTATCTAATATTTTATAATTTCAGTGGCAATTATAAGCACAACATTACTGTTCGATTATAGCCTCTATAATCAAGCAACATGACTGTTCTATTAATTAAATCTGATTCAAGTTTGATATTTTCATTCCCAAAAATCTAGAAATCTAGAAATGTTCACATATGCATCAATCAATGAAATATAACTAGGTCTACTTAAAATAAAAAATATATCTCAATCAGCTTCAAACTTTTTTATTTTTTTGGAATTAAATGGTATTTATCAACGATTTTTAGTACAAAACAAGAATTAAAATAATGTGTCTTTACGCACTTAAATAATAATTAACAAATTTACTTCAAATTTCATATTTTAGATTTTTGTGTTATTATGATACTTGAATATATTTTGGGTTGGAAAACTCAATTTTTACGGCGACACTCAAAAAACTTTGGACAAGATACTATGTCCACATTAATAATTAAAATAATAATGCAGTAATGTGCATCAAATTTCACATTTAGGAATTTCAGATTTCAAAATTTTCAAACTTTTCAAATTATGGAGATTAGTTTTTTAGTGCAGTCTGACTTCGATTCGATTTTTGTAATGAAGTTTCAAGGGCCACAGTTTGTATGCAACAAAATGCTATGCCCTTTAGTATCCATAACTAAAATAATATACAAGTTTACTTTAAATTACATATTTAAGTAGTCAGTATTATTATATATATCCAATAGATTTTACCGTTCATAAATCAAACTTTTCGAATTGGGACGATGTAAGAAGATTGCACTGATCTGTATGAAATTTCCATTTATAAATGTTCAATGTTCCTAACTAGTTCTGCTTAAAGTTCTGACTTAACTCCAAAATTAAGCCTTAATTAAGCAAACATATTGTATCTAAATCAATAATGCATTATTGCAATTCTTACAACATTTGAATATGATTAGATTTGTTTGTAATATATAAGATATTTAATGTCAAATTAAATATTGTTTGGTTTGAAGCCAAAAGTTTCTGGCGGAATATATTAATTAATCTCCGAAACTGCCGATAGTTTATACAGAAAAAGTACTGCATTTATTCCATTGCTTTAGATTTAGAAATCGATTGAATATCAATTGACTGACCGCATTAAATTCAATGGTTGGAAATTCTTTGTCACACACTTACAAGAAGAAATTGCTAACAATGAAAACCACAATCATTAAACTTTTCTAATGGGTTTCGTTATCTAACAACTATTTCTTACAATTCCATACTGAAAACAAATAAAAGCAAGTTATCGATATACCCATAAACTGTAATGTATGGTTGGAAAAAAATATTTATTATCTTTATCTGGCATCACTGTGTCCATCGAAATTTTAAACACCTAATACAGTCAACGTAACTTTTTGTTCCGCACTAAATTAGGAAAGTTAAAAATTTTATTGGAAACTTTTGAATAAAGAAATATTTCATTTAAATTCTTCATAATATAAACAGAATAATATTTAATATAAACTTTGTGTTAACAACAAAGAAACCGACTGTCAACTTTAATTACTGAAGATATATATTTTTCAATGCTCCTGAACAGAATTCAAGGCTTTTTAAAAGATTCCGTTGTTGAATGAAAAGTGGGAAGCTTTAATAAAAGACATTCAAATCAGTTCCTGCTCTTAGGTTATTTTAGTGATTTCAATGAGTAAATTAAATTCCTGAAAGGTGGTGCAGAGTGATCAATAGAATTTAATTTATTGCTTGGTAAAGCAAAAGTCATTCATGAATTTTCTTGCATTTCTCGTTAAAAATTAAAAACAAAGTTCATCCTCATCTTATGTTGATTACGGATACCATAGTGTTTTCAATTTGGTAGTTTTAGAGGATTAATGCACACTAAGAGGCTTCAAATGTCATCTTTTAATAAGAGAAGCGAATGTTTGTTCATTGAATTGAAAACAGTTAGGATTGAATTTTTTTCTTCACGATAGTGGTTCAGAAATGGTAGGATGGTTTACAAATATGTACTGTACTGTTCACATAAACATTATCCTGTCAATATCACAATCCCCAGATGTCTGAATTTCAGAGATAGAAAGTATTTTTGTGATTTTTCTCTTAAGAACGAAATTGTCATAGAAACAATATTGAAGTTTAAAAGTAGATAGAAGATTAGCCTACTTACAGCAGTAAACAAGATAAGTTCACAGTTCGTGTCTCAGTAAATGCTAAAAGATACT
The DNA here is from genome assembly GCA_023159025.1 of Thereuonema tuberculata. Lineage (NCBI taxonomy): Eukaryota > Metazoa > Arthropoda > Chilopoda > Scutigeromorpha > Scutigeridae > Thereuonema > Thereuonema tuberculata. The sequence goes on along the minus strand of JAFIDM010002131.1, from coordinate 41,076,872 downwards.
AACGTTTATTTAAGACAATGAAATCATATCTCAGTGTCATTGTTAACAGGACATCCCTTGTATCTAAGAATCGCTGCACACCCAAAAAACATGACCTCAACGAGTTTTGAGATTATCTAAGTGATCTCTTCATCAAATGTTGTCTTCTATTGGCTCAATGAAGTGCAGCCTAACAATACAGACAGAGAATAAATCTTGATTAAGGATGGAACATGGAGAAGCTATTTTTGATTTATACTTACTTCTTATGTTTGTTCTTTTCTTTATATATTTTATTGGGTTTCAACAAACTTCTTTATACCATTTCATAGCTCTGCATACCATTTGTATGTGAAAAACATTTCTGAAAAAAGATTGTTGCTAGCTAGAAAATAATTAATGCGCTTCTTTTTAGCAGAAAAGATTTAGTCGCTCATTAAAATCCTTTATTAATCGCTAATTAATTCAGAACACTAATATTATTAAATGACATATCTAATTTATTTAGTGCAATTCATTGAATAGTCCTAAGGCCGTGACGGATCATGAACATAGATCTCGTTGACTAGCACACACATATTAAATATCTTTAACATGCATAAGGCAGTTGCTGAGATTTCACGTTTAATTCATTGTTCGGATAGTTGATGATGGTTTCTTTACTTCTCAAAAGTACACCAAATGCCATTTTTTAAGCTAAACCTCATTAAGCCTAAAGAGGTTTGGCTGAAGAACATTTGCCTAAAGAGTTCGGAATATTCTTTAGCTATTCATCCTAAAAGAAGAATCCCCAGGGCTATGCCAGTCCTCTTTCAAACAGGTACCGCTGACTGTCACTGAGATTAAGGGCGGATAATCCTGAACTTTGTCTCAGGAATCATCTCTGTTTCGGAAGTGAACTGGATATCGTTATGTATCTGATTAAAAACTTCTAGAATGTTGTCTAACTCGGTTCTATCTAAAATTATAAATGTATCGTCCACGTACCTACACATGAACTTTGTATGTAGACTAATTAAGTCAATGTTCCATAGTTGTATCTCAATGAAATTCATAACTATTTCAGGATGGCTGAGGATGAGAGACCCATGAATATACCTTTAGTTTGTAAGTAAACATCACCATTAAAAATAAACCATTGCAATTTAAAAATAGTGCCAACCAATCTTTGTATTTTACCAACGTCCGTTAGACCTTTCCTGCAGTAATCATCAATATTTAAATTAAAAACATATTCTATGGCTTCATTGATCAGATTAAGTGACAGCGCTGTGTATAACCCAACGACATCAAAAGAAACCATGAAGGAATCAGCATCACATTGAAATTCTCTTAACCTATTTAGAAAACTAATATTATTGTTCACACAAAATTTGGACATATAATTTAGTTGCTTTAACTCATTAACCAAAAGTTTAGAATTTTTAAAAATCAATTCAATTTGCAATTGAAATACTTGTATATTTTTTTTTTAATGTACGATGTAACCCACTGAAGTTTTTTTGGATGGTCCAAAGAAATTAAGTTATTTCCACAATTAAACTCCAGCTCAGATAACTGTGACGGAATGTGAATGATTTTCATCGAGCCAATCAGAATGATGTCGCTAAAATTTCGGTATCTTGTGTCTTGAGGGTGATATCTTCATTATATGTATACAATCTGTTTTGATTCTATATACTATATATGTCTCATATCGATCGTCAATGCTATGATATTATTCTGCTGAATATAAATTAGGTAGAGGAAATTATCTTAAAACCATCAATTGCACTTGAAGATTAAAAGTAAATAAAACAGTCTAGACTACAATTCTTCTGTTGATTCAGCCAGCTGAAGCATTCAAATTAACAAAGCTAAGTTAATCTGAGAGAAATTACTTCAGTGAGGAACGAATAAAACTAAAACAACTCTATCGTTCAAGTGTTCTGTATATTTAATATCCTAAATATAATTCTACCGTTCATAAGTTTCTGTCTTTGGATTTTAACATGGTTCAGGAATTTTAATATATATAATTATATGTATTAGAATTAATCATGTTAAATATATAATATTTTTATATAATAATCAGCTCATATAATACTCAGTAGAGATCTAATTCTTATTTTATATCTATATATTTCAATATTAATCATCAAAAAGTGCCTCAATAAAAGAAGTAATAAAAGAAATGGTAGGTTTATTAACATACACTTCTGGCAATATTTGGGAAGCTTTACCTCATCAGGACAAAAAAAGAAACTTTCATCTTTAAAACAAATTTCAGCATACTAAGCCGACTGATAGGATTTTAAAACTTGGATCTGGATACGATCTCAAGAGATAGCTTGCATGATGGCTTTTTTTCTTTCGAAGCATTTCTCTGTTTTGCTACGACTGCATTCGTATTTGCACTAACAGCACAATTTGGCTCAAAAACTCCAAAGATATGTCTTTATTTAAATATCAGATATGAATTCAACACGTATCATTTTATGTGATAGATTATTCGTATTTTTTTATTAATAAAAACTTACATTTATCTTACTGCTTTCTGTTATCTGATTTTTTTAGTTCTTCTCTTTCTTTCTCAAGTCTTCTTTTATTTTCTATTTATTTATTGACTTATAATTTTATCATTTATTTAGTTATGTCATCCGTATTTCAGTTATACTCTTGCTGTTTCTGAATTTCAAATTATGCTTATATGCTTTTGAACTGAGTTGAATGTTACAACGTTATATAACTAAATAATCCAATAATTAACTGCCGTTAACAATAATTAACTGCATCAATTCCTAATTTTTTTTTTTATACAATATTTGCTTGTAGCGGGAACAGTAATCATAACATTGTATGTATAGCGCAAACTCAACTCGGTTCAAAAGCCTATTATTATATAATTGAAATTATTGTATTTTACGAGCATTCAATGTGGCTTGGTTTTATAAGTTTCTTGGGCTATTGGGGCATATGATAAGGATAATTGCCTAAATGTTTCTATGCGACATATTCCAGGAAAAAAAAAAAAAATCAGTATTGTAATTAATGTAATGTAATTAATGCAATGCATATTGGTAATTCATAGTTAATTTTATTTGATTACCGCTACAACAACAATAAATTAAATAATTTTTATTGATTGAAAAAAAAAGAGAAAAATTTTTTTTTTCAGTATTGTAATTAATGTAATGTAATTAATGCAATGCATATTGGTAATTCACAGTTAATTTTATTGGATTACCGCTACAACAACAATAAATTAAATAATTTTTAGTGATTGAAAAAAAGAAAGAAATTTTTTTTTTTCTGATATATAACTTTAAATATAATATTTAACTGTTTTTTGTACATACTATTTGCAGGATTACTGGGATTATTCCATTAGATAATTAGAGGAAGAAGAAATGTTCTAAATTACAAATTCCTTTCATTTCATATCATTGATTGAAATATTCAATTAAATAAACGATCTGTTGTAATGATAATGTGTTCACTACTAAATATTTTCAGATACATATTATGTAGACTTTGCTAGGATAAAAAAATTGTTAATTCTTTAAATTATGTAATTTTTAATTTTTTAATTTTTATTTTTTTAATTTTTAATTTTTAGTTTTTGATTACTTTTTTAATTTTCATTTTTAATTTTCATTTTCAAAAATTTTCACTTAGTATAAATACATATAAATTTAGATATGATTATGTTCTTTTATGTTATTTCAACTTATTTAATTACTTTTAGTGTCACAAATATTGTGATTTCTTAAGAATCTATTTGGGGAAAATAAAAATTTTTATTTTTATTTTTCATTAAACACATGTATTTGTTTACATTTCGTTGAGCATAATTCCCAATAGGTGGAGTTGCTAACTTGTATTGTACGCTGGGTATTTTCCATTTCGCTGTGCATGATGGTAATTTTTTATGCCTATATATTCATTGTTTTGTTTTATCTCATCACTTGAGAATGTGTAATCTATGTATTTGCACGAAACTATAGTCGTCATGAAAGGATCTTTTTCAAAGTACGCAGGTGTGTGGGCTAGGTGGTTCGGGCACGTGAAAAGAATGGAAGATGGTAGGACTCCTAAGGTTTGGCATTAGTTAAAAGAAGGAGGGAAGAGACCAAGAGGGAGACCGCGTAAGCGATGGCTGGATGATGTGAAGCACAGCCTGGAAGAGAGAGGCATCCCATGGGAAAGAATATGTAGAGAAGAGGCTTGGAAGAACAGAGAGAGGTGGAGAGGCTTAGTTAATTCCTAGACCCACAGTTGGTGGAACGGGAAAGGATATGTATGTATGTATGTAAGGAACTTTAATAATTGAAATAAAATGGTCTTGCCCTTTAGATCTTATACTACAAGAACCACATATATTTGGTTTTTTAAAAGATATTGAAAAGATAGAATCTTTTAACTTTGCCAAAAAGAAGTTATAAAAAATGCCAGTTACTTTTAGTTATTTTATAAAAATTTTATTAAACTTATAATTATATTGTTTATTTTTTTAATTTTACTTGTAATGTTCGGCGTGATATACTTATTAAATTTCCCTCCCTCCTTTCTTTCTTTTGCTCACACTAAGATTGTTGTATGGAGAAGAATTTTACAAAAACATATTTTACCGCTGCTTAGTGATGTCATCTCGCTTTGTCTACATCTTATTTATAATATTCTGGTACAATTTCCTGGATAAGGATAAGAAATAAAGAAAGATATCTTTTGACTATAATGTCTTGGTTTAGTGCAATGGGCAACCTGCTCTCGAAAAAGAGAACTAATGAAAAGAAATTCTGGGTATGGGTATGAGAAGAATATAACAAAATATTTAATTCCACTTAATATCTAAAATTAAAATCGGAATTAGGAGTCCAGGAAAGAGGAGTGTGTAATATAAGAATGGATGTTTTGACAAATCCAGCAATTAAATGACATTCCAATTACTTTCATATTTTTCCTGAAATACGAAATATATAAACTTATTTTTAACATTTTCTTCTAAAACCACTAATTTGAAAAATACTAGTAGGAAGGGCCGTAGCTATCACCGGGGCCCCCGAACGAAGGGGGATTTTTTTTTTTTACGAAAACATAATAACTTGTTGCCCCGGGGCCCCCAATCCTGTAGCTACGGCACTGCTAGTAGGAACCAATATAACATCACAAAATTCCTTCTGATTTCATTTTATACAGGACATGTCCTATTAACTTGATACGTAGTCTTTTAACTTTTCATTAAAAAAAAAAAAGAAAAAGAAATATTGTATCCTTTCATTAAAAGTTACGTTATTTTTTTTCACAAAAGTTAAAGTTTCAAGAAAGAGAATTTGAATGCTGTCACTCTGTGACTGGCAAATTACCTCGAATAGAATAAAAGAAAAACTCAAAACTTGAGCTGAACCAAATCAGGCAATATCCTTTTTAATAGATGAATATAAATTATACCAAGTGATTAAATCATTTGACCTTGTGATCATTCGTGCAGACTTAATGATTCCTCTGGGAGCGGAGAATGGCTTTCCCTTCTGCTTCTCTTTCCTTCTTCCTCCTATATTTTTTTTCTTTCTTTCTTCTTTCTCCTCCTTTCAATTACGCCATCGAACATCCCGTTCACTTATTAAATGTCGGAGATGGAAAAGGTAATCACGTTTCATTTTAACGAAGTTCTATGAAAGGAAAGACAGTTTACCGAATTTACGATCACAATTTGATCTTCTAGAAAGGAAAAGAACTTTCCAGATCACTTAATTATATTTTGGTTTATAATTGCTTTCAGAGATTTTGTTTTCTTCAAAAAATGTCGAACTGTAATGCTTTGCAGCATTATTGATTCCAAATTCTTCTTATTATTATTATAAAAAATTCAGAAATAAAATTGTAATTGACTCTTATAACCATGTGGCTTCAGTTATTTATGAATAACATTATTCATAAGGAAATACTAATTTATTAAATAACTAATAGTCCTAAAAATAATTATTTCATCTATAGCAATAGAAATCAATGTTTATCATTATTTTCATAATTCTTCCGCAGTTTATCTCATGGTCCAGCAGAGGCTATTGCAGCAGCTAAGTAAGGAAAGCATTGAAGGAATTTTTGCAAAGTATCTCTCCTGTTGATTCTTGTTATAACAAAGAACATTCTCTGTTATAAAGCGAACTTTTATGGTTAGCTGATAAAACAAGGAGCCATAAAAGAAAAAAACATAAAAATGGATTCAATGAATATAAATTAAACTTTCTATAATTTCAGCATAAAAGTTTTTTTTAGAACTTAAGACTATTCGGAATATTTACTTATTAAATACATTTTTTAATTAATTTGCTATATCTTTAAAAACATAACTTTCATTTAAAAAATAAAAAAACATGTTAATTTAGAAAAATAAATAGTTAAAGAAAATTGCTAGGAATGTTTGGATCTACACCTTCCTACTTGTTCCTAGTTTTAACTTTTCAATCATTCTACATTAGTTAAGAAATAGATTCAATGTAAAATATAGTAAATTCAATGTTAGTAGTCTTCAACTAATTAAGATTAATGATATTATTAAGATTGAATTTACTTAGCTTTAATACTCTATATTAACTTTCTTGAATTTCTGAAAAAAAATAAATATCATAAAATAATCATTTTTATGAATGAATATTGTAACATAAAATATTAAATTCATTTTTTTCATATATATATTCGATATTGATAAAGAACATTCAAGTGAAATTTCATTTTCCCACTAAAGCGGTTTGAGAGATATGCGTATCTTTCATGAAAGTGTTGACCCCTGTGTTGACACCTGTAGTACGAATCCGCGTTTTCGTTGTTCTTAAATTAAGAACATTTAATTAAAAAAATTAGTTAAGAAGAATATTATTTATTTCAAAATAATAAAAAAAAAGAAAGTCCATTATCAAAAATAAACAGGGAAAGTAAAAAAGTAAAAAAAAAAAAGGAAATAAAAAAAAAAAAATATTGCCACAAACGAATTTGAACCCGGTAACTCTACATGAAAGTTATACAAAAGTGTGATGGAATTAAATTAAGGGGAGGAGGAGATGTGTCCAGGATTGATTTGTAGCCTGTTACTTCCTAAAGAGTAATTCTGCAAAGTTTGGTCCAGATAGATCAAAGCGCCTAGATAATGTGTACAGCGAACAAACCAACCAACCAATGTCCTCCTAAATTACCATTTATATATATATATATATATAATCGAACTGGCAAAACTTAAAGCAAGGCAAAAATGTATATATATACAGGGTGATTCATAAACTACTGGAAAAAATAGGTCTATAAAGAACGAACATCGAAATATTTTTCTGTCAAATTCGGTGTTAAAAACAGTAAAATAGGGCATGGATTTCGTAATCGAACGATCCGCTCGAGCGATTCTGAATCGGATGATGGGGGTCCCCATTTTAGCCTTTTTCCTGCCCTTATTTAAAAAAAAATGATCTAGTTAGCACCCTTCACAGCCAGGAAGAGCAAGGAAAGGGAAGTGAGATTAGAATAGGCTAAATTAAATGGAGTATTGACTCCATTGGGTTAATTTCAAACACAAAGGAGCTCCTGGAGGGGGAAATAAATAAAAACAGTGTAGCGAGTCCGTTTGGTTCTTCCAGTACTTTATAAATCACCCTGTACAAAAAAATGTAACATGGAGTCGTTATTATTTAAAAACAAACTAAAAGAATAGATTTTTTTTGTATTTCAGTTGCAATTGATGAGACTCCATTACATCCTTATTTAGTCAATAACTACAAGTCTATTATTAAAGATTATAATAGAATTTAAAATTGATATTGATTTACTGGAATTGATATTTATTATCTATATCAATTCTAAAACCGGTAGCCGAGTGGGTCAGAGCGCTTGGATGCTGGTTGGAGGTAGCGGCCTCGGCGAAGGGCGGTAATTTTTCCTCGCTCCAATCCCCTCCAAACGGGTCCTAGGGTTTACCCAGCCCTCTGTAGAATGGGTACCGGTTTCTTTCTCGGGAGTTAAAGGCGAGCGGGCGTCGGGCTGACAACCCGACATCATTCTAATCCCGTAAGTCAAGAAACGATGGGCGCGTCCGTGGGCCTGCAACACCTGTTTGTGCGATTGCTTTTTGCTTTTAACAATTCTAAAAATAAAATCAGGCGATAGCTTGGAAACTTGTTTTGGTAATGACAAAATACAAAACTAAAATTTATAAATACCTTAAGTTGTAGACCTACGGTACATCAAGACAATGAAATAACATGAAATTTTAAGTAATTGTAAGAAAAGAAAATACAAATATGTATTCCTTTTATTATTATTTGGCTAATCAGCATGCTGAAAAGATCTACAAAATATATACTATTTAATAGTATTCAATATCCTATTTATAACCCCAGAGGATGAAATCCATATTAGATATTACATTGAGGATGACAGTTTCTCATGCGTCGTATATCGTTCTATCTTACTTGACTTTGAATTCCTGTAAATGACTCTTCAATATGTTTTCCAATATTAATAAAGTTAATTTGATATACGACCTTGCAATTAAATTTTGTTCCTCTTCCTTTGCATTTGACATTTAAGTAGTTCATTAAAATCGTACTTTGTACTCGTAATTACGAAAAATAGAGAAATGGGCAGCCCAACTTCAACTTTAATAGCATTCGAGTGACTTTTCTATGTTTCCCTTGTTTAATGGTTTTTCTTTGAAAAGAATGCTTTTGTACGACTGGATGCAAGTTTTCGTAAAATTTGGAGGGATAAAAAAAGATTTTTTTCTTTTTTATATTCTAATTTCTCAACAAGTATATTGTCGAAGACAGATTCTTTTTCTGTAAGAAGAAGCAAGATAACACCACGAAAGTTTTTTCAGATATTAATGACTTGGAAAAAAAAAAACCCCAACTCTAAGCTTTACCTACTGGAGTTTTGTGACAGACATGATGACAAAGGTCGACAAGCTGTTGCCCAAAGATTTCAAGTATTATTGATGTGTTATTGACTTACTTTTATAGGACCGTTGAGTGGTTTTCATGAAACCACTTCAGCTTTGGTGCCAGCGTTGCTGGAAATAGAATTTTTCGTTCTTCCTTCGACCAGGACTGATATTTCCACGAT
>JAFIDM010002131.1:41031373-41044901 GCA_023159025.1 Thereuonema tuberculata | reverse complement strand
TACGATTCATTTAAGATATGTTATGTACAGGATTAAGCTATCATGATTCTATTAATTAAATATATTATTATTTTTTTCTTTAAATATATATTCTATTATTTATATAAAAAATTAATAAAATAAAATAATAAAATTATACAATATAATAAAATAGTTGCCATCGGCTGAGTTACTACTGATCTGAATTTTTACTACAGTTTTATGTAAAATATATGATGGCGTTTTCAAGTGTTATGGCATGAATATGAAATGAAAAAATTAATCTATTTCTCAAATTGACAATGACCATGAAAAACCGTGCTCATTGAATCATTATGTTAGGTATTTTTAACCCCTTTTTTAAAACCATTTCTGGCTATAGGTCTCCCCCCAAGTAGGTATATTGGTCTAATACCCCACATATTTTATGCCTACTGCCAGGTATTTGATGAGGGTACTCAAGAGGGTTTCAGGCCTTCCTCAGGAAAGTATTATGCAATGGCAAATCGGAAGAGAAAGTAACAGGCAGAGAAACACAGGAAAGTAAACACCCATGTCGGCGCCAGGACTTGAACCCCTATTCCGACACATATACCTCGTGGGAAGGCTCCGACTAGACCATAAGGCTACGCAGGAACGGTTTAGTATGTTCCCTTAAAGATGCAGTTATTTCAATTTTACGAAATAGAAGCAATCGGAAAGCAGACAATGATACTAATCTTTCAAGTAGGTGACTACACAAGAACCATAATTTATGGCATAAATTGAAACACTCTTAAAATAAAATTGGGAAAAATATATACATAGATCAAGAATATATCGAATTTTACCGTTCAAGATTGTAGTATAATTGTTTAGTATAGTTTAGCCCAACATTATAGATTCGTTATTGTAGCATTGTAACAATTCAATTTTCTTGAAAAGCTTTTACTAAATGTTTCTCAGTGTCTTGCTATAAGACGGTTACACCAACATGAGTGGTTGATGGAAACAATTCAATTGAGATATAACGTAAAACCTAATTGATATAAAAAATGTGTGTTTTTTTTTATTTTTACAGAATGTTTTAAAGTTTAACAATAAATTACAAAAATTCTATCATATGAAAAAAATATGGTGTTTATTTCTTTTGGATTGACAAAGTGAGCAACTTAAAAGATTTTGTGGAGAAACGAGAAAGAAGGAAAGCTATCTTGCTGTTGTACTAGGTTGAAATTTAGCATTTTTTTAAAACTGGAAAAATCGATAAGAATCTTAAAATTTACCAATGCATGTTGACTGAAAGAGAAGTTTTCTTTGTAATTCTACTCTGACATCTTGTGGACAGGTTGTGTTTGTAGTAACCGAATTGACCTCAAGTGGAAGCGCCGCTGATTATCTGTCAGTGCCCGCGTCTCTGTGACCCCTGGGGAAGGGAAGTCACTTGGAATGGATGGCACTCTGAGGCCTCCGAGAAATGTTAAACAAATCGTTTGAAGGAGATGACCTTTCCAGGTACTAAGGCGTGGAAAGTTTAGAGAAAGCACAAGAAAACATTTCTTTCAACATCACAACACTGCAAACTTGCAATGATTACAAATATACAGATTACAGACAGACATCAGACGCAAGTTTTCTTTTAGGATTTTCCAAATAACTCTAGCTTTTTTTGACATGCAATGACTATAAGTATAAAGGCGAATCTTTTGCAATGATGTCTGTAGATAATTATAGTTTAAAAACAGATACCATAGAAAAACTTTTATTTTAAATTCCTCTACATAATTCTTTTACTGTAATATTAAGAGGAAATATAAGCAAGTAAAGATGGACAGATTTCAATACAGAAGACTCAATTGCAATTACATTGAATATTTATCTCCGCTAAGATAGCATAGTTAACTTATTCAATTTAATTTATAAAAATTCTTTTCCTTTTTCTACAGTCTTTTATTTTGGTAGCGAAACATGAGAATTTAGTTGTACAGTTAATTTAAGAGAGATTGATTATAAATTGAAATTATTGTTGTTTGAAATTTTTGAAAATTTCTTTAACTTTTTTATTGATCTTTGCAATTCACGCCCTTTACGTCATGCAAATCTCGAGCTTTGCGACGAGATAAAATCATTTGCTTAAAAACATGCAAGTTTGAAGATACGGTTTACGAGAATATTACATGCACTGAACAAGATATCTCTATCCCTAAACATAACTCCGTAAGTTTTGCTGTTTGAACTCAAAAAAGAATTAATCTGATTATTTTATTATTTTACTGCATTGCCTGTACACAATAGCCCTACTCATATAGGCAACTGTATCATTTAAGAATTTGACGTTTCACATTGTCTAATTTACATAAAGAATTATAGTGTTTAACTTTCAAAAGTTTTTTTGTTGAAGAATTTTTATAATCACTGTTTAATGCCATTGTTTTCCTTTCGAGTAAAAACGAAATCAATAAGAATACATAGACCAAATTTGAAATCTAATGACAGTTTTCTTTTTCTTTTTCTTGAGGATTTTATTTTTCACTGGATAATAAAGCTTTTTACATCTGATGCGAAAATACAAAGGGGAATTATAAATTCCAATTACAGTTTTTCAAACACTTCAAAATATCAAATTCCGCAAATAATTAAGCCCAACTTTAGATTTTTTTTTAGGCAACTTCAGTTCATTATGGCACATTCTGAAGACGCTTGATTGGATTTACATCCTGACAATTTGGAAGGAAAAAAAAAGAAGTTGTCTGTTGTGTTCCTTTTGATAGAAGTTCGATAATTATGTGAAGGAAGAACATTTTTTTTTCTTTCAATGAATAAATGGATTGAAGTTAGATCCTGTAACTCTTCTTTCACTGACAGGAATTTTTCTTCTTCTCCTCCCAAATAGAAGAGAAACGAGTGCTAATTTGGTGCTCAGCTTTGCTGAATGCCTCTTGCAGGTGAATTGGAAGTCCTCAACCTGGATGTAGCACCGGTTAAATTGCAACAAACAGACGTGAAGATGGCATTCGTTGAAGAACAGAAAGGAAATGAATACCTGCAAAGAAAGGCGATAAGTTTTTACGATTAGCACCAAGACTTCATTTACTCGGAACTAAGGTTTTCTCATCCTCCCTTTTTATTCTTCAAGACTGCAGTGGTTCATTCTTGTTTTCTGTTATTGAGTGTTTCAGTAAATTTCCCCAATAAAAAAATTTATGGAATTGACTTTTATTATTTTTTGTTGATTTTCAAGTGTACTTAATTTATAATATAATAAACGGAATAGAAATCAACTTTGAAAATAAAACACTGAAAATTATATCAAGATTTAAATCGTCTTGGCTGCTTTCTAATCAAATACAGTAATCTAATTATTAATTCCTTATTTTCAATTTGAGTACATTTATTGTTTTAATAAGAAAACGATATTTTAATAGTTGATATTAGTTATTTTCTTAAACAGATATTTTCAAAATTATTTAAATTATTTTAGATTTCACTTAGGTATTACTTCATATAAAAATTGTAAGCCTGTATGTACTACAATCATGTGTTATAATCTTTCTTTCTTTATTAATCTTCTCCAACTATTTTAATAAATATGAAATTTTGGTACTAAAGATTAAATGTATAGGTTCAATTAATAGCGCTTGTAATTTCTTGTTTTTAATTGTAAATTTTCGAAATCTATTACTAACTTTTAAAAAACTAACAAAAACTACCTTTTATTGAAATCAGTATCAAGTAATTTCTTTTCGTCGTTAAGCTGTTTTATACTCTTTAAAATTACATTGCTTCTTAGATGACTACCATTTACATTTATCTCTTTATCAAGACCCACACTCTTTTGTAAAATATCGTAACTAATAAATTTATCATCATGCATGACGCAAACGACTGCGGTTATGACATCGTTGTTTTACTAATGTGGGGAAAATGATGTCGCAGAATAATGGATCAGAGAAGTGAACTTTCATTGCATAATAATATCCTCAATGGTAAAAAAGAATGAACATGATCTTTGATCAATGAAGAAGGACATGCTGTTAATTTCGTTTTTAAATTCGTTAAAATGAAAACTTCAGTAAAACTTCGGAAAACCTTCTGATTCATTCGTGTATGCAGCAGACGGAAAAACAAAAAATATTGTGTATCCAAAAGCACTTCAATAAACAGAATTACAATACAAACACTTTTTTTCTTTGAGTGGCATTGCAACGCATGCCGGTACAGCTAGTTAAAAATAAATTTAACCTGTATCATGCAATTGACAACACGGCTATTAAGGTTAGGTTTGGTATCGCAGTAAGGCCTACTGGGACGCTGGAGATAATGTAGAATGGGAAATTAAACCGGTACCCATGATATAAAGGGCTGGGTAGACCCTAGGACCCGTTTGAATGAGAATGGAGCGTGGAAAAATCCCTGCCCTCCGCCGAGGCCGGGATCGAACCCGCTACCTCCAACGCGCAGGCAAGCGCCCCTGCTACTCGGCTACCAGGCCCAACATGGTTATAAGAAATCGTAAATCACTTTCTACATCGGTGAAATCTCGAAACAGATTTATTAATTGTATTGTAACATTTTCATATAGCGGAATTTTAATGTGCTGAAGATCTCACCTTTGAGAATATCAACGTTCTACTTTATATAAATGTTTATTCATAATTAACATACAGAACAACATATTCTCTGAAGTAAATCATGGTATTTTCAGCATCACAAGACACCAAAATAAGATCATATTTGCTTATTACCATCACGCCAGAAGTCGCGACTCATCATCATTTGGTTAAAAATAAATATTTATTTGGTTGGAATGAAGAGTTGTTGAAAGTTATGTTTTTTTCCATAACCTTCTCTGTATTTTAAAACTTCTACTGTAAGTGTAGGAAGATAAATACCAAATTTGTGTTAATAATGTTCTGTTAAGTTCTGTAATAATTTTCAATATTTTAATTAACTTATGATGTTGTTTAACTGAGCTTGCTCCTACCCCAAATAACAGATAGTACTGGTAACACAAACAGATTTGTAAGCGTTATACGCATTCTTTAATTTTAAGCTCAATAGATAATGTTCTGATCTTTATATATTTGACTTCATATTGTAATTTGAAAATACTTTCCATTTACATTTCAATGAAGAAAGTTTTATATAAGCTTTAATGTACTTGCAAACGAGCAAAAAGAATTAAAAAATAAATATTGCATTCTTTAATCTGTGACGTACGGTTATTTAAGAACCCTGCTAAAACTATTTCAAAGCTTTTTTCAAAAGGCATTACCGTAGATTAAGAAACTTCTTTTTATTCGTAAAAGAACAAAGAGATTTTCTCATATTAATTAAAAAAGTCTTTTAAGACATCAAACTGCCCCGAAGTTTCTGATTTATAAATATTGTTTCTCATTACATCTTTTTCTCTAAAAGAAAATTTTGAGAACAAACTGAACTTTCTTAAATCAATATTAAAAAAAAAGCTGAATCGCACTCATGAAAGAAGAAAAATAATTTCTCTTCCAAAGAATTGTTTAACAGGAAACATCCTAAGGATATTATTTGACTTGATTATTTATTTTTTAAATCTAAACTGCGCTAATTTTAATTAGCATTCGAATCATATTCTTGATGTATGAATCGATTAGGTCTAAGCAATCACAAGACGAATATAGATTCATAGAACAACTGGAAATGCGTACACGGCAAGATCTCCTGCTGTTTAAACATCTCATTTCAAAGAAACTGGTGTTTGTTGACTTACCATTGTGAAGCGAAAAATTTGTCGGAAATTACTGCAATCAGAAAACACATTACCACAAAACTTCTTTCTGTAAACATAGAAAATGGGAGATTAGAAAATGAACCCAAGGAGAAAATGCTCTTAGTGAGATTAAATAAAAGCAGCTTGGAAATGATTAACGAAAGAGAAAACTAATCGAAACTAATTTTTCTAAGAAAAAATTTACTTTTGCTTGTTTAAGAAAATGAAAACTGTAAGACTCCATTCTTAAAATTACTTGTTTTTCGTTTTTATGAAGAGAGTTCGTTGATTAATATTGGGAAACAACCTCTTAATTGGAGACATTTAAAAAATAAAAAATATAAAATATGAATTTTGTAAGGCCTGATAAGTTTATGCTCCTTAGTTGAAAAATTTCAGGATGTAATAGAAGGATATTTACTATACAGAATTTTAATACTTTATTCTTCTTACCGAAGCTGCAGTGTCGTATAACTAAATGATCGATTTTTATAAATTGATACTTTTTTTTTAAAACTTGCCCTTGATATTTACAATCGTTGTGATGCCAGGTTAACTTAGTTTGTAATGGAATATATTTGGACTTGAAATGCTGACTCATTTAATACATGATAACAGCGAAGGAACCGGCTTCAATCTTCGACCCCGGTGATGATTAGAACCCGTGAGATTGAATTAGACTAGGAATTTAGTTATACTGATTACTAAAGGATATAATGGGGAAACTTTATAAAATAAAATGTATTATTTTAGTACAGCGGGTGTTTTTTTATTGTTCTTTTTTGATCAATAATTGCCAGAATTTGTGAGAAGAAAGATTTCAGCCACATCCACTAAAAATGCCTGCCTACCATTTTATTTCATTTATGACGTCGTATTATAGTAAGCATCACGATGTCATACGGGAAATGAAAGACGCAACAAAGAAAGATACTTCATTTCGAAAATTCTGTACCAGGATATTTTTTTTCAAGCGAATTATCTGCAAGAGATTTTCCATGCAGTGAAGCATAAACACCTCGACGAAAGATTGTTTATTATAAACTGACAACAATAACAGTAGTTTGTATCTCCATCGCTTCATCGCACAAAATAATAAAAATAAAATTAAAATAATCGATATTAAATAATGGATAATTTCTACATTATTCTTTAATAGCCACAAAATTACAATATTCCGATCAGGAAATTATACCTTTAGCCAATAGCTTCCAGCATGTAGCAACATGCAAGTGTACCCAATATGCAAGTAAAGCAACCAGTGCTTTGGAGCAGACAAAATTTGTAATTGCTCCGCTCCAGCTCCGCTCCGACATGAAATACTTGCTCCATGCTCCGCTCCGTGCTGCCCTCCGAGCTTCAAATACATTTTTTAATTCGTATTACCAAAAATCAAATGCTAAAAACAAGTATTTTTTTTAACTAAACTTTATTAATCATCATAATTAATTCTGTAAAACAGAAAAGCTGACAGTAAGTCATCTTTCATTGCCTGTCTTGTATCATTTAATACCAATTTTAAGGCAGAAAATAATCTCTCGACACTGGCTTGTGTATTGGGCATACTCGATGCAACTCGTCAGGCAGCTTGAATCGGTGTGGGTAACCGTCAATAGCTTCAAATGCTGATTTTACTTTGAGTCTACCCATATCCTCGATTGCATGACAATCTTGGTGAAAATTTCTCTCATAGTCTTCTTCATTCGAATGCTGCATTTCTGAAACTTTCTGAAGTTTTTTCAGCTTGTCTAGCTCTTTTTCAAAATCATCATCTTCTGAAGAATTGTCTGCTGAAATCGAACTGTTTGTTTTTCCTTTCTGTGATTGTTGAAAACTTACTTTTCGATGAGGCTGCTGGGATTCAATTGTTGAGGATTTCGGCCTTTCGCCCTCTTGTCTCATATGAAAACGTTTAAAAGTTTTTAGCTTTTCGAGTCGTCGGGCGATACCCAAAAGTCCTTCTTTTGCTTTTGTCGTTTGCGACGAACTCAGTAAAATTCTATACCGAGGATGTATATAGACTCCAGCAAGAAAATGGGTGTTTTGGAAAAGATTTTCTTCACGTTTACGCATGGAGGTCAAAATTCCCATAGCAATCTGTCCTCCTTTGTCTTGGAGAAATTTTGCAAGTTTTTGCCATTCCTTCATGAAAACTCCCGGAGTTACGTCAGCTGCTTGAAGGGTTATTGTCGGAAAATTTGGCTTTGCCAGGAGATCTCTTATATTCTTAACTTCGTCCCATTCGGCTTTAGTTAATATCAATTCTCTGGCTCCAGCCGCAGCTACTTGTTCACAATAATGTTGAAAAACAAGTAGACGATCAATCATTGCAAACGTTGAACCCCAACGAGTGACAGTATCGAAAGGTTGGGTTAGCCCATCTTTTTTTAGAAGAATACTGCGAATATTTGGGGTTCGTAGTTTGATAACGACTTGCCGTATTTTCCCTAAAAATTCTTTGGCGGGTGCTTTCTTCCGTCCATCCCAGGTTGCCAACTGAAGAGTGTGAATGTCACACCTGTAAACTATAAATAGTAGCGATTGTAACTTAATGCTATCTAATACATGTAACGGAGATGTTTTTTGAAACCTTTTCTCCAGCAGAGAATGATCGTATAACGAGCTAAAGATAACTTTTATGGTGTACCTAATTTGTAGAAAAGAAAACAAAGGCGTATTGATAAAACGAATCTAAATATATTCTGTTTTAACTTCTTTTACATGAGAATTATTAACACTGTTTCACTTGTATGTTTCTACGTCTTTCTGTGTTACCCATTTAAAGCCTTCCTAGACATTCTTCCTAAATGTGATAACTGGAAAAGTTTGTATGTGTTAACTCTATGCTCACTTGGATTATTTCCTTAAATCTTTATCTTCGTAAACATTACTAATGTCTATCTTTCTGTACGTCTTGAAGAAATCAGATGACAACTATGTTCATGTTTCAATGTTCCCGTTCGTGTGATAAAGTAGCAAAGGTCACTTACTGTATTCCGAAGTTCTATCGTCCTACGTCTAAACGTCCTACGTTGAACGACTTTCAATACCTGGTTGACGTTGTCTTCAGATTCGTTGCCTTTCGAATCCCATCGTAGACGATCCTTGGAACTGGATTCATCCTTTTTAAGCTTTTTCACTTTGGTCGAACTTCAATCCGTTAAACCACACTTATTCCCAGAAACGAGGAACGTTTAACTTCGTGATTCCCTCGTATCTTTCAGTTAATCGGTCTTCTGAACGTTTCCATATTTGTCGTCATCTTCACCATGTATTCGTTCTTCTTCCCTCGACATAACCAAACATTAGTCCTACTCAAAAAACAACTGCAACTGCACGCCCCATTGTTCTTCAACAATCGATACCCGTTCGTATCATGCGAGTGTTATCTTTACACGAACGAGATTGTTGCGTAGTTCAATTGTTTCATATTCCTGTGAGATTATTCATGTGCATCTTGACATATCTTGGGATTGCCTTTGATTTGTAATAGATCAGAAAATTCATCAGGTAAGTTATTTCCCGAATACAAATCTACAATTCTCCCTTCCAATTCAAAGAGTCTGTCAATCAATAAAAATGAATAACTCAACATTTAGTATCGATGTCAATTACTTTCAAACATCTAACTAAATACTTTAATCTTGCTTGACTTACAACTTTAGTTAACAAGTCTGCTCCATTTTCTTCGCTGCACACATACTTAAGCTCTATCTCCCTTCTATCCACATAATCTTGGATGATGTAATACTTAAGTTTAATATGTTTGCTGCCTGCAGTCTGGAACTTGTTTTCAATCAACTTTAGCGTGGGTTGATTGTCACAATACAATGTTACACTTTCTTTCGTATACTTTATAAAATGTAACTCAGATAACGTCGTTTTAATACTTATTATTTCTCTTGCGCATTCGCTAGATGAAATCAGTTCGCTCTCTTGTGTACTTTGAGCTACAATGCTTTGTTTCATGCTTCCATGAAATTAAACTGTTGCCCAAAAAGATTACGCTTCCTGATGTTGATCTTCCTTTAGATCTGTCGGCGAAGCTTGCATCACTGTATGCTTCCATTCTGTCCTCTCCCTTCGAAAATATTAACTTGTAACTTTCGGTTCCATGGAGGTATCGCAGAATTCTCTTTGCATTCTGCATGTCGAGGTTCGTTGGTGAGTTGAGTACTTCCGAACACCGATTGACTGCATAGGTGATATCAGGGCGGCTCACATTACTAAGATAACTGATGCTTCCCACAATGCTTCTATATCTGAGGTGACCTTCCTTGTCCAACTTATTTTTCTTATCCTCTCTTTCTTGCTTCAGACTTGATCCTTCTGCCAATGGTGTACTCACGGGCTTACAGTCATTCATCTGGAACTTATTCAACAGTTCTTGGACGAATTGTTTCTGCGAAACGCTGATTCTTTTTCGAACTTTATCATACTTGATGTCCATACCCAAATATTCTTTAACAACACCCAAGTCCTTGATTTTGAACAAATTATCTAGGGTTGCTTTGATCTTTTCAACGATGGCGCTTGATCTTGCCATAATGAGGATGTCATCGACATAAAATAACAAGAAGTACATATCATTTCTTCCATTCTGATAAGTAAATATGCACGGCTCTGACCTTGTCACTTTGAATCCATTTTGGGTTAGTTTGTTCCGCATGGTCTCGTACCAATTCCGGCCTGCCTGTTTAAGTCCGTAAACTGACTTCATGAGTTTTAGTCCATTGCACTTGGGATCTTTCAGGAATACGCCTTCTGGCACTTCAATGTATATATCATGATCAATCTGTCCGTTTAGATAGGCTCCCTTAACGTCACATTGGTGTATGCAATAATCATTTTGCACGGCGAGAGCTAGGAACATACGAATTATAGTCATGCTAGGTGTAGGTGAATATGTATTACTATAGTTCACTCCCTTCCTCTGCATAAATCCGTTAATCACCAAACGTGCTTTGTACTTCACAATGTTACCTTTACTATCTTTCTTGACACGAAATATCCATTTCGAGGACAATGGATTGACATAATCAGGAAGTTCTGATTCGATCCACGAATCATGTTGTTCAAGGTTGACTAGCTCTTCCTTTATCGCCTCTAACCACTTTGGTCCACTTCTTCCGCGAATGGCTTCCGCATAACTTGAAGGTATACTTTCACATTCTTGTACATTTATACTTATTTTGGGATTTAACTTTACTTGCCTACTTCGTAGCTTGAAGTAGTTGTTCTGCTCTTCTTCTTGTGACTTCTCTTCATCCGAGTCATCTGGGTCATGATCTGATTCAATCTTTGATGAACTGGAACATTCACTATCAGGTCCATCACTTAAAACTTCTTCTTCTTTCGAAGCTTCTTCGTCCTCTGAAGAACTTGTGTCCGAATCATCGACTCTCTTGGTCAACTGATTTAAATCGTAGGCATCTTCTCTTCTGTCCTTAAATCCTTTAGAACATCGCTGCCTCTGCGATTTTCGTTCACCTGAACATTCCGTGTTTCCACTACTTTGTCTTCATCAACGTTGTACACAATGTATCCTCTTGTTGAGGTTGAATAGCCCAAGAATATCCCTTGACGTACTCTTGAGTCAAACTTGTTCTTCACTTTAATCTTCGGCTTCTTCAAGTAGACTAGGCTCCCAAACTTCTTCATGTGTTTTATGCTTGGGGGTTCACTACTTCCGTACCATCGTGATATCGGTATCTCAAAATCTATACTCTGGTGTGGAGTTCTATTCAGAATGTAATTGGCGCATCTGATTGCGTACGTCCAGAATTTAATAGGTAAATCTGCATCGATAAGAATGGTTCTAGCTATCTCCAATAACGATCTATTATATCTCTCCGCTATGCCGTTCTGCTGCGGTTGGTATGCAGACGAATGTTGAAACTTGATTCCCTTCTCTTTAACAAAATTTGTTACTTCTTTGTTGATATATTCAGACCCTTGATCAGAGAGTATGTGCTTGATCTTCTGCCCACTAGATCTTTCTGCATAAGCTGTAAACGACTTTATTTTCTCAAACACCGCGTCTTTGCTTTCAATGATGTCCACAAAGCTACGCCGAGTATAATCATCGATGAAAGTAAGAATGTACGCTTTCTTCCCATTCGATGTTTCCATAGGGCCGCATAGATCTGTGTATATGTATTCAAGCGGATGAGTTGATCTTAAACTTCTGATTTTCTTATGACTGATGTTGGTCATTTTACCCTTCTTGCAACTGTCACAAAAAGAGTCCTTTTCCTTTTTAGGTATGGTGACATTTTCCAATCCTTTTAGACAACCTTTAGTCTGAATTATCTTCATTTTGTTCGGGGATATGTGCCCCAGCCTGGCGTGCCATAAGAGATACTTGTCGTGTTTCGTTTCGTTGAAGTAGCACTTTGATCTGACTTCAGTGGGAAAACAATTCACTTGATACAAGTTGTTTTTCCTTTCACCTATCAGGAAGATATTCCCATATGGGTCTTTTACTGTATGCTTATCATTCCTGATCTGTTGATCACATCCTTTCGCATCGAGCGTCCCTGCAGATATCAAATTGACTGGTATTTTCGGTACATAGAAAGTATTAGTCAATTCTCTAACTTGAGGTCGTCCTTTCAATAGATCAACTTTAAATTGAACGATCCCTTTGCCTATTGCCTCTACTGGCTCATCTGAAACACCATAAATCAATATAGGACTTTTGAGTTCCTCGTAAGACTTAAACCAACACTGATCATTACAAATGTGACTGCTACAAGCACTGTCTATAAGCCATGTTGATTTCTTATGAGTCTCTTTGTGTTCTCCATACATCACGACTACTCCAGAAAAATGTTTTTCCACCTTATGTTTTTCCTGGCTTATTTTGTCACTATGATCACCAGATTTCTTTTTCTTTTTGCAATCTCTGGCAATATGCCCTTTCTTGCCGCAATTGAAACAGGTTCTTGAGTCTTTCTTGGCTTTTCCTGTTGCTACCGGAAGTGCTTTATGCTCTGCCTTGAAGCTTTCTTCCTGACCAGTTTCATGTCGTATGTTGCTGTGTTTTCTGTTGTACTCTGCCAATATGCTCTCTATGACTCTCTCAGAATTATAGTTCTCACTCTCGTGTTTGGACATAATATTCTGCGCACATGAGTCGTACTCTTTAGGGAGACCTGACAACAGCAGCCAGCTAACCTCGTGATCAGGTACACTACCACCTTTGGAAGTTATTTCTTTCGCCAGAAGTTTAACCTTTAAGAGATGCTCCGGCAAGTTAACATCGGATTGCAATTTTGTCATAGTGAAAAGATCTCGCTTAAGATCGGTTACTTTCAGATAATCAACCACGTTGTATTTTTTCTCGATAACCGTCAACAACTGGTGTGGATCATCTATATCCTGTATTAGCATGCGATAATTATCCTCCAAGGATTCACTTATCCTACCTATCGCCTTTTGCGCTTTGTTCAGGAGTTTATACTTAATAGGTGCATCTTCCATGCTTTTGATGTCGCTTAATGGAGTGTTTGCAACGTCCCACAGTCCATCACGTTGCAAGTGAGACTTAATGTGCATTCGCCATTTTGCATAATTTCCTCCGTCAAACTTGAGGATAATGCCAGCCATTTTCTTAATGACAAATCTTAGTTACACGGTGCAATAGGGTTGTTATACGATATAACCTCTTTCTACGATGCTCAGTGGAATCGTTTCTGGTCCCATAACCATCATGTACTATGCGCAGTGGAATCGTCGCTGGGGGCCATAACCATTATGTAAACGACGATAAATAGCGGTTGTAACTTAATGCTATCTAATACATGTAACGGAGATGTT
>JAFIDM010002131.1:40941649-41008275 GCA_023159025.1 Thereuonema tuberculata | reverse complement strand
ATTTTTTTAGCATAGTTAATTCACATACATTAATTACAAAATCCGAAAAATGGATCTCTCCTAGTGAGCTTTGGTAAAATATTTATAAAAGATTACATGGTTTTTCAGACGGAATAGTTAAGTACTTCGATTGAAAATTTGATCTAGGAAATAAATCGAAAATCAAATGATATCTTGGCAGGATAATCTTTTGTGATTTTACTTTTTAAAATATTGTGTAGCTAAAAAAAAGGATTTGATTGATGTTTAGAATCAAAGTGACATATTGAGTTTGATTGATTGTGACAAGAATTTATGAATATGTTAAAAATAAGTTAGAAAGCAAATGATAAACAAAGCAATAATAATAAATTTAACGTGCTGTGAATAGTATAAACAAAGCAATAAAAATCAAAAACAGCACAAGACTAAACAAATTGCCATTCTGAATCAATTATCGGGGGGAATTGGGGACGGCCCGTTTCGTCCTTCCTGAGACTCCTCAGCCCAATCCGCCCACCCCGATAAAAGACCCAGAACGGCAAAAACCTAAGTGAAAGCCACCGTCACTCCTGACAGTTTTGACAAATGATGGTTACAAAAAAAGTTACAGAATACGAGACTATCTCATAAGCTGATGTAGTTTAATATATAAACGGAGAATTATTGGTAGTAAATACTGATCATTCAATAGTGCTTCATAATAAGTATGATTTTGAAACTATAAGGTCACGATAGATCATAAAAAAAACAAGTGTTTGTACCAAAATTCAAAACAAAAATTAGTATTTTTTAAAAGTATCTTAATTGGTGGAAGTAAGCTGCAATAACTATCATACAGTACAGTGACTGTCATTTAAAATACAAGCATCTTAGCCAATTGTGTCAATAAATGAATGAATTAAAATTAAGTAAATATCTCATTGTAGGCAATGATAATTGTTAACTGGTAATAATATCATAATGACAATGGGTTAGATGTAATATCCATTTTTGTAGTAGCAATTCTTAATTTTAAAAAAAAATGTATAAAAAAATGTCAGTTTATTGTTTTAAAATACGTAGAAATCAAAAGGTTGCTTAAAAGATTGCTCTTAAAAAGGCGAATGAATTGTAAGGAATATAAACTTTAAAAAATGTTGAAAGATTATTTGTTCAACAGAAACTTTTTTTTTCATTCTAAGTATTTAGCTTAGAGCTTAAAAATATTAATATTACATTGCTTACGGTAAATTTTATTTGAAGAACGGTTGCACCTTACAACCATTTCCATTTATACCAATGACAGTTCATTATAGAAATTAGCTGTAAATTAATGATAAATTAATGATTCTTTTAAGAAGAGGATATTCACAGTATTAAAATGGCATCTAACTTGAATTTTCAGAATAGAAAATAGAAAATTCAGAATAGAAGAATTCTAAGAAACAATCTTAATATTGTGGTGAATGTTTGCGGCCACTGGTTCGGGAAATAAAGGATAGACTTGAATAAGATTAGCAAAAACTCTAACTCTAACTAACTGTTTTATTCGTATGATGCAGGGGTTTAAATAGACTATTTACAAGGACTGTGATTGGTTGGAGTGCTTTTATGATTGATTGGGGGATTTAATTTACACGTGGGATTTAACTGATTTTTAACAATGAATAACAATGAATAACAATTTAAATAACAATGAATCAAAGGGGAGAAGCACGGTCAACGGAAAATTTGAATTGAATATCAGAATTAAAACGATAAACAGTAAAAATTAGAATATACAATTAATAATAAAAGAAATTCTGATACAATTATAAATATAAGACAACTATGAATATACAGTAATAAATAGAACGATTATAAAAAGATAAGTGTGAATATCAAAATCATTACAATTTGCATACTGAAATCCATCAACACAACACAGAGAGCTTGGAGAACACCATAATAGAAATGGATTTGTAATACTAAAACAACTTTTTCTTTTAATAAAGCTGTTCATTTGTTATGGAATCTTGACATTAAGATTAGTTAGACAGAGAACTCTTTTACAAAATTATTATTTTTATTTATTTCTGAAAAGAAGTTTACATAAAAATCGACTGTCTGTCTAACAAGAATTCACGAAAATTCCTCATTTTGCTGGAGCATATGAATTACAGTAAAACCTCGTTAAGTCGTCACTCAAGGGACCAAACATTTTTGACGACTTAAGCGGAGTGACGACTTAATCGGAGTGGGCATTTTTCGAATAAAAAAAACCCGCTGAACTACAATATTTTCATGAATTGCTGTAG
The DNA here is from genome assembly GCA_023159025.1 of Thereuonema tuberculata. NCBI lineage: Eukaryota > Metazoa > Arthropoda > Chilopoda > Scutigeromorpha > Scutigeridae > Thereuonema > Thereuonema tuberculata. Next base: position 41,006,017 of record JAFIDM010002131.1, on the reverse strand, counting down.
GATTCGGTGAGAAAAACAAGATTTTCAGAAATCAATACATGCAAATGAATGAGTGGAAAATAAAATAAAATAAAAAAACACTATATACTTACCACATTTTCTTTTCTTTTACTGGCTTAAAAATAATCCAACAGTGTTGATTGATGAAGGTGCTGATCACTGGAAATAAATAATTGTGGGCGGTAAAGTTATCGACAATGATGGCAACATTTCTTTTCTGATGCGAAAACTGAGAATCCAGTTTACGAATATATCGTTCCCAAATCGTTGTAGTCATCCATGCATTTGAATTTGCTTCATATTCAACTGGCAGGGATCTAACGTTTTTAAAGCAGCGTGGCTTTTTGCTTTTGTCTATCACAAGGGGTTTAAGTTTCTCATTTCCACTCATATTAACTCCAAGCAGAAGTATCAGGCGTTGTTTGCTTGCTTTTCCAGTAATTTCTCTATCACCCTTAAATGATAGAATTTTATCAGGCAAAAGACGGTAAAATAAGCCCGTTTCATCCAGATTAAAAATATTTGATGCAACAACCTAGATAAAATGTCCTTGAGAACACTGTTCTTCCAGTCTTTTATAGCATCACCATCAACAGCTGCAGCTTCTCCGCAAATCGTTTTAAAAGAAAGGCAATGTCTGTCTTTGAAACGTTCCAGCCAACCATTGCTGCCGCCCAAATCTTCCATGTTCAACTCCTTAGCAATTTCAATGGCTTTTTCTTTGATAATCACGGCAGAAATCGGCACATTTTGCGATTTGGCATGTTTTAGCCATGCAAGTAAAACTTCCTCGATCTCGTCAAACTTCGATTTCCTCATTCTCTTTCTTTTGTCTTTGCAGTCAGCTTCTTCAATTACTTGTTTCGATGAAAGAATATCGTTTAATGTAGTCCTGGGAATATGATGTTCTCTGGCAAAAGCTGTTTTCGAAACATTTGATTTTTCAAAAAGTGCAATTAAGTCTTTTTTTTCTTTAAAAGATAACGAGGTAAGTTTTCGTTTCCCTGACATGTTACAAATGTGATCAAACCACGAAATTGCAAGATAAAAAAAAAGCCCTTATAGCGGAGCTTTTTCGCTATGAAATAAAATCACACTCAGTAGCGGTCAAGAAAAACGTTTACACTTGACAAGAGTTGCAGCGAGAAGTGTGTAATTTCCCAAGCGAATTTCCCACGTGGAAATCCCCGTAAAGGCTAGGCTTTCTTAGAGTGAATGGGCGGGGCTGAAAAGATAGCAGGCAAAATTGAGAATAAAGATGCTCTTCGCCATTTTTGAGGGTGACGAGTTATCCAGAGTTGAATTAAATTTGGTGACGAGTAAAAGAGGGTTATTTTACATTATTGACTATGAGACTTTGTCGGGACCAAAGGAAAACGACGACTTAAACGGAGTGACGGCTTATCAGGGTGACGACTTAACGAGGTTTTACTGTATAACATTGTAAATGCTATATACATATACACAAGTTAACTTTCTTATTTCTTATTTGATTCACATGTGGGAAATTTGAAGTTTTAATAAAATTTATTAACGCAAAGTATTAATGGAAGGAAATTAATGCATTTTAAATCAGTACCTCACAAATTTAGCTCGTGTTTAATCAATATAAAATTTAATTAAACTTTTTACAGTGGTGAAAATGCAAAAATGTTGTATTTAAAAACTTATTGATCCAGTTTGATCTAACTTTGGATTGTCGATGAGTTTTAAATTAAAGAAAACCAATTTCAAGAAAATCTATCAATAGGAGCTTCTTATCGTTTGCCAATTGTCACCTCAGCATGTCGAAGTAAAAAGAAATTCTGTTTGATGGCAAAATTGTAAAGCTTGGCGACATTAAAGAAAAAAAGAAAAAAAAAACTTTCAATCTCATTTCGAGTAATAGATCTGCTGTTATCCTTCAAGTACTCATACAAAAGCAGAACTTTGCATACTCCTATGTATTTCAATGGAAGCCTTAGGCCAGATGGGAAAATGATTGTTTGGAATTGGAATTCCTTGATGGTTACAACATTGCATTAAACTCACCATAATTCGAGGACTGCTCTGTAAGACATTCTAAGACGGCATTTTGAGGAAAATTAATAGAGACCTGTGCATTGAGGCGCGCTTGTTTGTCATTGGCTGAAAAGCAGATAATCACGTGGGGTTCCTTCCGATCGTCACGTTATCGTGGTCGGAGTTTCTGTTCATTGCCAAGAGCTCTGTTCCAATTTTTCTCCCGAAAAAAAATAAACAAAGCAACAAAATCAAGATTTTTGAATGAATTCAAAGTTTAAGTTGGATTACAACTTAAAAATATTTACTGCTCTTAATCATCAACGTTCCTCTTGTGTAAATCCATAGAAGGATAGGGAATAACCAGTAACGGAAAAATGAATTTGAAGAAGACAATTAACAACCATGGGCAGATTGAATTTTTTATGCTTCAAAAAAATTCATTGAGGCCGGCACATCAATTTTCTCACTAATTTTTCATTACTGAGTTTTTTATTGTTCTTTTGAAGCACCATTGCGGTTTGTAAGACAGTAAGCATTAAATTTAACAAACGTCAAATCTATCTTCATTTTAAATGAAACCAAACAGAAATATATTATTTGAAGCAAATTATGTAATTTGTACTGAAAATAATTTGTCATTTTGTATATTTTATTATATTTTAAAGCTTTCACCATGAAAGTTATTATTGTATTTTAACTATCAATGATTTTAAAAACGCAACTAAATATCAATAAAAGCCAATGGTTTTGTATGAATTAATTACCAGAAAAGTCAAAATGTTTTGTTACTTTAAGTATTTTTTAAAACTTTTCTATGCACTACTGTCCTCTGAAACTAACATGAATTAAGTGATATAAGTAGTAAGTTTTAGGTTTTATGAATGATTTTTTTATGCCGTTATAAAACTTGACATGTTTATAGAAAATTTGGAATTCTGTAGACTCTGAAAAACCAATTATCTTGTTTTATTGAAGGCACATTAATTTCCAATATTTCTTGATGGCTTTTATACAAGTTTCCTTCATAATTGATTAATAGCAGATCATAATTAATTTTAATTAATACAAAACATCACAAGGAGATTGATCGTAATCCTTCGAATTGAAAACCTTATGCTTTTATTTTAATACCCATTACAGGGAGTAATTAATAGTTTGCTCGTCCGTTTCATTTTGCACGTTATATTCTTCGTTCCGAATAATGACTTAGTTTCCACCTGCTACTATGCTGTTACCATGGGAACAACTGATAAATTAAGGACGTCTTTACGATTAAAGTCCAAGTCCTCTTGATATAACGTTGCCTGGAAACGCTGGTAGGGATATAAATGATTACAAGAGAAGATCCGATCACAGTAAACTAAATGAACAGAAATTAGGAAAACCCGAGAAGACATAGCAATAAATCCAAGCAGAACAATCCTTGTAATCTTTGATTACAAAATCAATTACAATAAATTGAAAGTTAAAAAGAACGTTTCACTAACTTAAGTGCTGAAAATTGTTAACCGAATATAGTGATTTGGATTTTGTCTCCAGTATTTTTCTCCAATTAGAATACTCAAAGTATTAAAATAATATGTCTTTCATTACAAGGTATTTACATATAGCAAATAGCATACGGAAAAAGAATAACCTGGTTCATTTCACATTGCCCGCTTATATAAAAAAAAAACTTCTAAATAATAACGGAAATTCTTTTAGATTGTGAAGACAGACTAGTACATTTAAAAACATTAAAATGAAATCCAGATCGAAGACAAAGTAAAGCGAACCTGTATTGATTACTCTATTGATGTCTTAAATATCCAAATTTACTAGATGATTTAAGACAATAGTCAACTGGACATTTTTCTAGATGATTAATAGTTTTTGTTACATTCATAAAAGGATCCTTCCTAGAAAAGGTTTCGATTACGGATTTTGCAGTTTATATCTACAAGAACTCTTACTACTTTTTGTTGAAAAATTTCAGTTTATTTTACGTTTTCTAATTTGTTTTCCAAGATACCGCTCTGAGATAAGCCTGAATCCTACAGAAACAAGTTAATGTATAAAGATGAAAATACTAACTTTAGTTTTGTACTGGATTTATCGATTTTCATGAAACTTTTACATGTATACAAACGTTTGTTTTTAGGATGCTAATAAAGTTGGTTTCATCGATAAAAGAAGAAGATTTTAGTAACTATGATTTTAGAGGGAAAGGATGTACGCGGCGCCTCCATGTGGGAAACATCAGCTCTCCATTGTCGTGTTGTGCCGGTAATCCAAGGGAGGGGGCTTCAATTGGTTTTTGGCAGGATGGTTGGATATTACAGCTCGAATGGGCATCTATGACGGATGTTTTTTTTATATTGTATCTTTTGCCCGAAATTTCTTGCAATTTATCTTATTATTCAATCTTTTTTTTTATTTTTTGTTGTTCAATTAGTAAGTAAATAAATCTTCAGTTATTCATATATAGGTTTGCGTGAAATTTGTAAAAGTTTGGAATTTTTTTTTTAATTTTTTTAAACATAAATTTCCAAAAGAAGCATTTCATATAAACAGAAAACGATTTAACTATAAAAAGCAAACTATAAAAGCAAACATAAAATTTCCACAAATTTTACGGAAATGTCTTCATTGATGTTCATTCATTGTAAACTAAATAAAACCAGCAGCAATAAATTTAAAAATGTTTTGTAATTACTCAATTTTAGTTTTCATTTGATTCCTAATTAAGGGAAGCGGAAATATTTCGTTAATTTCAGATTTCTAAAACAAGGTATATTATTATTTCAAAGCGGTTCTCCGCTGTCCATAATTATGAAACGATTGAAAGGAAAATATAAATAAGCTTAAGTAAAAATAAAAAAAAGTTAAAAAAATATGAAAAATTCAAACAATGCTTTCATTCCAAAGCTCTTCAGATTCCTTCAATTTCATTGTGATTTAGAAAATACAAAGTTTAAAATTAATTATGATTTTACGACAATATTTGTTTTGAACGATGATTAAAAACTGAACCGTTAACATATGCAATGTGGATATTTGAAATTAAATTTTAAAGTAATAAATGTCGTTTTCATTTACGCAGTCTGATCGTTACACTAATTAAGTGCTGTTATTCAGTCGACAGGTAATTCCAAATTAATATGTTTACAGAAAGACAACACAGGCTTCGTTTAAATACCATCTGTGAGAAGGAGATATTCTCCATGTAATTAATTATTCAAGAGGAAAGAGAATTGTATTTATTGAATTGTAAAGTAAAGTACTGTTATCCATATTACTTTCAGGTTTGATTATTATACCAGTGTTAACAAAATCTCCCAAAACCAGTAAAATCCAGTTCCTATAAAGAACTAAACTTGAAATATTTCTCTTACTTATCCCTCCGTTTTTACGTTACTGTTTCAAACTACTGTGTAATGAATTTTGCATCAAGTTTTAAGCAGTTATTAAAGATAAATAAAAGAAATAAATAAAATAAAATAAACAAAATGCTTATTAAAATAAGTCGTAATTACTTTAATAATTTAAGTCGTATTTAAAAAGTCCAATTTGACAAAAATGTGGAATGCAAAAATAAATATTTTTATCGAACGTTAGAATACATCAAAAACATAAACATTTCCATTTTAATTTTTACTTCAAGCTTTTTATTATTATTTACTTGATATAATTCAAGTAAATATTATTACTACATAATAGTAGTTACACTAAAAATCATAATATCAACTAGTTTCTTTCAATGTAATATGCTTTTTACGGAAATATTTTATTCAATATTTCTCTTGTTTCTAAACGTATTCTTAATGGGAAAGATAATATTCGTAATATTCTTTCTTTCAATAAATTCTTTGAAGCTTTTAAATGTAAGCAAAGACTACGTATGAGCAAAGACTGTAATCTCAAAATATCTAAAGAAAATCTTTTTCTTGGAATTTCTTTAATTAAAAACCAATTAAGTTTTTCATATAAAATCTGAATTTTTAATGTAAATGTAGTCCTATAATGTAAATAATTTAATGAAGCGTAACTTTAATTTAGAACATTAGAAAGCATTTTGATTTGTAAACATTACAAAAAGCATTGTCTCTTCTTATCATTATCAGAATGAAATACTGTACTTTAAAAATTGAATATTTTTGAAAAAGAGTGTTAGGGAACCGCTTGTTTGATTTCTTAAAGCATTTAGTCCAACTCATCATCTACTCCAAAGAGATTTAGAGAATTAACAGGGGGAATCTTTTATTTCAGCACTTAAAGAATCAGATGTCCGAATTACTATTCACAAGTTACTTTCATGTAAACTTTAAATTTATTATCTTTGTTCTTCTTTATTTGCTCCTCACCTATGAGGACTCAAGTCTGAATGATCTTTTTTTTTTTAAAAAAAAATAACATAGGTTTATATCTAGAAATAGATGTGAAAAATACAATGTTATATGAAAAAAGAAAAGAGCTGCATTAAAACAGGAGTTTGTTATTATTTTTAATTGTATGAGTTTCGAGCTGAAATATCTGGAGCTTCTCCGAAAATTTAAAGGGTTCTTATTTCTTGTATCACTCTCCCATTACAACATACTTTACTATGTCATGCTTGTAGTTTTCTTCTCTGTAATCTCATGTCGTTGATTGCCGAACAATACTGTAAAACAAATCTCTCAAATGGAATTAAAATCAAACTTCCATATATCACATGACAGCAAGGCATTAAAGTGGAAAATATGATCCTGGAAACATGAAGCAATATATGGTAGATTGAAAGGTGTAGGGATACAATGACTTCAGATAACAGACATTCGAATTTATATACATTAAAATTACATACGAATAGGTGTCGATTACCTGACAGTTATCAGTCGATTATCTGTCAGGTGTCGATTATCACTTCCTATAAAGAATCCCATGGTCACTCATATAACATTCTAGCTAGACAATATTAGAAAATGAAAACATACGGAAACAAAGCTACTAGTTTGTGTCAAAGCGTTAATATTAATTCACATTGTTTTGTTACATGCCAATGGATTTGTTTTATTACATGCCAAGGGTGTTGAGTTTCTCAGCGATATTGTTTGATAATAGTTACAAACATTGGATAACTTTATGTCTATGTAGCACTGTTCCAGAACTCTTTAAGAGATTTTAAAGAAACAACAGAAGAATTTTTAATTGCAAATATGCATATTGAGGTTTTAATATTTTTCCGTGTTTTAAATTATTAGTTGGTAATTTACAATTATTACAGTTGTTACAATTACCAGTCACTAAATATCAACGAGAATATTAATCAATATTAAGCAGAGGTAATCAAGCCTCACACAACTATATTTGAGGAAGCTAATAAGTGTTATTTTACGACTTAACATTATTTTGGAACAATATCAACAAATAGAAAAAAAATCCAGAGAATTAGAATTATTAATGACTAAGCCTCATTTTAAAATATAAATGAACCAAAAAATTTAATTCTGGATACAAGTGAAAAATAATAATAATTCGGTTGACATTTTCTTTCTCTCTTGGATAAAAACAATAGCTTTTGGACGACTCAAATCTTTGTAGCAGCAAATATTAGATGATTGCAATGATATTCTAACTTATTCTATTTGATTTTTTTAGGCTTGGTTAAGTACTTTTTAAATAGCTAGTAATCCATTCTTCATAACTTAAAAACATTTCATTGTTTAGCTTCATTGAAATTAGTCTAATTAGCATATGGGAACTTAATGATTTTAATATTCAGGATATACACTGAAATGCCATAAAAAGTGGGAAGGGCGCTACCTTGTCTATTTCATGCAAACACACCCTTGCGGATACTGGAATCGTCCGCGAACTACGTATCTATAATCCAAGTATATAATTTTTTTTAATGTTTATCAGACCTATTTAGGTGTACTTATTACCAGTACACCTGTAATATAGGTTCTGAGAGTTTAATCTAAAGGTTTATTTTCCACCCAAAAATAAAAACGAAACAAAACAAAAGAAAAGAAAAAAAATTGAAATATGATGAGTAACTAGATTATGAATCTTATATTTTTATCTATTACGTCGACAACTATTTTTTTTATCTCCAATTTTTTGGTTATTGTAATTATCCCAAAGTGTATCAAATTAGTAGCATTTCGCAAATCCAATTGAAGCTTATCAGGACATAAGCGACTTCGAAAGAGGTATGATGACAGGGGCCCGGGAGATGGGTTACTCCATCTTGAAAATTACGATTATGTTCTGACTCACACGTTCAACAATTTCAAACATGTACTGGACTACACGAAATCAGGGGAAACATCCACCTTGTGAGACCGGGGTGCCCGAAAAAAAGCTCTTGACGAACATGGACGGCCCATGTGCAACATTTTTGCAAATAGCACAGCTGCTCAATGCTAGGGCCAGTACTTGCCTTAGCGAGTCAAAAACTACAACGTTTGAAAACTCAACGACCCACCCAGATACTATTAATGCCCAAAGTTCTGCTCGTCGCCTGTGTTCGGGAACTGCCACTGGACATTGGCTGACTGGAAACGGTTAGCCTGCTCTGACTAATCGCGGTTCCAGCTGTTCGGGTAGATGGGAGACTGGATGTGGCGAAAACCACACGCGGCACAAGGGACAATATATGGGGGTGATGACCTTGTTACGGTATGGGTAGAATTATTAACTGACACTTTCCCTCGTAAGTCTGCAATCCTCTGTGACCGGTATCCGCTATGTTACCATTATTTGCACCATTCATATCCTGCACTTACCTTGACGGGTGCAGCTTCTTTCAACTGGACAAAGCACCACCACACAAGACCACAGTCACCCGATTATGCTGGAGGAGAATTCCTCTCAGTACGCCGTCATGTCTTGGCGCCCTTCGTTCCAGATTTTAACCCTGTCGAGCAATGTGGGATGCACTTCAACGTGCCATCATTGCCAGTAATCTCCCACCAGCGAACGTTACGGAATTGTGGAACGCTCTGCAACATGCGTGGTGTATACTACCTTCACAGTACTACGAGGTTCGTGGAGTCCATACCACGTTGTTTTGCTGCGTCATCCATGCGCTGGAGGACGTAGGCGGTATTAGACAAGATATCTCAGTTTTCGTAGCATTTTAGATATCCCAGTTTAGTATATGTCTATAGTATTATCTTTAGATAAATTAAACATTGTAGAATTCAAGCTATTAACGACGTAGCGCGTCAAGCATGTGTTTTAAATATGATTCTTATGCAATACTTTAGAACTGACTTTACATTATAGATGCTCAGGATATTTATAACCTGAATTTGTTACTATGTTTTTTTGTTTTTTTTATCAAAATTATTGTAGTACGGTAACAAAAATAGATCCCACATCTTTAGTAAATGTATATCCACATATCTTTTATAATCAGTTCACATTTAATACTTCAGCTCTTACTATTTTATTGAAAATCAAAAGGAGTTGATGATATTAAATCATGATATTTTACAATTTATTAAGTCGAAAGCGTGCAATACCGGTATCTAATATTAATAATAAAAACAAAAAGTAAAAAGTAATATCAAATAAGATATAAATACAGGATACTACATTTTTTTTCTCATTTTAATGAAACATCATAATAAATAGATAACATTCCAAGAGATTTTGAAGTTTCTCTAATAATCGAAAAACGGCGACATCAATGATTTGCTATTTAAATCTCAGGTTGATTTTTACAATTTTGCTTCGCCAATCTTGCATGTATTCATGATTTTGAGTTGTATTTATCTTACACTTTGTTATGTCAGTCTAAATTTGTTTGCATTTTGACATCTGCATGTGTTGTACATTTATAGAAACTTTCAAGTAATATTTATCCTTTCTGAGAAAATGTTTGCCCAGCACTCAATAAAATTTTCAAAATATGAAAAAAAAAATCAATTTTGAAAATTTCTCATCAGATTAGAAACATAGATATTGCGTCTTTTTCACCATAATGACAACACATCAATGTTACAATTGATGTCTTAGTTCATGAAATGTCATAATTTACAAATTTCATTACATATTATTTAGGGCAAAGGTCTCAAAGCTACGATATTCAGAGTTATCGCTAAACAATATTTTTAGTGAGCTTTTTATTCATTGCTATTGTCCTGCTACAGTAAAAGAAATAAAAATTTCCTGAAATCGTGTTCTAAGTATTCATACAATATGAAGGAAAAAGAAAACACACATAAACATAAATAAAATTGATTGTCTTTATTTTTATTTTTATTTTATTTGATTTTTTTATTACTTTTTTATATAATTTCTTAAGTTAATTTTTGGTGTAGCCTACACAATGAGATACTTAAAAATTAAAAAAAATGAAATTAAAATTTAATACAATATTTGTAAGCAAATATGAAAAAATAAATGATTACTAATTTTTTTTATTTTGCTTTATTTATGCACATTTTATTCAGTTGTAAAAAATTATCAGGATATAAATTATTTAGAGACGAGCTGTGTCCAGGACCCAAGAACAGTAATCTGACGTTCTCAAAATGACCGTAGAATTTTTATATTTATTTTATTAATTTATTGATGGCAAATTTAATGTACTTAAATATTTAATTATGTTTAATTTACTACAATATTAATAAAATACTTAAATCCCTGTTTGACAAGGAGAGAAAATTGTTTACAGGTTTTCAAAAGTACCGAAATATCTTGTATAAGACCGTTAATAGGTTCAGAAAAACTCCTGCGCTTTGGAAAACCGCACTGATCAAAAAAATATAATCGATTTATATTGTAATGAAATGAAAACTCACGTCCGCACCTCTGATATATTGAAGAATTTCTTTGTTTAAGAGTCACTTTTGTCATATACCGGTATGATGAAGTCGCTATTTCACATTCTCTTATTTTCATTTTGTTTTTAACAGATCGCAACCAAGATTCCTATTTACAAGTGCTAGTTTTGGAAATGATACAGCATCTCTGTGAAGCTTTATAATTTCAAGCGTTTGTTCTAGTGTTAATCATTTACGTTTGTTTAGTCCACTATCTTGTTAGCACTTCCTCTTCCCACTGAGAATTATTTATAGATTGTCATAACTAGTAATCATATTGTGTGAGACAGAGTAACCACAACCATGGCACTGAGATCAGGTACAGTAGACCTGCGGTAGCGCTGTCATGAAAGCGCAACTCTTCCACTTCTGTCATGGTTCTGCAGCTCTTTCCAACTCTGTCACAGAACAGTAGCCGATATAGTGATTTTTTTTTTCAAGTAGTAAAGTTAAGCGTTATTCAAATTTGGAACGTACCTAACGTTTGCAAATGCTTGTGACTTTCGGATGTTTTAAAATTTCAATCGCTTTGTAGCAAAAAAAAATAACAAGCTTGTTAAAACAATTTTATGCAAGATATTACTGCACTTCCTTCATTCAAAATTGGTTAGTTATTATTATTTGTGTCAAATGCATCTTCGCAAAGATCTCTTGGTGACAGAGAATTAACCTGAAAATTAAAACACAGCCGAATTACTAAATCGATCTAGGTTTATTGTTCCTAGTACAAAAAATATTAGGTCGAGCTCCCAAGATGGCGTTATCTTTTAAATTATTTTGTATTAAAGTTTCTTATAAGAATTTTTTGATGGAAATATGCTATGTGTTTTTTATATTTGATGCAAGTAAAATTGCACTGTCATTATTGGTTTCAATGTTGCAAAAATGTTAAAGTTGGTTAAGGCTTCTGTCAGGAACATCATGTACAGCAATATTGGGCATTCAATTGTTCTTTCGATTCTTCTGAGTTCTATGTAGGCCTACTGCATTAAAAAACGATGAGTGATAAGCCACTAAACTAAAGATACGAAGTCTAAAATCAATCAGTTGCCAAAGGTGAAGTTTTCTGCCTTGTATCCCCATTTGTTTGTATTATGATTTGACTGGTTTCGTACCAACAAAGCGAGTTATTATAGTTGGTACTTGACATTAAGAATTTGTAATCGCTAACATTCTTTTTTCCAAATTATCATTTATTCATATTATAGAATGATTAAAAAAATTGTAATAACTGAATTTAGCATTAAAATACTAATATGATCAACGAGATGAAAATATTTAGTGAAACAGAAGTTATTATTTACTAGTTAGTGTAGTCAACAGAAAATCATTGCATTGAATTTTTCCGAAAATTATGGATGGTGTAAGTTAATGTTTTAAAAGGAAAAAATTCGTTTTAGGTTAAAACTACAAAATACAAAAATAATTTTGTTTTGTAATTTTTGTAACTTTTGTAACAGACTTTCAATTTCAACAATTAAAGTTCAATGAATTTTCGAACATATTTCAGAACTTAGTTTTTTTGTAAGACTAAAACTAAATTGCAAAGCACCGTTTTCATCCTTCACTGAATCTACTGTCTGTTTAGATGATTTCCTTCAAAAACTAATATGCTTCAGAAATATGCAATATCTAACTCCGCAACCTTTGAGGAATTTCATTATGTCCAGTGTCTTCTTCTAACGGGGTCTGCAAATGATAAGAAGTCAGAGCTGATAGAGGAGATTCGGGCAGTGATGGACGTTCTTTATTAACGGGTCACGGATTACAGATGGTCTCCTACTCTTTCTCTTGCTCACCATCAAGGCGATATCGATCCAATGACCACATGCAGATTGAAATTAAGCTCGATTTTTCCCAAAGGATAATACTATCCATGGCTTTAGTGTTAGCCGTTCGATATACTTTTCGTACCATGTCAATTGTCTGTTTTTTCCTGGCTGGTGGAAACATGATTTCACCACATTTCCCCTGAGGTTATTGCTGTTGATATGAAATCTCTTACTTCAAGATACTGCATGAAGGCTGACTTCTTGTTTTTGGAGTTAGCACTTTTCTTTCTTCTTTCGAAAAATCACTTTCTTTTCAGATCAGAAAAAAACTCAAATAAACGTAGTGAATTGTAATCAACAAGAAGAACATTATTGTTAAAATCTTTTTTTATCCATCAGAAACCATTAAAATATAAAAATACAACAATAAAACAAAAAATTGTAATACTTTATCGTAATATTATGATAACGATACACATGCTGGTATATAAAGTAAAATATAATTTTATTAAATTTATATTTTATTTACCTACATGCATTTTTATTATTTTTATTATTGTTATTTGTTATATAATTTATTATAATTAATATTTAATATATAGTATATTAAAATATATATAAAAAATAATTGTTATTTCACATGTCATTGATAAATTATCACAGAATCTTAATATAACAATCATGATTAATAATAATATAATTATCTCTTATTATAAATAAATAATATAATTGTATAGTTAATAATATGTTTCAATCCTTCTCAATCTTGCTGAGAATAATAACCGCTTATTCTTTTTTTTTTGTAATGTTTTAACAGTTTGCTAAATATCGCTAATATCTTGGAACCCTATTACGCATTTACCTCAACTAAAACTATCGCCATTTATTGGTTTATTAGCTTCTTCAACTATGACATGCGGTTTGTTAGTTAGGATGATCAAAGTGAAGAACTTTTTAAGAAACCGTAATATTTTTTCTTAAATTTCAATATTATTTTCTACTATTCCATTTCACAAAATATGTAAATTGACGAAAAGAAACATATTTCAGATGGTATTTAAATGTATACATTTAGAGATTTACGGAGAATTTCAGATGTCTGTTTGCTTAGAAATAAAAATATGTATTCAGTGAACGAACTTAACTAAATGATTATCGCTGAATTGCTGCATATAAATATTGTATTTTATATTTATAAGATTATTAAGAAATAATTAAGTCAAAGTAAATTTGATTAGTTAATGGTGGGTATCTGTTCGAGTTCTACTAACGAAATATATTCCTACTCAGTGACTACGAGATTCAATTGGATAGTTATTATAGAAATGGATTCTTCTTTTCAGAAAAGACATAAAACAATTGACAAGGCAGCTTTCAAATGCTTAAGTGGTGTTAGAGAAAAATAGCCTTTTTGAAAAAATGAGGTTGATTCCTTTCATTTCCTGACCAAAGGAAATTAAAGCAAACACACCTGCATAAACTAATTGAAAACACATTTAATAACTGAATCTTAATATAAGCACTACTATTTTCGAGTGAACTTCAATCTTTATCAAGCGCATACAGAGATAACAAATGCAAGTCTATTTAAAATGTTCACAATCTTAAGGTTTAGTTTATTTTGCTTATGATGATGCAGCAGCCAAGGAATGCCATCTGACGATGTACTTCTTACGTATTTTTCATGTGCTGCCCTCTGGTGGCGATCGAAAACATCTCGGATCATAACAAAACCATGTGTTTCTATATTCATAATGTGTTCAAATGCGAAATAAACTTCAACCTCTTCAACAGTTGATTCCAATATTTCGTTTTATTTCTAAAACTATCTCAAGGTTCCGAAGAATGTAGAAAGTTTTGGAAATAAAACGACATATTGGAATCTACTGTTGAAGAGGTTGAAGTTAATTTAGTTTATCTTATTTTGAATTTATTGGAGATGATGTTCAAATGCGGTTGCGGCCATGAGAACAATCTATTTTAATCTGTTAAAACAAATTGTGTAACTACATGCGGAGCATTGTAACAAATCAAATAACAAACCAAAGCTTAATGTTTTCATGTTAAAGTAAATTATGAAATTAAAAAACCTAAAATATATATATTTTAAATCTTTGGAATCTTTGAAAAACAAAATTTTATCTCTTCTTTTCATATGTAAACACATCTCTGGCATAGTACAAAATTAAAAGGCGAAATTAAAAATTAAAAAAATATTTAAAAAATATATTTTATAAAATAAAAGTTAAAAATCCAAGTAGTATTACACGAAACACAGTCTTGTTTGTTTAAAAATTTCACTTTTTCACTTTTTTTTTGTTTAATGTTTCTTTTGCTGTTCCTTTACTTTCCTTTCACTGTTCCTCAGACCATATTCAGTTATTGCCGGGACGGAAAGGTAATAGTTATATGCATTTGGCGAACGAAGAATCATTGAAGTTTCGAGGAACTATCACAACACTTTGCTAAGCTGGTTGCATCATCAAAAAAATGCTGCTGTTCTGTTGAGTGTTTAACAGTTAGGTAATCGCTGTTCCGGTTATGTAACGCCCTTCTGTGGTCTGCTATAGTCTGATGTAAAGAACGGCCTGTTTCTCCAGCATAGAGACAAGGGTTGTTTTTTGCATGGTAAAGTGTAAACCAAACCTTTGGTCACTGAATTCTGTATATTAGTAGTTTGGTTTAATTTATTGGCGATGGTGTTAGTAGTTGAAATGTGAGAACAGTATTTGATTTTCCGCAGATTCTGGAAAACTTAGGGAACAAGCACGGCTGAAAATCAATTGATACGAATTGCTTTTTTGACTTATCTAACTGCTTGATATTATTATTGCACTTTTTCACTGAGTTTTGAGTATGTTTCTGTTAATAAACAGTCTAGAGAAACCATTGTTCCTTAACAGAGTACTTATAAACAATAACTCATCTTCAAAAATCCTTTCGTCACTTGAAATTTGAACATATTATGAATACAGAAACACATGGTTTTGTTATGATCCGAGATGTTTTCGATCGCCACCAGAGGGAACACAGGAAGAATACGTAAGAAGTACACCACCAGATGGCATTCCTTGGCTGTTGCGGCATCATATGCAAAATAAACTAAAACTTAAGATTGTGAACATTTTAAATAGACTTTCATTTGTTATCTCTGAATGCGTTTGATAAAGATTGGAGTTCAATCGAAACTAGTAGTGCTTGTTCAGTTATTAAATGTGTTATCAATTAGTTTATGCAGGTGTGCTTGCTTTAATTTCCTTGGGTTATGAGATGTGCAGCGCACGTAAAATTCATCAGCAGTCCTTTCATTTCCCTTAACAGTTATTTAATAAGTCATTAACATGGCTAGCCATTTTATAAGAACACTCCGAGCACATTCAGCAGACGTATTCATCGCATTCATATTATCACTGTGACATCAGAGCAATCAGTAACCAAAAGCACGGATGAATCCAGGATTTTTCAAAGAAGGAGGCTAACTTTTCTGAAGGGCTGTGTGTCTGAAACGCACGCTATGCGCCAGCTTATTATTAGCAATTGAAATCGTCATCATGACAATATAAATGTCTATCAGACAGCAGTCTTTACATACCACATTTTATCCAATCTATATTCAAAGCTACAGGGAGGGGCTGTATCCCACTAGCCCCTCCTCCCACCTGGATCCGCCTATGACCAAAAGCAACCCAAAGCGTTTTCATGTCACGTACACATTCAAATGGATAAACAGACTTGGCTGGTTATAGATTGTCTTTGTAGTAACATATTAAATTTAATATTTTCAAGTTGTCTATATTGTTATTTTTATCATTTGTTTTCTGATCTAATGTGACTTGATTTACATTCTAATGTTGATTTTTTCTGATAGATTAAAAGGCGACCAACTACGGTGATATATATTTTTCAATTTTTATTTTTAATTTTTTTTATTTTCAAATTAATCTTGAGGTATTGGTAGGTGAATTCTTCCAAGTGCATTTCTATTCAGTGAAGTTCACCCAACCTGTGTCAAATGCAACAGAGATTCTTTGTTAGGATTAAGGAGGTCAAGAATCTCCCTCGTACATCTTCTTTTACCAAAAAAAAAAGTTAAGAAACCTTATCTACTTCGCCCTAGACGTGGGTTAAAGACGAACTCACCATAGAAACTCAATATTGTGTAAATCAATGCTATTGAATCAATCAATACTATTGAAACCAATCCTATATTCTCAACTTTATAATTCTTGATCATGTACTGGATTATCTACTTGGTTCTTAATTTTATTCTTAATATATTTATTCAAGTTAAATATTTTTTATACTTTTAACAATATTTCATGATTTTAATTGCTACTAAATTAATTTTTGCAGGATAAATTAACATAAATTCTATTAACTGACTATTTAGTGATTTTTGAAATAATGTAATAATCAGATTAAGCCTACCAGTTTTATTACTTACTGATGTATCAGTCGTATCTATTTTTTTTTGTATCCATTATTTTTGTAATTTCCCCAAATTATTAGTTTTTTTATATTTCTTTTATATGTTTAATCTTTTGGTTTTCCTTTTTCTTATTTTTTGTCTTTTGTTTTTGATGCCCTTACTTACAAATTAATACAAATTAATTACTTAACAACATTTCATCTTATAACACAAGGTAGTGTAATTTTCATTTTTCACAAAACACTATCTTCAACGTTATTATATTTCTTGGACGACTGTAAACCCCAGTATTTAATTTGTCCTTTTTTTGCCCCTTGACTGCAGAAAGTACCGTAGAATTGACTCAATCTCTAATAATGAGATTAACTCAATTTATTACCCAAGTTACGATTTGGTGGGTACTGCAATAATGAAACTTGAAAATTCTTAAAGAGAATGGAAATTTTCAGGTCCTAATAAGGCGGAAATTACATTTTCCAAGACAATTGTTCGTTCGTCCACCTTTTGTCCACAACGCTGAACTCCTAATTATCGGGTTGGCTGATTTCCACAGAAGCATACTGGTGTCTCCGCATAATGAAGCAATTTTTCGTAACGATCATATTGAAACCATGGCGTTTCGTTGATACAATACAAAGTTTATCACAATCTAAGGAATCTCCAAGTCTTTTCTGAAAAGTTTATTCTATCTTTCGAATACGTAGGAATTTCAAATTTATAATAAACTTGAGAAACTTGGAATTTAAGAAATACAACTGAAGGAAGAACTCTTTCAAAGAATTTTGTGTTTCACTTTTCGAATAACTTTTAAATTTTAACTTGTTATCTTTAGTCTTTGTCTAATTATTGAAAAATCATTTGAGTTATTGGATTTACTAATGTTATTGTTTATGTTTATTCATGAAAAAAGCGATGCAGGAAAACAGAATATTTATCTATTAATCGTTTTCTGATCGGATTGAATTGTAGTTCGTAATAATTCATCGGGACATAAATATACGTCAATTATTGAGGAGCGTTTGATAAGCTCAGTGGTGTAGCATTGGACTACGGGCTGGAGGATCCCGGATAAAATCGTGTGGGAGTTCGAAGATTATCCCGATGTTATTTCGCCAAGAGGCGGATCTGTAAGATGGATTACGGGATTCGTTCCTAGCGGCTTAGCCGGGTAAGCTTTGGGCTGAGTATCAATTCTTAACTGGTCCCGATTGAACACAGAAATCGGCAATTGAACCAAGAACAATTATCTTTTCTACATACCTAACTTAAATATCTATCTATTCACACTATTCACTATTCACAATTGTTGATATTCAAACTATTATATCAATATAACACTTGACTTCTGTTATAAATCCATATTTCATACGTGTTTATTAGTCTATTCTAGTAATAAATGAAATACGTCATAAATTTAAACAGAGTTAATATTTCAAGTGTTTAATTAATTATTCAATTGAGTGGTGATTATAAATCTACTTGCTTTAGAACTACAAATTTAAATAATTCCTAAACAACTTTAAATTAATTACAGAAGTTATGGTTCAGAAGTAAAATCTTTCTAAAATTTGTTGTACAGAAATTCTACTTTTTCGCTTCCTATAACAATTATTTAATCAAATGCATCAATAATAATTTTTATATCAGTTAGAATTTCAGGCCGACAGACTTAATTTTAATTAAAAAGACATCTGTTAAATAATTAGTAAAATAAGTTACGATTTGGGATCCAATAAGGACCCTTCTCCATCTGCATTGATTACAGAATGTATTAAGCTTGATGTATATATATAGTGCCCGAAGAGTCTATTCTCTAACTGAAGTCATCAGACATGCAGTAATCATGTCGTAGGAAGAAAGCATCACAGAAAAGAATTAGCCGAGATAATCTTGTTGAAAGCTTCTCATAACGAGCTTATGGATTGCAGAGACAACAATAAGTTTTGTATCTTTTATGACCAAAGTAGAAGAAAGAAGTTTCATCTTAACACTACAGTTCAGGCACAGGTTTGTGGTCAAGGAGAAGGCTTGCCACGAGGCTGATCCCTCTGACCCTAGTTCGAATTCCGGCGCCGGCGTGGATGTGACCTATCTTCTTCTGTGTTTCACCCGTTTCTAATGTTTTTAATATGAACTACCTCTTTGCTGTACACTGGACAAGGATTCTCAGAATAGATAGTTCCCAATATCTGTTCCTTGTTGAGGCTTGTTGAGGCAAAGATGCCAAGAGCCAGGGCATTGGGATAAAATCTTGAAACCTTAAAGAATTTATGCTTCACAGATAAGTGTCAACTTGATTTATTATATACTATAACTATTTTTAAAGTGAATTCCGAAATTCTGCATGCATTGCTAAACTACCGTATATTTCGGTAGATAAGACGACCTTCAGATAAGATGAGGTGTAAATTTTCGTCAAATTTTTATAGTTTAAGCATATATCTGCCCTAAAAGACGACCCCCCAAACTATCAACGGCTATGAATTCAGTTTAAATCAGCGATCATCATTTTGATAATAATTCTGCATACGCTATACAGTATTATGTCCCAGTCGTAATTTTTCGAATGAACAAATTTTATTTTATTGTATCTGGCACCACTGATTTGCGATTGTTGCAAATATTCACACTGATTTGGGCATCCGGGTAATGACCTTGACTATTCACGACGCTTTCTGTCACACAAACATAAAGCTTCCAACCGTGCGGTTCCGCCATTTCCACCATCTTTCACCTTCAATGACAAGTTTCGAAAATCCCATGGTAGATGGCTCTAAGATTGGCTCTAGCCAATCATCGCAACGCCCGGCTATTTCTTTCAATTTTAAATACATTGATTTAAGTGAGTGTTTTGTTTTATTTTATAATGATTTTAACTTATATAAATTTCAATCTTATTTTTTTTTGTATCTGTCCTATAAGACGACCCAGGATTTTGGGGGCCTTTTTTAATGATTCAACTATCGTCTTATCTGCCGAAATATACGGTAATACCATTTTCAAATTCTATTCGTTGATAAAAATTTTAACGATATCGTGCTTCAGATAGATTTTTATAATTTTTTTCACATTGAATTTACGCTGTTTCTTCATCTGCACTACAACCTTTTTTTTTATTTGATTAAACTCGATTTTGATTTGGTTCATTTAATGAATAATTACAATATCGGTATGTTTGAAGGTGCAGCGAAGGAAATAACTTTAATTTATGAGTTTACGAAAAGTATTGATACGGAACAGAAACATAATATTTCTTTTTGGAAGCATCATTCTCTGCTTTGAAGGCACCATTATAGAATGAATGAAAAGCAAAGAATTTTCTTTTACTATTAGAAACAATGAAAAGGACGTTTTATGAATCGATTTCTAAAAACATAAATATCTTTCACTTTGGAAAAACAGCTAACTTACCTCAGCGGGTTCTGTGCCTTTAGCTATTGGTTTCCTTACGAGGATATTCACCATGACACTGGAAATCTCTTGAATCCATGTAGTCTTCTGTTTCAGAGCTACAAATACGTGTACTTTCGTAATGCATTTCGATTTGATATTACAAAATGAAGCGTCCTTATTTTGCATTCGCTATTATTTTAATTGTTTTTCTCCGCCTGAAACTTTTATTCAATCATAATATTTTAAATCCACGTTCATAAGTTATTAATATTTTTTAAGACGGCACGATGTGATGAGTTTTTTATAAGACGTTTCGATAAATATTTTCATAAATAAAGTCTTTTTAAAATCTCTTTTAAAATTTCTTTCATGAGTATATTTCTTAGTAAGTATTTTTTCATGAAGTTTTAGCTTTGCTGATTCCTTATGGTTTACAATTATGAAAAAAATAATTGTCAATGAAACTAACAGAAGAGTTTCAGAATGACTTCCTTTTGAAAACTATTGTTATTTTAATCATACAAAACATCGCAGACTACTGTCCTCCCAATGAATGATGGCCGCCCTGTTTTTGTGAGATCTGCGCATGTATCATCGATTAGTCTGGTCAGGCACGTCCGTCTGATGTAATGAAAGGACGCCGCCATTGTGCTAATCGCTTGTTACTTTGCAAAAGAGCATTGTATTTATAAATAATATATATTTATTTATTTATATAAATACTTATTGTTAGCAACTGGTTTTGAAATAACGTTAAATAGTCCAGAGAAGTTTTAATTTGGCGTTATCAACATGTCTTTCTCAGTGAAAACAGACTACGTCATCCATTGTGACAGGAAAACATAATTGATCAGCTACCGGAAGGGCTGCGCAGTTCAACTTCCGCCGGTCATCTTTCATTTGGAGGACAGTACCAGATAAGAAATCTAAAGAATTGATTTCCATTGACTTCATTATTTGTAGACGATGTTATAATGCAGATGTAGTCAGGGCTTTGCACACATAGTTCAATGAATTTAACAATTCAAATTTTATGATTGTTTACCTTTAAATATATTATCTCTACAGTTAGCAATAATAGTCTAGTAAAATGATACATTTTGGTATACAAAAGGTCGGGTAGTTCTGATTTTTGGATATGTTGTGAGTGTTGGGCTTATTCATAATCCAAGTTTTCGACCTCCGCGCGCCACGGCACGTCACGTGACAGCAACAAAACAACTAAATTTTTGACCTTCGCTATATTTTTCCATAATATCTCCTGAACAGTTTGCTTTACAGAAAATAATATCCTTTCCAAATTTAGAGTAGAGTAAATTTGTCACATTTTTAGCCCAAAACCAGCTCTGTAGCTGCAATAGTGACCGAGATACAGGCTTCCCAAAAATCACGATTTTCTACAAAATTTATGAAAATTGTGATTGTTCGCTAATTTTTGTTGAATATCACCGAAACCAATGAAATAGCGCAACCGTCATAAGGAAAAAATTTAAAGGTTAGGAAATTTGCTCTAAAGAAAGCACAATCGGTTGTTTCTACGACATATAGTAAAGGATATAAAGTTGTTCAACGAAAGGATGTAAAGAGTTTGACATCAAAAAATAGTCCAGGAAAATAATACATTTTGATTTGCAAAAAGTCGGGTAGTTTTGATTTTTGGATATGTTGTTAGTGTTGGGCTAATACCGTAAAATCCAAGTTTTCGACTTCCGTGCGCCACGGCCGCCACGTGATATGAACAAAACATCAAAATTTTGGATCTTTTAATGTTTTTCTAAAAGAAGCTCATGAAGCATTTTGTTTCACAGAAAATATTATCGTACCACAGAAATAAATGAGACATTCAAAATACCAAATTTAGCTAGATGATTGTTTTTCTGTCATCAGAAATGATAATATAGAATAAATAACTATATTTAGTTAGTGCAGTTTGTTTTGTGGAAGTATATTACGTAAACAAATGTATTTAACTAGGTTCTAATTAGATTCGTCTTTAATTATTGATTAATTCATCAAAAATATAATTGAAATTAAAAACAAACAAACTCTTCGTCATCTCATCGCATTGCTCGACAAATGCCCCAAGCAATGCTTGGGCCTTTACATTTCGACGCCGACAATCCAATATTTAAACAATGAATGCGGACTCGTTGGCGTTCATTTTACGAAATAATAACTACTCAAAACTGCCGCAAAGTTGTCCACCATATAAATCAATATTAATGTATAAAAGAATGTGTGAAAAGCCGCTCTTGAAAAATTAATAAGGACATTTTTAGTAAGAACTTAAACTAATTTCCATTTGAAATTCTGTCATCAGGAATAAGAAAATAGACTCAAGCTTTTTCCTTTTGCAAAATGCTACATAAAGAACAAATCCGAACTTCAAAATACTGTATTTCTGCTAAAAACGCAGATGAATGCCTCTTTGTAAAGAATTACTGCATTTCTTAAAGTCTTACAAAGGAATTACAACACTTTCCATTCTATCAATTTTTGCTTTGAAAGCAATTTTTTATACAGAAAAGTTGAAGTATCGCAAGAGTAAATTAGGTTACTTGAGCTTTGGCAGTTCTTAACCATGTGACTTTATTGGCCAGTTTTGGGAATTACAAGCTGACACAAATAAGTTTGAAAGAATATAAAACAAAACTCTATGTGATCTTAGTTTTAAAAGTGAAGTTTCAGTTGAGAGTAATTTCAAATAAGGTACCTGTACTCAATATGGCCTAGAACTCAATATGACCTAATCACGTTATTTTCGTTAGTATGCGATGAATCGAAAAGATAGTATCAGTTGTATGTTAAAAACCTGCGTCCGACTTGGCTGATGCAATCTCACGCCACAGCTAGTGGAATATCTTTGCGAATATCTCTCCGCGAACAGGTAGTTGCGCACATGTTTTTACTTTGCCGCATCTAATTTTGCCGCATCTAAGTTGCCGCATCTAATTTTGTGCTATTAAGTATCTTTTTTTAATAATTAGTTTGACTTCGTCAGAAAAATTGATAGTGTGCCTGTAGATGGAATGTTTAGCCTGCTTTTTAATTACTCAACCAAATTTATTATTTTTAGGCTTTCTTTTAATTTTAAGACGAAAGGTATTCTAGTGTTAGAGGATAGGCCATATAGGGCCTACCATATACCACATAGGGCCTTTCCATATACCACATAAGGCCAAATAGGTCGTATAGGGTATACGTGTGATTTATTTTCTGCTTTTACAATCAGGATTCAAAGCCACAAGTTTATCCAACAAGCCGAATGCAATTGCTGAAAAAGCCTTCAAACCAAGTACAGCTCATATTACATCTTCTCCATAGCCTGGAACTCCAGGTTTTTCAATTTGAAAGTGCACAAGAAAAAATGTCATGCGCACGGATGGGACTGATCCTGTTGAAGCTGCTTTGATTAATTCTGACGAAGAAGATTAATCTGAAGATGAGGAATTACTTACTAATATGAGCACATTTTCAGACTTACTCCCAACCCTAAGCAAAAATACTCCGCAGGTTATTGACAGATAGAAAGCTATCAATACTTGTGCATTTTTGTTGAAAACATCCTTATTTTCCAATGAAGATGGAATCGAAGGCGTAGCATTAAGAAAATATGGATCAAGGGGCGGCCACAAACTTTATTCCGAAGAAACCAAAAAAAAAAAAGTCTGTAAAAAAATAATTCTGATTGTAATATCTGCAAGTAAGATGTGATTAAGGATATTCGCATGGGCATTGTTTCATGAAAAATGCTTTGGTTTAACAAAGGACGATAAAAAAGATTTTTTATGCCAAAGTGCAATAATTTTTCTTATATTTACAATTTAATCTGTATTTTTCTTTGTTTCAACGTTATTTGCCATATTGGGTGTATTCTAACCTAAATACACTTTTTGTTTGTAAGAGTTTTTTCCATTTTCATATTAAAAATATCCTTTCGAATTTCTATCTTTATTTGCCAATTATTTGCTCTCTCAGATCCATTCATTGACAGTAAGTTTTTGCATTAACATACCTTAATAAAAACTTAAAGCTTAGATAGGCCATATAAGATATAGTTAAATTTAAAAATGACTGTTAGGCCCAACACAAGACTAAACAAAACAAACAAATGCCTTTTCGATTCCTTCTTATGAGGGGGACTAGAGTACAGCTGTTTCACAATTCTACTTGATCATCAGCTCTAGCCAGCCCCCTCGATAAAAATAAATCGGAGAGGCAAAGCTAAGGTGAAGTCATCAGTCAAGCAGACTGTGACCTCGCCAAAGGCAATTATTATATTTATATTGACGACTCTCGATAAGGGAGGACGTATTAACCCTTTTAAAGTAGGGGGGATTTCCATTTATTTATTTTTTCTTTTTTTTTCTTTTAGTAATTTGAGAATGAAATTTTAACTGTCGAATTTCGAAACGTCATTTTATTGAATTTATAATTTTATACATTTGTGCCGAATTAGTTGAGTATTTGTTTTGAGTCATTTTTAAGTTGAATTGACGGTTAAACCCAATTTTTTAGCTAAAGATACAGTTACTTATATAAAAATTTAAATTTTCATTTTGCTGACTAAATACGACAAAGTGTTTTAAAATGAGATTTTAATCTGATAATTTTCACAATAATGGCTAAGTGCACCAAACTTCAATTAACTTTGATGGCTGCATTGTGGACGTAGCTAAAATTAGTGGGGGGTGCTGCTCCAGAAAAATTTTAGCCTTTGTTTTAAAATTGTGTGAAAGGAAACAAACATCTACAAAAAGAAATTTATCAAGTTTCTGAATAAATTTTCTTTTAATACGTGTTTGTTTCCAAAATTTTAAAACAAAGGTGAACATTTTTCTGGAGCAGCACCCCCCACTAATTGTAGCTACATCCACAATGGAGCCATCAAAGTTAATTGAAGTTTGATGCACATGGCTATAAGTGTTATAATTGCAAATGAGCATTTTTCCATAATATAATAAAAGCATTTACATAGCACTCTTAGCATTAACAAATAAAAAAACACTTCCCAAAACCACTTCTCGATAACACTTCATAGAAATTATAGATGCCTGATATTTCAATAACTCGCTGTTTGGTGTATTATAGTAGGGATGTGGTTGAGCAATGATGTAGGTATGTCGTTCAGTACTTTGGGTCATTTAACTTTATCAGTTGCCTGCCAAAAAATAATTCAGTTATACATCATTTACAATAAAACTGATTTTATATAGTAAGTGAAATCAATGATTTGAAACTTCAAGGTTAAATAAAATGTTATTCTGCTGCTGACAACTGTACAGTAGCTTACATTATATGTAGCTACTGCAGAAAAGGTTGTAGATACTAATGGATTTTTATTTTTGGGTTTATTAATTTATAATAATTTATTTTTGTTAGTTTCTTGGAAAGAGTAATTTACCTTATTTTCAAACTTATTTATCTTATTTTAAAGATGAAAGTTTTTTAGAATTTCTTTATTTACAGGAAGTTGATTTACAACAATAAATGTTAAAATTTCATGTCAATTGCTTATTTTTTCATTTCTTTACAGTAGGTCTATAAAGAAAAGCATTATAGAAAAATTTCTTCAATCTAATATCTAAATATCTAAAAAAGTTATTTCTGCACTAGGTTTAGAAATTTTTGATATTTTCTTTTGCAAATCGTGAAGAAATGTTAAAGCAGAAAAACATCTTAATAAATTTCCTATAATAAATAAAACTCAGATCGAGAATGAGGCAACTTGATTATAGGTGGTTCTAATGGGACTATTGATGGAGTGGAAATGAGTGAGTGAGTATGTGAGGGGTGTACTTTCCTTCCCCTCATCGGAAATTCGATTCTGAAAAAAAATATATATCAGCGGCGTATACAAGACTAGATTTTTCCTTGATTCTGGCCCAATAAATTTCACCATTATGAAAGACGCCAGAGTTTGGAAAAAGATTTTTTCCTCTTCGCTCACTCTTTCCCTCTGGGCTTCCGCTGAAAGCACTTACTGGAGTTTGCCCAGCTCTTGCCAAACCATATAATAGGCAGCAGGAAAGGCTGTCATTATTCTAGTTTTGCAAGAAAAAATTATTACGAAAATTTGTACTATAAATAAAGCCAAAAAGTTTTTTTTTTCTTATTTTAAACTTTCGGAAAAAGTAATAAAAATAAAATAAACTAAAATTCTAAATGTTTTTTGGGATTAAAAGCTAATTCTATAGTTTTTGTAGCAATTAAAAGAATTGAACTTTTATAGAATACTTTAAGCCGGTATATATAAAAACTTGAATTTAGATTATAATAGATTAAGGAAAGATATTTGTGAATTAATTTTTAACAGTTTAGGTTTTTATAACTTTAGCTGAATAATATTAATTCATGTTCTATGTTTTCAAATACCTACCATTTACATTGCATCTGACAGTAAATACTTGAAATGTCTTATAACTTATATCTTTTAAATATCTGTTATATTTGGTTTACCTATATGAGTAATAACAACTACAGAATTTTTATTAATTATAATAACACAGTATAAAGTAATATTTTTAATGAAATTATTATAAATAATTTGAGCTTCATTTTAAAAATGTTAGTAGAACTAGAATTGTAATTTTGAAACGTTCAACTCGCAAAGCTGCTTATCGTCCAACACTATAGACAAATAGCCTTCTTATCTCATCACTTGGTCATTAACAGTAGTTCAAATGCATACAAAGGGAAACAAACTGTAATGAAAGCTTTTCCGGATTATTTCCGAATATTTCCGAAATACTATTCATAAGTAATATTTGACAAAACTGATTTAATCGTTTCACCGACAGCTTTGTGAATTTATGAATTACTTTCTTTGTGAATTACATTCATAGCTATACATTAAACTATACACGAAAAAATGATTTCCTGAAAAATCGAAATGTCACTTGCAAATAAACTAGAAATTTTAAAATGAGTAAAGAAACTGGCCTACTTGAAGACATCTCCAAAGTAACATCTCCAAACCATTGAGACATATCCCCTAAAAATCATCCCCTTTCAGAGAAAAATGCGAGCAAGTCTTTCTATTCAAGACTTACTGTAAAGTTCACGTCTGGAGATGAAATGCAAAGTAACAAAAATTCTCTGGTTATAGTCATAAAAGTACTGCATAAGATCTTTATCTATTCTTTATTTGGACACATGTATTGCGTTGTTTTAAATCTGAAATTTAATATATGTTATTTTTACCTGTTTTTATAATAATATCAATGTTTGTTTCAAATTTTAAGCTGTTTTCAAGGAATTTAAGAAATTAGATGCATTTGGTTAAACTTCAGAATGTGGTACCCCCATGGTCGCCCGATAGTCGTCGGCCGCCGCACAATTTTGAACACGGCGGATAATCTGAAAAGAACAATAAACTAGTAAAAAGTAGAATGCTTATTTAAAAATGGTTTTGCACGATCTTTTACAAGAAAAATTAACATTCATCTAGCCTTACGATTTTAACATTGCATATTGTGAAGTGAAATCAATGCGTTTAATGTTCGTACGCTTTGTTAAAGTTTCAATAAAAAAGAAAAAAACGAAAAAACATCGATAATTATAGGTTAGCAAGTGGGAGGGAAGTTTCCTGTAATTTTGCAAATGAAAGCACAATCTGCAATAGAACTACAAAAGAATTCAGATTTAATTAATTATAGCTTTTGTAAAAGCTATCAAGTGTTTTTTGAGAATGCTTGATAATGTGCTATAAAACGATAAAGTTTCCAATAACCAATAAATGACAACTCCTGTTAATATTATAATATTATTGTGGAGTTTTTTCTACATTAAAAAAATGACACCTGATTCAAATTTAGTTTTCGATAATTCCAGAAAACAACGAAAACCATTGCATGGCAATCTCAATTTCTCTAATTAAATGGCTTTAAAGTGTTCGAAGTTTTGGTTAAGGATAAAATTAAAGTATCCTAAAAATCTTCAGCTCATTATCGTGGATTTAAATTTGCAATATTTGATACAGGCCTAAGTTATATCTAAAGTAAATTTTTTTATTCTAGGCGCTATACTTCATTGATCTGAATCAGTTGTTTCTTTTTAAATGGTAAAATGATAGAAGGGGAAAAAAAAAAGTTAATAAACCCACATCTTACCGTTCTAAAAATAGAAACCTAAAGAACAAGGGAGGGAAAAAGAGAATAAAGTCACTAATGGAAGGAGATTCTTTGCCTCCAACAGCAATTAGCGAAATAACGTCATCGAACAATCCACATCTAATTTAGGGTCTTTGTCAATCATGTGCACTTGTGTTCTTTTGGATATTGGTAATATTCCCTATAGAGAAGATAATCTTTCCAGAGGAAAAAACATGCATTAATTAGTCTTTGCTATATATATAAAAGAAATCATTCTAAGAATTCGATAACCTGGTTTTATTGGAAAAGGGAAAAAGAGAAAAATGTCAATAGTTTTAAGGTAGCAAAGTTTTATGAAAGGGAGGTTTTCTGTGTCTTTCAAATGGAAGTTAGATTGGATTAGTTGTGGCTTCTGGACAAATTATCAAAGTTATGAAATGCTTAATATATTTCTATAATGAAAAAAATTTCATTGTTAATCGGTCGATTTGAAGGTTGTAATGGCAAATGGATGGAATTTTTGTGATATTATTGTGATCAGTAATAGTAGTCTAAAAAAGATTGAAATATTCCGTTCTGTAGCTAAACGTAATAAGTAAAGAGAAGTTCTTGCAAATCATTTATAGAACAAAGACGCTTAATTACGTTAGTCAAAGTTTCTGATTTCTATTTTTGGTGTATTAGTGATAAACAGCGGTAAAGGAGTTTTTAATGTGAATAAGATTTCTGTTCACATATATAAGTTATAAATCCTATACGGATTTTATAGATCTTCAAATAATAGCTTTAGTTTGCGTTTGAATCTTTAAAAAGAAGCAATAAAAGAATTTCCAGGAATAATGCCTGAAATATGAAATATGCATCTCATTATTCAATCACTATTCAATAAATCATATATACAATGTATGACATTGCGAGTAGATAATATTGGACTTCATACTTTGCATGATTGTAATTTATAAAAGCATTATTCATCATATGTATTTCCGTATAATAGTAAAAAAAGATCATATTCACAAAAGGAATCCAACAAAAAAAGCTTAAAAATAACATGTTTCGGGATAATAAAGTTAAAATGGCGGCAGTTTATGGAATAGAATGTGAAGGAGGTGCTAAAGCATGCAGGTACATAGGATAGATCAAAAGAAGGGTTAGTCTCCGAATGAATGAACATAGAAGGGCCATCGATAGTAATAATAAGCAATATCTTACTAATAATCATCACAAGGCAACTGGAGACAATATACTAACAGACAATCCAATTGTTTATGCAATTGAGAAGGACGATTACCTGAGAAAATTTTAGGAATCGCTTATTATTAAGTCCAAGTCCATTCCTTGTTTCTATTCTTAATGCTCTTGACTATGATATTAAATGAGATGAAATGTTGTCATTATTAGTTATAATTCCTATATTGCTGTTATTGTTGTAATCCATTGGTTTGTTAAAGTTGTAACATTAGCATTGTTAAACTTATTACTTGTGAAAAACTTTTTATGTTCTTACGCTGTTTAAAGTTTTACGCGGGACGTGTAGGTTCCGATTCTGTATTTTTTAAATTGTAATCTGATGATGGGAGATTATCCCGAAACATGTTACTGTATTTACGCGCAAAATTTCCCCCATCGCGTATTTTCCCCACCCCAGTTTTTGTGGATTACAAAATTCAATTTTTATTTTTATCGCATAATTTCCCCACCTCTACTTCAGCTATAAAGATGGCGGGCTGCGCTGCGTGAGTTACGAAATTACGTCACAGTCGCACATACACTTCCGTGCATGCCTATTGCTTAACTGTACTTTGAAGAAAAAACAAATGTTTAGATGTGATTTCTTATATTTTAAATGTTGCGTGTTAATAATATTGTTGTTAATTACATTTCTTGCTTTAAAAATCAATATTTAACATGGTTTTCCTTACACTTTCACCATTTTTTTTCCTTAAATTGAAAAACATCGCGCAATTTCCCCACCCACCCTTTTTTTGTCAAAATATTGATGAAAAAAAGGGGAAATTATGCGAGTAAATACGGTATTTTTAAGCTATTTTTGTTGGATTCCTTTTGTGTATATGGTCTATTTTTACTATTACTTTTATATAAGCATGATTATAATTTTCTTACGTATGCATTACATTAAAAAAAAGTACAGAAATGATTGTTCAGCTCCGTAAATATTGAATAAGCTTCTCAAGTTTTACGCTAAAACAAAAAATTGAAATTGAATCAGTGATGATAAATAAACTCTATTGAACTTTAAATCAATTTTCACTTATATCCTTCAAAACTATGAAATCAAATTTTTTAAAATTAAAAAATAAATATATCTTGATATAAAATTAATTTTCTGTAAATTCAGTTTCGAAACATTGTTAATATTATAGTTTTGACATCACAAATATTACGTAACCGGCGCTATTGTTTTAATTATCCGAAGGCTTTCAATTTGTTTCCTTCAGACTGATGCGAAGTTATTCGATAAGAATTCTGTCTTTGAATAATAGTCAAAGTTTAAATGAGATCCATTCAATCACTTTCAGCTAATATTTTATTAGTACATTCCTTGGTGAAGCCAATCACATACGTCACTCGGGCTTAGCTCAAACATACAATTAGTCAAGCTTTGAATTGGACGTTAATTAAATTTGCCTGATAGATTGGTCCGATACAGGCAAGACGACGAGTCCACTGTTTTCAGGGCAAAAATCAATAAGGAGTTCCAAAACACCTCATTTAAAGATCCGACAGAGATAAAGCCTATGCAGGTAAAAAGAGATTTTTAATTAAAGGTAAAGGTTCTTTCTCCCCTTTTTTTCCTACGTTTAATTAAACTTAGCAAGCTATCGGCACATAAAAGATTAAATTTTCGCGGTTTAAATTGGTTTGTGTTCTTGTTTGGTTTCCGAAAGTTGATTCAAAGTTTCAATTGATAATATGATCACAATTTGCCAATGAAAGGCTTAAGAAACAAAAAGACGGTAATGTGGAAAAAAAATATAGAAATTTCTCGAAAACTTGCTCTTGATTGAAAAATGTCAAAGTTTAACATAGCATAGCAGTAAAGTTATGTAATGGAATTCCGATTTCTCACGTGATTCATCAAAAGCTATCAATAATAGTAAAATATTTAAGCATTTTTTAGTTAAAAATGTAATTCAGTAAAATCATGATTCGGATAACTGGTGAAGTAGACTCTGATGCAATAGAAGTTCATTTCAATTACATAACCAGCATTAATTGGAAAAATTATGTTCAAACGGTAATAAGTGCGGATTCTCTTAGAATATACTTTTATTTATTTTTTTTTGTCTAAACACGCAGATTTAATTCATTCATGTAGTGAAAAAAATACTGAACTTAATTTACTTACAGGATGACTAAAGACGTCTGTACATTTTAGCTCTTTATTTCAAAGTCTTATTTATTATCTGCCTTAATAATATTTTCATCTTTTACGGAAAGTTATCTCCTTGTTTGCTTGTCTTTTCTACTCTTTAAATTCGAAAATTCTTATAATTGGTGCTAATTAAAATTTTTTTATTGCTGACAGTACAAGCGAAGCTACAGTAACTAGCACATCATAATGAAATACATTTGTTGTCCGAAGAAAACGATTTTACAGAAAAATCTTTTCTGATTAGAAATAAAATTTCATTTAGTAGATGATGTCCAGCCTAATATACTATTTGGAAAATTTTAAAAAACTTTAATTTCCCAATTTGTAAAGAATTTTTGTTTGCTTATTAATAAAGAAAATATTTTTTTTTAGGTACTATGAATATTTCAACCAATAAATTGCATACGATCTTAGAATTCTTTTTTTAACTATATTTTTTTGTTAAACTTTCTGTTTTCTTTCCAGGAAAATTTTCATTGTTTGTTATTAGATAGAAATGAAAGAGTTACTAAATAACATGTAATTTCAGCAATAATTTATATTTATCTTAACTAATGTAATTTTAAACTTCCAATATTTTATGGTTTCATAAATACTTGCAGTGAATAACAGTAATAGGGACTAATTCTTGTGACAAATTCAGATCTACAGAAAGTAAACTTCAATTAAGTAAGTCAGAAGTATATGACTGATACAAATTCCATTGATTTTTTTTCCATTGTTCATTGGTAAAAATTAATTCCGTTGAAAAGTTGATCTTCATAATCTATCTATTATATTTCAATTATTTACGCTATATTTCAATTACGCATTTGAGCTACTATCGGGAGCTAATTTAGAACCTCCTTATAAATCAATTCTTCAGTTATTTAACTAAACTAACAGTAAAGTGAGGAGAGTATTGTTTTAAGATATCGAGATAATGAACTGAAGAAGAAAGCAAGACTTTTTATATCAAGCACACTTCAAGTTGCTGAAATTCTAAATGTAAATTCGAAATTCATAAATTTTAGTTCTTTTATGTAAAGTTTTGGGTACCTCATTACTTCTGCGATTTTTAGAAATAATTAATTTCTATTTCTTTTTAAAAAGATTAAAATGTGCTTTAGTTAAACGCTTTAAACAAATAACTTATTTCTAAGCAATAGTTAATACAAAAATAAATATTATTTGGTTATGGCTCTAAAAAAAAAAAAATTATTTTCATATAATATTGTGTTTCGCTGAAAAAAAAGCAGTTTTCTTTTAAATCCTTAATGAATGTTTCAAATATCTTTATACTTAATATTTGTAGGAAGTATCAGACATTTTTTAAAGTTATAAGTACACTGCTCACAAAATTTAAGGGATATTGCGATATGAATATAATACACCCCCCAAAAAGAATTCGCATGTCAAACATGAAAAATTAGCAGCACATTTATTGTTCAGTAGGATATATGATCGAGACTCCTACAACACACTGACAGCGATAAGACATGGAAAAGATCAACTTGTCCAGCAGTTCCTGTGGGATTCGTGGTCACTCGGGCACCATTGCAACTTCCAGCTGAGGAAGTGTTAAAAGAGGTGATTGGTGACTGGCCATGATATTGGAGTATCCAGAAGTGATCTGAGGCAGTGAGTCTCACTTCTGAAGCAATACTGTGCCAAACGCATGGAGACAACTTGAACGATGCGTCTTCCGAGAGCGTCCCAGGCATGCTCGATCATAATCAGATCGGGGAAACAGACTGGCCAATGCATTTGTCGAATATCCACGTAAGCAAGATACTCCTCCACCAGTCCAGCTCTATGCGGACGGGCGTGTTCTTTCATGTAGAGGTTGTGTGTCCAACACGCTCCTCTGTAAAGTCTCACTTAGACCTACTGCTCAAGACTGCTGTCGCAG
This sequence comes from Thereuonema tuberculata, assembly GCA_023159025.1. Classification (NCBI taxonomy): domain Eukaryota; kingdom Metazoa; phylum Arthropoda; class Chilopoda; order Scutigeromorpha; family Scutigeridae; genus Thereuonema; species Thereuonema tuberculata. The sequence goes on along the minus strand of JAFIDM010002131.1, from coordinate 40,972,243 downwards.
TGAACTTGCCCGTTATGGTACACCGTTGGAAGATGTAGAGTGGTGTACGTTCTCCCAACATTATGCCATCTCCATACCGATCATGTTCGAGAATATTGGATGGTTTGTATCTGCTTCCGGGTTCTTTCCTGATGTGGACATGTCGGGAATAACTTTCCAGACAGAATCTGGACTCATGAAAACTTTATATGGACCCGAACCAATGCTGAGTGCTCTCTATATCATTCCAGACAGTGTCTAATTGACTAAATGTCAAAGCCTGCACCACGGAGGAATCCGAGCATACTTTTGTCCAGTAGCTGCTGTCAGGTCCTTGGTGAGTTCCCAACCTGTGCTTCGGTTGTGTCATACAGCACTTAGCTTGAGATATCGGTTCTCTCAGGGAGCGTCCTTGGAACTTCCACGAATATTTCCCCCCACCCCCTGTTGAAATCTTCTTCACAATCTGGATATAACGTTGGTCGAAATGCCTGCGACAACTCTAACTGAGTTTCTAGACCCCCAGTTATGATGTCCATTTATCGTTGACTCTATCTCTCGTGTTATATTATACAGATGGATACACTGGTCGTGATAATCTTTAACTTATTGTTCCTTCAACGGTTACTTATGTGGTACTTTAATGGTTTATAATGTCTTCGTTACCATAACCTAACCTCTTTGGTTTATTTTTTTCCCTCAGCGGTCTGCCATCTTTATGTTTTGTTTATGTGTGTTAGTACATGTAGAATATAACTGCATCTTTCTCCCTGAAAGATCCGAGCTGCTGATTCCTTAACTCTTCAGCGTGGAGTGTACATCTAATATACTTCAGAAACTCTTGAAAGCAGAATTCTTAACAAGTTTTAACACAGCGTGTCTATTATTGAGTACCCTTTGTGAGATGAAAGTTCATGTAAACTTTCATCTCACAAAAGAGCATTCAAATGAAGTATTCAAAGTATATACAGTTTTGGGGACAAACTCTCCCCCTTTTTCGAGATAATTGGATGTCCGCTATTAGCTTAAATGTTAGAAATGCGACCATCTTATAACAGTTATCGGCGATAGATTATCAGTAAGATTAGATTCATGCATTCTAGGTTCTCAGTTGAAATCTGTTGCATATATTACTCCTTTTTTTATTTTGTCTTTCATCCTATTTGTTCTTCTTTTCCTCATTTCGTTTCCTAAACATAAACCCAAAATTATAATATAAACAAAATACATTAATATTAAAAAGGGAAAGAAATCGTATAGTTAATTAGATAGAAGTGATCAATTTGATAATTTATATAAATAATCTGTTTTTTTATATTTATCAACTTTTTACTTCATTTTCTAATTAAATTACTTTAATTTTCTTTTATTATCTGGCTGAAATTAGTAAAACGATTAGAAACTGTTATTGACATCCCATTACAAAATTTAAAGTAGATGTATTTACAACATCTAATCCTTTTACTTACGTACGCTAGATAAGTAAAGAAAAATAATAAAAAGAAAGTACATTAAACAAAGGAAAAATAAATGAAAACTAGGAAACGAAAATATAGATACAGCAGATTCGAACTGAGGACCTAAAGCGTATGAGTCCGCACTCTTAATAATTAAACTATCACCGATAAATGATAGTACTTTGTTGCATTTTCAACATTTAATCTAATAGAGGAAATCCAATTAAAGCAATTACAAATATATCGAAACCGCTGGAGAGGTGGCCCCAAAAACTATACATACACTGTCCGGCCACCCCTGCTGTGCGCATGAATGTCTGGTCCCGTCGTGTTTCACAAGAACTCTTCCAGCCGGCGGGGGCAGTGTCACGGTGTGGGCGATGTTTTCCTGGCTCACGTTGGATCCATTGATACCTCTGAAGGCACGTCACGATATTAGAGCATACCTAACATCGTAGCTGACGAAGTGCAATCGTACATGTAAGCAGTTTATCATCATGCAGATGGCACTTCCAGCAGCATAATGCGCGGAGCAAAAAGCCCGCATCACATTGGGATGGTTTGAGGAACATGACGATGACTTTCCTTGCTACAGTGGCCCACCCAGTCCCCTGATCTCAGCCCGATTGAAAATTTGTTGAATGACCTGGAACGGGTTGTTCGCTCCAGGCCTACACCTCCATCAAATCTTCCAGAACTGCGTGACACACTCATGTCCACATCGTACACAGTACCTCAACAACGTTTTCAGCATTTTGTGGAATTCATGCCTCGACGAATTCATGATGTTTTGAGGGCTAACGGAGGCCCAACACGCTACTAGGTAAGTGTATCTAATAAAGTGTCCGGACAATGTATATTGAAGTACTTCATGTGTACTTTCATCTCACAAAAGGATACTAAAATGTACACGCTGTGACTTCTCCATGTTAGTATTCACTAAAACTTTTCTTTCTTTTTAACTATATTGTGATTTTACGCTATGAGATTAAATATTCAAACTTCAATTCTAGATTTTAACTTCCATCATTTCATTAAAGAATTTTCTTTTTATTAGACACAATTAAATTTGACTGATGTACTGCATTGTAAGCAATCAGTCAAATTATCGCTCTTTCTAATTAAAGTAATAATTTTAGAACACAATATTTTCTGTCTGAATTCTGGCTGAAACAGCTAGAGCAGGATTTCAACAAATTCCACCTACTTTACCTGCTGCAATTTATAGAGCGGCAATCAAATGGAATTGGTATTCGAATGACTACGAGGTTCCTACTGAAATGTGGTCTTTCATCAACGTCGTCGATATTCATTGCGTTGGTTTACGAATCTTCAATAACCGATGAATGTTATAAATACTTCACATTATACGATTAGGAACCATTCTTTCTGGATACCTTAGAGCGGCTGTTTGCACTTCAAATATATTCCCAAATAGCGTACTTTTTTTTCAGAAAAAATTGAGGAGTTTAAAAAAAATACATAAAATTCTCAATTTTTAATGTGGTATTTTTTTGAGCTTCTGTAAATTTCAATATCAAATTTAATTGTGAATTGAAATTTAGAATTAAAAAAATTCTCGAAAATGAGTATTCCTAAATGAAACAGCAAACTATGATTTAATAATCGATGTGTGAACGACAGTTCTGAGACTACATTTTTAAAGAACTTTTTTATGAAATTTACAAAGCTAATGTTAGTTTTGATAATTTATGGACATTGTTTTGGAAATTATTCTCTAGGGAGTAATAGCATTCCTGAACAGGGGCTAAAAAAAAGGTTTTATTTCTTTAATCTCAATGGTTTTATATTTATAAGTTTGTTACTTTTTAATTATCACCTAATACTTAGTAAACTTACTGTTGATATTAATGTTACTATGAGGTTATTGCTACTGAAAATTATTAAATAGTTAAGAAGTCTTAACTTAAATGTTCTTCAAAACTTTATGACTAAGTTCTTCCTAGTCATGAGACATTAGATCTTCAATAATTAACAACTTTCTTCTCTTCTTGCTAGTGCCTGAAGCCTTAATTGTCTCTAGCAAGACTTCCAAACTTTCTTGGCCATCGGAAAACTTTTTAAAGTCTTTTATCTCTTATCCTCAGAATATGGTGTTTCTGTGCAGTCTTCATTCTGTTGACCGAATATCCTCTGCACAGCAGTTTCATCATTAACAGAAGAAATCCTGTGTTTTACGCTGGTCTGAAGGTTCAAAAGTTGCAACGCCGCAATCGGACTGGCTTCTTGGACTAACCAATCTCTAGTCTCGAACTTTTAAGTCTCGAAGAAGATAAGACACTTATAAACGCTATTACTAGATCACATTAAACGAAAATAGCAAATGAATTAACACCACTAAAATTTAGATAGCATTAAAAAGTATTATGTTTAACATTAATTTTTGTTTCAGATGATTTATCCATTTATTGGAATAAAAAAAAAATTAGTATTTTTCATTCTGAATTTAGCCTTCTTCCTAAGACAATTAAATCTTTTTTTTTCCTTTTCCCTGCTTTTATTCTTTTTCACCCATTCTGTATTTTTCATATCACTTCCCTTTCACATATTAGATTGCTTTGTAAATGTCCATAAAAATCTCTTCTCTCTTCTTCAGAAGATTGTTATTGATGTGTTAGTTTATAATCGAATCTCTATTTTATCTTGTTTCTTAACTTCAAAGTTAAGTTCCCTACTTCAACATTAATTTTGAATTTTTTTTAAATAAAGATTGTTATCCAATTAAATGATAAAAATAAAAATTAAGTAATCCATTGAGATAGAAAACAAATGTGATTTTTTTGTCTCGAATTTAATCATTCTAATATAAAAATATAATAATTGGGGGAGGCCTACAGCGAAAAGTGGCTAAAAAAAGGGCTGACGACGACGAAGAAGAATAATATAAAAACATTTTAATTAATAAAAGTTTTACTAAAATTTGTGTTTTAAATAAAAGCATAATAGTATTTCTTGATGGATATTTATCATTAGCTATAATTAATTGCTTTATAGCTTCAATTTAGAAACCAAAAACTATTTATTGTTTTAATGATATCTTGCAATTTTTTTTCCAAAGTCTAGTGTTTTTTGAACTTAATAATTCTATAAATTTCATAAGCTGATTTCCAATTAAAAATAAAGAATTCTAGAGCATGTTATCATTAACGAAGTTTTTTTTTCTTTCTTTCTATAGGAAATATCTTTAGTATATGCATATACAGTACTTTGTAAAAGTGCATAAAAAATGAGATGGAGTCTCTCCTATATATTAACAGCTTTTTTTTCATTTTAAAACGAAATTAATTGATTAGATTAATTTTAGAATATATTAATTTACAAAATTAGAAGACAAAGAAAACTTGAATATAAGTTATATATCCAACAACAATAAATCCTTTTTGTTAGTTTTAATCTTTTTTTGAATAATAAAAAATAATAGCGAATCTTAAATATGTTTTAGTATTTAAAATATACTGGAGTCGTTTGAAAGATCTTTTTCAAGTAAGGTTACTTGAAAAAAGTCTTTGAAAGACTGAAACCTGTTGTATTAATTTATGTTTATTTTAGCAAAATTAAAGAATTATTAAATGATCAATCTGTTTTCTTAAAAATTAAAAAAACTAAAGATTCTATTTTAAATAACGTAGATAAATGTTTTTCTAAATTTAAATTTCAATTTAAAACACTCAAATATAAAAAAATCAAAATTAACAGAAATTTAAATTATTTATTTTTAAATTCACAAATGCACAAAATGGGAAAATTTAGAATGATTTGTAGCACAACCAATTCTATATTAAAGCAATCAAATATTATTTTACAAATTTTTCTGATTTGACGAATTTGATGAATAATTAATGAAATTATTAAAAATAAAATTAATCCTGATTTTTATTGGCTTATTCATAATCATGATGAAGTTATTAAATATGTAAATAATAATAAAATTTTTAATATAATTACTGCAGATTTTGAAAATTTATTTACAAATATACCTTTAGATTCTTTACTACAACAAATAAAATTTTTAATTTCAGAATTTAATATAACTAGTCTATTTAAAATTTCTATTAAAGTAATTCTTAATTTTCTTCAATTTAATTTATATAATAATTATATTGAATTTGATGATGAAATATATTCCCAAATTAAAGGTATTGGAATGGGAGTAAATGATAGTAGCATTCTTGCTAATTTATTTTTATTTGCTTACGAATATCAATTTTGTACTAATTCTCCTTTCCAATTTAAAATTTATAGATATATAGATGATTTAATTATTTTTAATACTAACTTTAAAATTGATTATATAGAAGAAAAAATTTATAAAAATATTATTAACTTACAACAAACTCATATTAATTTTGAATTTGTTGATTTTTTAGATTTACGAATATATTATCATCAACAAATTCCATATATTCAACTATTTAATAAAACATTTTTATTTCCTTTCAAAATAAATAGGTTTCATAAATTTACAAGTAATGTGAGTTTAAATTTGTTTAAAAATATTTTCATACAAGAACTAAAAAGATACCTTATTATTAATTCTAAATTAGAAGATTTTTTACATAATTTAACTTATCTTATCAATGAATTTACAAATAATAATTTTCCAAATAAAGTTTTAAATACTTATATTTCACAATTTCAGAAAAAATTTAAATTTCAAATTTATAAAAAATATAAAGTTAAATATATTCATAATTTTATTTAATCATTTTATTCTTCAAAATAGGACTTGTTAAATTATAATCATTTAAGTTATCTTATGACAATTCAAAATTAAATCCTTTAAATTTAAGGAAGTTTTGCGTTTGACTTGATAACTGTCATCTATTTAATTTTTAATTTTTAATTTTTATTTTTAATTTTACAATTTTTATTTATTTTTTATTTTATTTTATTTTTTATTTTTATTTTAAATGTATATATAAAAATATAAAAAACATTAAAAAAAGTAAAAAATATTATACAAAAGAAATTAAAAAAAAAAAAGAATTCAAAAAGGAAAACTTAAAAAAGAATATTTACAATAAGAAAGAGCAAATTTCTCAAAATAATGCGCTTTTGTGACTTCCAAATTTCATTTTAGTTTCAAAATTTAACACCAGATGCCGCTGACGAAGTGAATGTAATTCGAAGCCGATACATTCACAGAAACAGTTTTTTGAAATTATTTGGGATTTTATGTTTCAGAAAGCTGTCCGGCTTAGCTATATATTTATATATGCTTTTTATTAATTTAGTGTTGTGTGTCGACTCCTTGTTAGTATATTATCACCAGAAGTATTTTTTTAAGCATTTTCTTTTTCTCTCTCTTAGTTCAGTTATTTATGTTTCATGTCTATTATACCACAATGTAACAAATTGTGGCTTAAATAGATGAAGTAGATGAGATAGATAATTTCACACTATCTGTGATATTTACACTTTTATCATGTATATGTACATTTATACAAAACTAGTTAAAAACTGCCCAAATCGTGTTGGGGATTATACTCTTAATACAATTTTAGAAAGATTGAAACGTTGAGTTTATGTCTACCGTGTCAGTTTCTTTCAGAATATATAGTACGAAACAAAAATCCTATAAAATTCTTCAACTTCATCTGATAAAATGCAAACCATAGCAGATTTTGGGAATATACTTCTTGAAATGTAAAATTCGGGAAGGGAGTTTCCATCTGCAATAGCTCCTAGCAATAAGATTTCAAGAGACGAGAGAGACTTGTACAATATGTTTGAAGAGGTTTGCAGTTTATAAAAATAAAAGTTTTTAGTAAAAACAAGTTTATGTATGCGAAAAGTTTGTCAAATATTTTCTGACTTATGCTTCATCTTTTACATCAAGAAAGAAATAAATGAAAAAAATTTCCCGAAACTCATTATGTAAATATAAAACGAACAGAAATTCCTAAATTTTTAGGAAATATTCTCTTCTAGCCTATTATCTGACATTCTTGTCTTTCAGAATTGACATTTATATTATTGAAACTTAATTCCAATAGACACTATTTATAATTTTTGGTGTTGTTAATATTATTTAATTTTAAATGTGAATAAATTATATATATGACGTTCTGGTGTTTTGAAATTGAAACATTTTCTTAAGTAAAGTTTCCCCAATCAAACTTAACAAAAAGTCTTTGATTGGAGATCCTGCAAAGTGAAAGTTTTTATATTGCTATTGGAAAATGACAACTGAGAGAAATTATAGAATAAAATAACAAATATAACTTTTTTTTAAAAATTCCTAAAATAAGGAACTTTGTTTGTTATTATTACCATAGAGATTGATAGTAATTAAATTAAATTTGAAATATACTTTGATAGTTATTGTAATGTAAGAACATGAGTAGTGGTATTCAGTTATATTATTGGCATGAAGAACACGTTAAATACAGTTTAAAGTGACCTAAGTTAAATTTACTTATAATAGTAAAATAAAATGCTTATGTTGCTCACCTGAAGCTTTATATTTAATAAATGGTTAATAGATAATAGTGATTTAAATTTCATCGTTTTATTTTAGGTAAGCTATTACTGTTTTACTTACAAGAGCAATCATCATTCTTATTTCAAGTACTCAAAGTTTTGCTAGGTACATAAGTTTTATTTATTACTTTTACAATGAAAAGATACTTCTTTTAATATTATATTAAGCAAGAATTTTGGAATGACAAGATAAAATTTTAGATCTAAAGCTAAACAACAAAGTAAAGAGCCACTGAATGATGTTACACTGTTTATAATCAGTGTAAAATCATTCAGTCACTATGGAATGAACTTGGTTGGTTTTTTTTTTTCTTCACTAAATGCCAGTGAGTTAAGCATTCGGTTTTCTAGTGCAGGATTTTGTGTTTTTTAGGTTAAAAAATATTAATGAATGCAAATTATAGTCCTGTGAAGTATCTATAATTGGAGTTTTGCACGAACGTTTAATTACTTTAACTCGGAATGAGTCCAATTGCAAAGGTAAAAAAAAAAATCGTTTTGCTTTCCGGCGTTAGATGCCAAAATTTGAAAGTTATATAGTTATAAGTTTTATATTATTACAATTTTCGTATAGCACATATTTTAAAACAAAACACTAATATTCATGATTCAGTAATTAGAGCAGTGGAACAGTTTTTATTGCGATAATTTTTTTACTAGGCCCCTCGTCCAAAAGAATTTAATGGGCGTCTAAAATAAACAAGAAGAATTATCCAAGAATAAATGAGAACTAAATTCTCATGCATTGGTCACTTTCATAAGGAAGTTTTTTCTTTGATATTGTCACTTTTCCATGTCAGAATTCTCCCTCCACATTGAAAACCTAATTGTTCTCAGGTGACTTCTCCTGGCTATCGAAAACGAAAGAGGTGTTTCAGGATTGGTTTCATTAAATTAATTACTATATCATACAATAATTTGAGTCAAAGAATTCGAAATGAATTAAGCAAATTATGCTGTGAATGCAAAACATTTACATCATAAAAAAAATGATAAGTACATTTGAAGTTTTTTTTATTTAACAATGACTTTAATATCTATAGTGATATATAATGAATTGATGTAGAACAGTATTACTTCTTAAGTCCGTGTTACCTTTATTAAGGAACTATGAACTATAATTTAGATTTTATTTTAAAACCTTATGTTAAAATGTATACTATAATATTATTATCAATTAAAAATAATTATAATATTATAATAGATATATTTATGCCCTCTATATTGAATGATGTATGTTTGAAGTACTTTTGATGTTTCTTAAGCTCAGTAGTATCATAATAGGTAAAATATAATTATCTAGCGATAGTTTGTAAAAATGCCTGCTTTGTTTGCTATAAATAAACCTTTCAAAAAAAGCTTCAAAGGATTTGATATTAATAATCTTGGAAACTCAAAGACAAGATTCTGGAAGTAATAGGTCGAGTTTGGCTTGTATTTCTCTTTTAAATTTTTACTTCTATTTTTTTAATTTTTTAATTTTACTTATTATTCTAAATGTCGTTATTTTTAATCAACCACAAATATTTATGTAACTAAAATAGAGATGCTTATTCATTTTGCAACATGACCCTCAAGCATCCCAAGGGATGGTATGTGTAACTAACTACCTCTACTCCATTGTTCGCCTCTCTAAATCCATACATTCCACGCTTCAAGTGAAGCCGCTATTTAGATGGAGATCCGTTGAACCCGTGCTTTTGAGAATATAAAAAAAATGAGAGTAAATAAAGCCCACCATTTTCAGATTGCCGAACTGCGTCCGCGAAATAAAGCAGTGAAATGCCGAAATTTTTTTTTTTTTTAATTTAAAAAATTTAGATTTTTTTTTTAAATTAAGTATTTTTTTTATACGGAATTCGTTTACTAATCATTGATCATAATGTTTAGAGTTCGCAATAATCAATTTAGTTTAATATAAACTGAATAGAAGAAAATTAAATATAAATGTCTCATTACATTAATAAAGTCTCTTGTTTTCTGTATTCTTATATTAAATGACCACAACATAAATAATGAATAATGAATCAAATACATATAAATATCACAAAGTCAAAAAATTATTATTATGCTAAGTGAGGAAAAAATGTGTCGAATTTTTAATTCTAGTCAACCAATGGATTGAAATTTATTATTAACCAATTTCTAATATTTTTTTTTTAATTTTGAAATTTTAGAGAATTTTTTAGATTTATTTTATTTATCACATCTTGTCATACTTTATTTGGATGGCGTTCTCCATAACTACTAAAAATTTTGGGATATTCTAATTTAAAGTTTTTTATATCGCTAAGATTATAATTGTTATTCGAAATTGTATTATTAATGTAAATTACTTGATAATAATTCTTTGCTAATAAATAATAAAAGAGTTTTTGTTCCGAAGTCAGTATTTCATTTTCCATTAAAACTTCCCTTGTTATATTATTATTAGAAGTATTTTTAGAATATATTACTAATTTTCAAATATTTATACTTTCAATATTTAATACTATTTACTCTTTGAATGCTATTACAATTTGTAAATTTTTTAAATTTGTTATGGAAACATAAATGATTATGAACTATAATGTTAGGAAGCAAGTCTGGATTTTGTTTTCTCGATGAATTAATATAAATTTTGTTTTATTTTGTTTTATATATAACTCATTATCATGCATTCAGTTTTGTATTTCATTAAAATAATAATAATATTAATAATAAAAATAATAATAATAATAATAATGCTATAAAGTATAGCTGCCACAAAAATTCAGTTTATACAAACAACTATACAAATGTAAATCGATAGAGCTGCATTGTCAATTAACCCAAACATGAAGTGTAGAATAATTGGTATTAGTTTCTACAAAAATTTTGAAATATAAAAAGCAAGTACAGTAAAACCCCGTTATTACGCTCGTCAAGGGACCGTGACCTACAAGCGTAATAAGCGGGATAGCGCTTTAAACGGGGAATGATTTATATGATGGGGAAACATTTAGACACCATTTTACAGGAAAGATACTTGATTCTGCAATAGATATAGTGCAAATGTGAGCTTATTTCCTATTAAAAAAATCTTTGATTGTGGTTTGCCGTGTGTGTATGCTACTGTTATAAATTATGACATTTTCAATGCGGTTCAAGTAACTATTAACATCAATTGATACACCACTAGGAGCAACACTAATATATTTTCGGAGCAGATTTAGTGCACTGCCCGCTATTTCACGCGCCTTTTCTTGAATGATTGGGTCACTTAATGGCACTGAAGCATCACGGGACTGATGAATCCATTCAATTAGAATTTCCTCGGCATCTTCACATTTTCCACACTACTTTTTTACGTTTGCAACCATCCTTCGCTGAATTGATAATTCCATTCTTATTTTTTATTATTGTTCTCAGACTGGATCAGGGAATTCTTAGATTCTGCGAAAACCTTCTGATTTAGTGTAGAATTCTCGTCGTATTTACGAAGAATTTGCAATTTTTCACTTATAGAAAGGGATTTCCGCTTCAAAGAGTTCAAAGATTCCCTCCTACCAGGGAAAGAAAAGAATTGTTACAGTGTTACATTTCTTTTCGATACAAAATTTCCGATATAAAAAAGCGCTACAAGCGGGATTTGAAGCGTTATAAGAGGGTAAAAGTATACAGAGTTATATAGAAAATTCCAGGGACCGCATGAAAGGAGCGTAAAGAACGGGATAGTGCTATAAGCGGGAGCGTAATAACGGGGTTTTACTGTACTTCAATTTTATTTTTTATACAGAATTTAATTCAATCTATACAATAGTAATTTCATTTCCGATCTCATTTTCAAACTTGGAGAATTTTCGTCATGTGATTTAATATATCTTTTAACATTATTTTTGTATTTAAATAATAAAAGCAGATACACAATAATGTACCTGTCTACCATGTATATTAAACTATGTATAAACTACTGTAAAATCAGTTATATTCCTGAATAACGATTTTATACTAACTTTCAATTTTATACGACTGTCATTTGAAAGTTAAAATAGGGGCAGATCACAGTAGTAATATGATAACATATTCATCATAAATTTTAATGGCGAATTGTAAATCTGCGGTTCATTTTTTTAATGGTCATAAAGGTTTTCTTTTTATAATAAAATGACAGAAAAGGAAGTGAAACAGCATCATTTTTTTTTAACTTTTTCTTTAGTTCATGAAATAAAAAATTAAAAGAGATGAAGGGGGGAAAAAAAAACATACAAATTCTTTTTTATGGAAATGGAATCTTTTATTTCGCACAACGCTGGAACTTTTTGGCATTTTTCCTGGAGAAAACTTCGAATACCATCGTATTTTTTTTTTAGAATATTCTTTTTGCTCTCTCTCTCCTAAGGTTATTGCTCCACTTTGCATACTTCTCCATCCACCGGAAATGGATTGGTAGGCATGACTTTTGACTGGATGACGTATTGCATTTCTGGCGAAGCACCGGACCAGTTGGCGTTGGATCGAAGCTGCCACACACGGAAATGGGGGATAAGCGCTCCAATATGTCCGTAAATGTTTGCCGACTGTGTTTGTTCACTCCGTGTAACGGGCGCTGATTCGTGCACTTTAAAGTTCGGCACAAATCTCACTGGGGTTTCTGCAAGGTTTTGCTTTCACTGCAACTACAGAAATATCAAGTTAGAAAACCAGCTCTTGTATATGTGTGTATATATATTGAATACGTAAGTCTGCCAAACTGTTCTCGATTGAATGTCAAATAGGTGAATGATATAATAATTACAAGATATAGTAGTAAAAGGTGTAGTTAATAAAAGACATAAATTAAAGTTTTTAAAATATTAAAAAAAATCAAAACTGAAGGAATAAATCATTGCCCACCATAACTGATAATTGAATAAAATATATTAAATTACCAGTTTTACCTTATTTCTAATCAAGAGACAAAGCAAACTTGAAATATTTAAAATAGATTTAATATTCTAAATATACAATAAATATCATTTAAGTTTGGCTTATTGTTACGAATAATGCATTTTTTTTTTGAAATTTACTTTTCAAACCATCTTTGTGGTTTCATTTACAATTACTTAACTGCCAAGTACACTGTTAATACTCTTAGTACAGAATAAGATTCAAATGACTATTCTTTTCATTCAAAAAGAACAACATAAATACTTCTATTTTGCTAATAAAAAGAATAAAAATGATTTTTTTTGTTTTGTTTTATTAATTTCTAAATTACAATGAAATAAATCATTCTAACCGTAATTTCCTTTATGTATTTGTGAATTCCATTTTATTCTAATTTATTTTTGAAACATTTGTGATAGCAACCTCTGACAGCAAATATAAATGAAGATTATTCCTTTATTGAACATGTCATATCTGAACAGTTTATTTCTATCTGTTTAATATAAACAGGGCCGTCGCGTGGGCTGGGCGACCGGGGCGATCGCCCTAGGCGCCGCGGCCAGGGGGCCGCCACGGCAACGGCAAAAATAAAACAAAATTTGAAAAAATTAAGTTAGATGTACATAACGTACTTTTTAAAGTTAGGTATAACTAGATTTTGAATATTATGCTGTATGTATTTATGCGTCGCTCATTGTGTGTTTAACCCCATTATGTTTACATGCATTTGGTGGTGTCGCGTCACGTCGCTCGCTGTATGTTTGTGTCTGAATCGTTACAGATAGGTGTAATGTTGGGAGGGTGCACGTGGGATTGATTTTTTTTTTTTTGGGGGGGGGGGAAGACGCCTGACGAAATCTTGCCCCGGGCGCCAACAAACCACGCGACGGTACTGAATATATAATATCTACTACAGAACTGATATATCTATTGCAAGTGATTTTCTGCTGTATATACGAGGCTTTACATTTCAAACAGTCACATTTCATCATCATCATCATCATCAATGGCATGACAGCCCTCTGTGGGCCTTGGCTTCTGAAGAAGTTTTCACCATTCTTTCCTATTAAGTGCAGCGCTCCCCCAATTCTTAATTCCAATTGTCCTTACATCCTCTCTCACACCTTCTTCCCACCTTACCTTTGGTCTTCCAACTTTCCTAGTTCCTTCTGGCTTTGCATTAAATATCTTCTTTATCATTCTATCGTTAGCACGCAGTACATGTCCAGCCCACTCCAACCTTCTGATCTTTTTACAATTCACAACGTTTAGTTCTTTATATAAATTATATAATTCATAATTATATCTTCTTCGCCAGACACCGTTTTCTTCCACTGGCCCAAAAATTTGCCTCAAAAATCCCTCTTTCAAATACACCCAGCTGTCTTTCATCAGCGTTTGAGAGTGTCCAGGTCTCAGCTCCGTATGTTAGTACAGGCTTTACTAAGACATTATACATTAGGACTTTAGTTTTTTTTACAAAGGCTAAATATGTTTGGAGGAAAAAGTGTTAGTTAAAACGAATAATTTATATTTTTTTACGTATTACATAAACAGAGGATAGCAATTTTAATAATGTCGTAATATTTCCTTATATTCGTCGTTAGTTATTACAACTATTTATAAATTAGTGAAATTCGCACAGAACCGTGTAGCTAAATGAATGCTGGCTAAAATGCAAAAAAAATAGTAAATAATGAAAATTTGACGCGTACACATATGAAAATTTTTAATTTTGGTGTTTTGTAGAGCACTCTCAGCAGGATTTGAGTAGGCCTAATAGTTATACTACTTACGACAATTGTAAAAAAAAAAAAAAATGAATTTTATAAAATCCGAAAGAAAGACTGAAATGCAACTTGAATTATTATTTTTGGAAGCTAATAATCTATAAAATTTAGCATTAATTTCAAAGAACTTAATATTGAAGACAAGTCGTTACGATATAGCCTAGTGGTCTAGACGGTTGTCTTTCATTCGACAAATGTGACAGAATCTAGGTTCGAATACCGGCGTCGATATGGATATGACATTCTTCTTTGTTGCGTCCATTTGTGAGGGTAAAACTTGAGTTGCTTCCTATGATGTATCCTTGGCAGCGATTATTCGACCAAAAGCTCAAAATTGTCGCACCTTCTAGTGGCCAATGACAAAAGTAGCAATAACTCGGTAATTGGAAAAAATATTGAAGACAATGATAATAATAGTTTAAAAGCGTTTTCTAATTTTCCTTTTACGTTATAGATCACGACTCCTACTCTTTTTTCCGAATTTCTGAATAATAGTTGTATAAAATTCAGAAACTATAATAATAAATTTAAGCTATAAATTAGTTTAATGACTCCATTTGTTTGTATTACTGTTTTGATTTATATAGCATGGTGAATAACAGCGAAATAGTTCTCTTCCGATAGATATTCCTATACAGCCAAGATGGATCGTAGAAAAATTCCGTCGAGAAATGTCTGAAGTATATTTGTTATGCTCTGTTGACATAATCGCTTCAGTAAAAGCCAGTTTTGAGGAGTAAACTGCTTTAATGCGGCCGTCTTGCTTTGAATTTATCTTTTGTCAGGCAATTTTTTATCCCTTTTTAAGTCCACATCTAAGATCTGCTCACGATAGAGATGACTAATAATACATTCTGAATTACAGTAACTTGAAATTTTAGACTTTATGAAATTACATGACCTATAATTTTATTAGTTAATTTTTGAAGAATATTATAGAATTTTTTTGATTTTCCAAATTAGACGAAATAGTCCTTCTATTTTACGAAAACTCTAACTTATTTCACTTATTTTAAACAGAATTCTGTTAAAATATCTCGTCGTCTTTAACTGTTTTAATCTCAAGCAATCTGGTACTTTGCTCTTCATAAAGCACCGTCCATCGAGGTGACATATGATACGTAGAAGGCCATATGCGCAGCTAGGTTCTCTAATTGCATTTCGCCATTGTAAGATTCAAGCAAAGGATGTTAATTGGTTGAAAACTGCTTTAACATTATATTTCATAAGAGAGTCGTTCGGTGCATTAAATGGCAAATTGATTCAACAAAGACTTATTAAAGCATTTTGCTAAGAAAACGCAGAACCTTACACTTTCAATACGAATCGTTAATCAGTTCTGCTCGATGTCACATCTTGTTAACCAGATTTGCCGCCCGCCGATAGAAATCAAGAAACCACAACAGTGTAACTTCTCTCCAGTTAAATTCTAATTGCAGTGTTTGCAGTGCCATTTAGAATACACTGAAACAAAGCAACAACACCCATCAAATCATCGCGCTACAACGCTCGCATTCAGGCGTTTTGCCTCAGGAAGTTAATTCGGCAACAGATCAAACAATTACTATCTTATTTTTCCTAATTAAACATTTTAGCCACAACCGTACAATGATCTTGATAATTAATTAAACAGTAAAATTAAAAACTGGCTACACGTCCGTCCTCTCTTTGAATTTCTTATTTGGAATCCGTATGGTTTCATGTTTATCTGATCAATAAGTACTTTAATGAGATAGAAATTGATTATAAGATTATTATCGTAACAAGCGAAGTGAAATTGATAACATTTGATTAATACTCAACAGATCTTCCACAGAGTCGTAAGAAGTAAATTTAGAAAAAAAAAAACAAAAAAACAAGTGAAGTTCATATTTGTGAATGACAGAAAATTAATACATGGTAAATCCCTTTATTTTTTTTCTCATAATATTCATTAAATATTGGTCATTGTAATTTAGTCCTAGTCTTCTAACAGAAGTATTAGCCAATGTAAAAAAAAAATATAACATCTTATTTGGTAAAAACAAACAAATTGTGTTTAGAACAGTAAATGGAATTTGTGGTTTGTAATTTTTTGGGTGAAGAATTTAAATATGCCATTAAATAAGTATTAAATATTATTCAAAGATTAATAAGCTGAAATATGGCTGTAATTCAAGATAAATCATAATGTCAAAACAGTTGGTTCGTTTCTAAGTTGTGGCTTGGTTAAGATGTTAATATTGTATTCGAAACAAAGAATGTTGTTATATTTCCTTACGTTAGATGCACTGAATAATGAATAATTGAATAATCAAGTATGTATAAGGTGGCGCACTACACAAAACCGGCTCCAACAGACATTTCTTTTTGTATTGTATTATGATTTTGGGACCAGTTTTATGTGTGCCACTCTGCAGATGTTCCAACGAAGTCTCAGAGATGATAGAAAAAATCTGAGACTTGGGATACAGTATACCAAACTTCATTATTCAATATGAAACTAGTTAAACAGCTTAAAAATATTCGTGTTTACAGATAGAGGAACAATGTATTTTTAGTGCACATGTTCAAATACTGTATTTGAACATTAAAGAAACTATATAGGAACCCTTCATTGATGTTTAAAGAGAATTTTTATAGAATTTGCTTGCTACTGCAAGGGCTGTAGATCTAATAAAAATGAGATTTATCTGTTAAATTTGGTTTCTTAATGGATTGTGATGTATTTGCAATTAATGGCAAACCCTGATTTGTTTCTACAAATCACAGAAAAGATATTTCTATAATTAATTTTTTTATCATTATTATGGAAATTTTAGACAACAAATTGGGAATTCGACTGAATCAAACGAGATATAGATTCTAAAAAAAAATCTGCTTTTTGTTTGTTTTTTGCTTTTTTTTACTGAAGTAATATTATTAAGTACAAACAAAAAGTCTATAACGATGCAATTTTCAAAACATTAAGCGTTTTTTATGTAATGCTTGTGTTAAATGGTAAGAAAAAGCAGTGCCTAAAATGATAAATGCCAATGGCATTAGTTAAAATTTTTCAAGAAATGTGATTTCTTTGTATTAACATTGTATCACTGTTCTGTGTTGTATGCTGCTTTTATTTTTTATTTATATTTATAAAATCTGGAGTGTTATATTGATATTTTACTTGTAAGATGCCTTCTTGATATAAATGTTTGACTCCTAAATTTTCTCCTTCTATTTCGATATTGGTATTTGCTGCAATATGCTTATAAAAGTTTTATTGTGAATCACTTATTATTTATTTCATTGTATAAAGTAAGAGTTTAAAAATTCGTAACTGTTATAAGTCCTCATTTATTGTAATATATTTTTCAGCTTCTTGGAAATTTAAGTCCGAAATTATACCATTAGAATAAACAAACTGCGGCTTTATGCATTTTTAGTTTCTTAATTATCATAAATAAATTGGGAATTTTTCAGACAGTCGAAATCGATATAATTCAGTTTAGGGACGTATTAGTATATATATGTTACAATGAAAACATATAAAAAACATTCAATCGGTTTAATCGAACTCCAAAAGGCAAACTGCGAGAATTGCAAAAAGAAAAAAAATTGAAAAAATGAATAGAAGAAGGAAATGTATAATATGAAGAAAGAGAGGGGAAAATATACTTATAATAGGAAAAAACAATGACTAAATAACAAGTTACAATTTTAGTTTGAAGTTGATTTATTACATAATAATATTAACTACTAACTATTTTCAATATTAGCTATTTAAAATATTAACTATTTAAATAAACTACACCCTTAATGCATACATGCATATTATATAGAAAAACAACTAATATTATTTAGTAGTAGTTTTTCCAGTAAATTAAAAACGTTCACTTTTTTTCTTCCTTTCTGTCTAGACATTTTTAAAATTTCTATTTATTGAGGTTTTGTTATCAATGTTTCAGCTAGTCTATTAGGATACTAGAATTAGGTAGCATTTTATTCTACCTTAAATGTTTTTAAAAACATATCCAACGACCGACCGCTTCCAAGTTCGCTTGAAGGGTAAAGAATAAATTAATTAATGTTTCACCTGAGACACCTGTTTTCAGAGATAACTGGAGCGAAGGTTTAGCTTATTCGCGCTTCAAAATGCATTTTATTTAAGGAAGGCATTTCATTTTATGAAAGACATTTCATTTTAAGGAAGACATTCCTTTATGGAATAATATTACTGCTGCGAATTGTTTGATTGTTCTTTTCAATATTTTGTTTGTATGTTTGTCTTTACATTGCTTGCAGATGTAATTCCAAACTTAGATAAACTGTTATACTGTTTTGATATTATAATATTTTACAAGTTAGAAAAGATGAAATAATAAGACAAAGCAAATGAAATTCATAAGTATTGTCCTTTCAATAGTATTTCGGTGGATAAATGTTTAGCAATTTTCTAATTTTCTTCAACACATTTAGGAATTTTCCAAGTTTATTTAATATCTATTGAAAATTTCTAAATTTCTTCAATAAGTTTTGTTGTAGTATCTCTTTCTTATTTTGAACTTTGTATATTTAATTCACAAATATATATTTACTAATTACATTTACGTGCAGTTATCGAAGAAATAAAGTCATTAACTTAAATACATTTAAGTTAACTGATAATAAATTTATCAGTTTGCAAATTACATAAAAAAAAAGAAGTTTATCTTTTAAAACAACTTTCGTTTATGAATTGGAATTTAACAAACATTAAATAGAATTTTACAATTGTTGTATCAATTCATTTTGTATTATATATAATGTATCGTACAAGATGCATTCTATTTTTTGTAGGCAGGGTATTAAATTCGGCATATATTATTATTTTTTATTACTTTTCTTTTGTAAAGATAAATGTAAGAATGCAGTTGTTTGAAACATTAAGTAAAAGAAAAACCATGTGGTAATGTATTAACTGTATTGTAAACCAATATTAACTTAATTAAAAACTTCTTGATAGATCTTTAATCTATTGATCTTTAAAGTCAGCAATCTTTGTATTCTCATGAATTTTTTAAAATAAGTTAGAACAAAGACATTTTTGTTTACATTTGGTTATTGTTTGCTGCATTATTAATTTTTTTTGGCTGTTGGCAGCTTTTATTATTTAGATATTTTAATCTATATATGAAAAATTGCTCATTCCTGCTACGAAACAAGACTCATGTTGTTTGAATATAATCTTTTCTTTTATCTGGAAATCATAAATTTTTAATGCAGCTGAAATCTTATTATCGGTTTCCCAAATCTTATTTAGGAACGAAATAACATTTTTTTGTATTTGAATTTCAAATGAATGAAAAGCAAATCTTCTTTAAAGCCTATGGTTTTTGTCATCTGTGTCAAAAAGTGAAAAAAATGGAATATCGAGTCATTATTCTCGAATTTAAACATGAAGGAAAAGAAATACAGATTTGAATAAAATTTGTAAAATCTCATCAAGAGAAATTATATTTTAAATTGCCTTTAAAAGCTTTGTTGTGTTCTCCGAATTTTCTTCTCATAGTGATAAAACGAATTAGAAATCGAAGCATAATATTTCCAATTTAGGAATATCATTACAGAAAAACATTTTTATTATTAATAAATATTAATAAATGTATTAATAAAAATTTCTCCCTATCATCATATCTTTCTACAATTCCTTTTCAGTTATTTAGTAAATAAAATCGTACAATTAAATTCAAGCAGCTTATTAAAAGACAGTAAAACAAAAGTAATTAGCAATTCAAAAGAAAGGTGAAAATATAATAAATAGTATTCTATTGTAGGCTTAATATTCAATTGATTACATTTTTTTAAATCTGAAATCATAACCAGTGAATACAATTGCTAATCAAAGATTCCATCAATGTTTTTGTTTTTTTATAATATTTTTTCGATTACATGAAAAAAAATTAATGGGAACCGAACTTTTTTTTAAAAAATGACGTCTCTTTAAAATCATGTCGATAGTAATGTAGAACCTCAGTCTAAAGAATCTTTTGTTGCTGATGAACGTTTTTGAACGTACGGAGTAAATTTACAGAGAATAAACGAGAAACAAGCTGAAATTAACCATGTATTGCAATTATATGTTTTAAATACACCAATAAGTTTCATTTGTGCATGTTTCCCGTTTATTCTCTGTAATCGTTTGTTGATTTCATTTTAATTTAAAATAAAATAATTTATTTTTATCAATTTCAAATGATTTTTATGGAATATTATTTTCCGTCTTAGGTGATTACTTAATACCATATTAATAGGCCTTAGGTCATGGGGCTAGGTATAATTTACCACCCATCTTCTACATTACATTACGTAAATACTAAGTAAAGTTCAATTAAACAAGTAAACAAACTTCGAATGTTAATTCAGTTTGCCTCGATAGCCATAAAAATATTCTAAAAGTAATGAAAAAGAAAATATATTGGATTTTAATAAAATATTGGAACAAGAATGTAACAAGAATCAAACAGCTTTTCTTAATATTCAGTTTTATTTTCTAAATTCTATTCGCAGTGTGAAGACTCAACTTTCCATCTTCTTATTAGTTAAAACCTCCTCCTAATTTGTACAGAAGTATCTGTATTTCTTTAAAGTTACGGTATTATTAAATAATTACAGTTACCACAACGTTAATTTTTATGCAGTAATATAAAGGTGAATGGGGATTTTATAAATTAATTTTACAGAATAATTAATAATTATAATAATTGACAGAAATTTAAAAAAAACAAAAAACAAAACAAAATATGAATGAATTTTCCATACCACTTTTTCAGGGATTTATTGTAAATAATGAGATTAATTTGTGAGCTACAATCTCTAAAATCAAGTATACCAAATTTAAGAAATTATTGCTCATAAATAACTAATTATGACATCTTTAACCGGCAATTTTGACGAAGATTTTCACTCTCATTTCTCTCTTTCTGTAAGAAACAGTTGAAGTGTTTATTTCGAATTCTTACTTCCTTGAAAACCTTCAACTGAGATTGAGATGTTCAATGTGAGATGTTACCTACATGTACTTTAAATTTTGTTGTTACTTTATTAAAGTCGTATTGGTCTGTTTTTTAGTTAATAATTAAATTTTAATCTATTACATATAATAAAAACAGAATCTTATTAGAAAATCAATTTCATTAATACTTGCATTTATTTTAGTATGTACATTTTGGTAAGTTATTTTGCAGTTTATTTGATTACTTGTACCTTTTAGTTCAGTTACTTTGTCTTTAAGTCAACTTGTCTTTAAAAACCATACGGGCAATGTTTCTTGTTTTTTGGGAGGCAATAATTCTTCGAGTGCACTCGGCTTACGAAAGACATTTGGCCGAGTTAAAAAGAAAAACATCTGAATTCTGCCTGCGATGGCAGTGCCTGAGGCATCTGAAGTATCGCTTATCAAAGGAAGCCACATCAGTGAAGTGAGTTTACGAATTCCCATTGGAAAACAGCTTTTCGAGATGTGCGATGCTTAGCATCCCTTGAAATATGGGATATTGGAAGTACATCCACCATCATGAAGTTTGCTAACATTTTGATAAATACAGAGATGAAAGTAATTCTTTGCTGCAATAGTAACTTAGTCTTCTTGGGATCAAAACAAAGTAATTGGATTTTGTAAAATTTAAAAAAAAGTTTAAATGTTATATTAAAAAAATAACTAGCTATCAGTTACAGATAATCATGAATGTACTGTTCTAAATGTACTGTTTTTAAAATTAAAAATAATTTACTTAGAATCGTAAATCTTGTTAGATAAATCCTTTTTAGAAAAGCTCTCAAATCTTATTCAGACTTTCATGGATTGTATGAAAGAAGCATGTCGCTAGCATAAAGTAACTGAAAATGTCCGGACAATTAAACTTATATTATTACGAAAATATTGGATAATAAAACTTATTTAAACAATTTTTCTATTCTTTGATTAAAAGCTGTAGATATTGCTTGCTTGTAGAAATTTTGCAGACATTACAATTACAACTTAGGATGTCTTTAATTTTAAGAATTCTAAGAAAGCAAGCGATATTATCTAAAAAGTTACAAAAAACAATTCAAACAATTTTGCAAACAATTCAATCTTAGGAGCTTAGTCAAAAGTGGCTCCTCTGATAATCAAGCGTTTGTGGTCGTTGCGTTGTCGTTTCATAGGAATCAAGTTGGCTCAATGTGTTGTATAATTCATAATAATCAAAAGTTACATAAGTAATTACGTTCGCTACATTTAAATGCTTTCATGATATTTTAGATTTAAACAACATTATATCAATTGATATAGATCTTCTTAGATATTATAAAGACTAACTTGAGTTTTTTTTCCTTCAGTATTGCGTACACAACGGTGTAATTCGTGAAAGTACTTAAATCAGCTATCCTTTCCAGAAATGAATGCTGTAAGACTTCTCCACTTCAGCAGCGAACTTTTCCAAAACAAAGGCAATTTGAAGCCTCGAATATAAATTGTTGAAATACAATGTGATATAAGTAAATTCTTGCCATTTAGTATTTCATTTTATTTTGCGAGAAATTATACAGGGTTATTATACATACAATTATGTGGTAGATATCAAGGAGGTAATCCATTTCTGACATACGCGGTGCAACACATCACTGTCGATGGTCGCAATTGTGGATACGACGTCACAATTTGGTTAAGTCAGCAGGAAGTGGGGAAACAAACACTTT
The DNA here is from genome assembly GCA_023159025.1 of Thereuonema tuberculata. NCBI lineage: Eukaryota > Metazoa > Arthropoda > Chilopoda > Scutigeromorpha > Scutigeridae > Thereuonema > Thereuonema tuberculata. Next base: position 40,948,947 of record JAFIDM010002131.1, on the reverse strand, counting down.
GTCCTACACGTATTTCAAAAGAAAAAAGTCTGACAGACTCAGATATGTGACCTAATGGTTCAGCGACTGACAGCCATCGTTATATTAACTTGTCGTTCAGATATCCACGTACCATGTTGTGGTAACATTTCACCACTGAACTCGTTGTATTGCAAGACACAAAACGACTTCTCAATTTCTGAAACTGTCATTTTGGTTGCACCTGACCCAATGGAACAATAATAAATGATATGAACAGTTATGAAAGAATATGCTTTTGACATACCGTAAAAAGCATATGATACTCTATTGATAATCAAGGACACATCCTGTGAACTAAAATACTTTCAGTGGAAATAGTTTATTTGTAGAGAACCTAAAAAACAGGTTCAAAGTAGATGGTGTTGAACTTAACATCAACTCAACATATCTCGAAAATAAGAAATAAGTTTATAAACATAACTTTTCTAGTTCTTATTTTCGATTGAAGCATCCATTAGATCTATTGGTATTTCTTAGATAAGCGACTTACTTGAAAAACAAATATTACTATTTACAGTTATCTTTATCAAGTAATAGACGGAATCATATATTTATCAACTAAAAAATAACATTTCTGAAACAATGAACATTTGAAATTGACTTTGTTTTGTAGAATCTTGATGACTTCGATAATATTTGATAGAGATTTAATATAATAAAAAATACATTTTAAACTTTATTTTTGATTTACATAACATTATTAAATCTAATGAATCGGAATTCTAATAGGATGCGACAATTATTTCCTATTCAATAACTTAAAAACAAAAATTGTCTTCCATTTTTCTAGAATTTTCTACATCTCTCTCAGATCTTTAAAAAAGCTAGTCTAATATTTTGAAACAGCTTCGATGTTGTCAATCCATTACTATTCGAATTAGAAATTAATTAGATCATTTTGTCAATATAGAAATTCTGGATGATTATTGTAATCTATTATATTTTTGTATCGATATCTTTTTGGTATGGAAACTTCCTTGAAAGTAAAATTTCCAGAAAAAACTATATATAAGAATGTTCTTCTTCCACATCTAAATTAAATATCTGTTTCAAATGAAAAAAAAGTAGTAAAACTATGTCCAGCTTATTAGTAAATAGAAGCAATAAATCATATATTACTCCCGAGTACAATTTTTCTATTCTTATATTTTCAAATATCATTATAATAAAAGAACGAAATGTATGTCATTATCAAAATTGCAATGTTCTTCAAATATAAATCTCATTCAGATGCATATCACTGCTTGTCTAAACAAAAGCAAGATTTTAAATCACATCTCTTATTACTGACTGAGGGTCAAGACGCTTCAATAACTTAAGTTTCTTAAAGTTGTGCGATTTACGAATTAATAAGTAATCAAAATATAAGCGAGGAATCACTTAAGCTCTTGTGGCAAACATACAACTAACCTCACTTGCCAAAATTTTGTGCCTTTTATATAAATAAAGAGTCAACCTAATCCTGACCACAGTTACTGAACTGGTTTTGACAGGGTGTTGTATCTTTATTCCATAATCGTATTTCCGTGACATTTTGATGAAATTATACATTTAGCTTAATTCCTATTCCATGAATATAAATATATCAAGACCTAATATGATCTTTTGTAATTTGAAAGTAAATAACGCAGAAATTGCAATTAGCAAGTAAATACAAGTTCTTCGGTAAATGCATTAGAAAATCTCTGTTCTCTGAACTGCAACGTAACTAAATTAAACAGAAATATTACATCATCAATTACACTGCAGGCAACGTATGAATATGAGTACGCTTCCTCACAAAGAAAAAAAAATAGAATAAATTCAGATGATCGGACTCTAAATAAATTTATTTCTATTCTTTTTGATAGAATATCAGCAAAGTCAGAAAAATGTTCCATCTATTTTAATCCTATTCTTATTAGAAGTGTCTCTCGGCCACTGTATTTTTTTTTGTTCTTTGTGAAGCACTTTTGGCTTCTCTTTCCGCTGGTATCTGTGTTTCTGACAGACGATTTCTTTCTATCAACAACAGCTGTTTTAATATGAAACAACTGAAGATAGTAATATATCTTTTCTACAATATGACATCAAGGAATTGTTCTCACATCAAATAAAGACAATAAAAGACTAAAGAAATTTCTGAAGTTTAAATAAGTTATAAGTTTTAATAAAATATTATTAAATATTTTTTAATATATTTTTGTAAGAGATAATAAAAATCTTCATATCATAAGTTACTACAGCTTTGATAAGCACTAACAATAAGCTTTAATAAAAACATTTTTATAAAATTTCTTATAATTTAAAGTTTATAGCAAAATAATATTGTCCCTAATTAAAATTCTGTAACAGCGAAATTTGTCCACTTTTGCCAATTTCTGTTGAATAATATAATCAGTGTCCATAATTCTTCTTTAAAATATTTGATAAGAAATTAGATCAATATAAGCAATTCGTTATCCAAATTTTTATAAATGACAAAAAAAACATTATTTAGAAAAAAAATCATTAATTTTATAAAAGTTGGGATTAAGTATTAAAATGAAACTTGTCACTAAATAATCTACATTTATCCTTGACTTAGGATCATGTCAACTTAAGTTATTAACTTACATTTTAAATTTCTTCGTTAAGTACTTCTTAATTAAGAAGTTTATAATTTTAAGTATTAATTTAAAACTATATTAACGAATGGCAATTTCAGCATTAACGATTATGGGTCGTTCTCTTCTTTATAATAATTCTTCCCTCCAGTTCCTTTTGTGTTAAATATAAAACCCCTATTCCAAGTATCTTCCAACGCCGCAAGTATCCTGACATACCTACATCAGAGACCATCAGCTATCCTAGCTCAATGTCAAAAAAAGATAATTTTCAGTAAGCTAGAGTAACAGGAGACAATGACAGACATATCACGTGACTTGACGGTTATATAGCTAACAGCAAACAACAGAATTTCACGTATTTGGAATTTAACTGTGTTGTTGACTTTGATATCTGTCCTCCATTTCGGCAGTAGGCTATAAGTTGCCAACATAGCATTTGTTCTTTGCATTTCGTGGATTTTGGCTGTATTGAATGACGATGAACTTGTTGCGATTATAGAAATAGATGTATTAAATAATTGCTAAATGATTCATAAGGATCTTACACACAATCAGTGAACATTATTACCGGTGTCGTGGCATTAGTTTATGTCCGTGTCTTATTACGTTTCAGTTGTTCAAAGTTGGTGTGTCTGAAACTGCTCTCAGTCTCCGAAGATGTGACTATTTTCACTCCATTTGATTTTGCATGGGAAAACCTTAACTTACAGATAAGACCATGTTCTTCACATTACGAACAGCAACTGGAGTACATGTATGCTATAGTCTCTTTGGGGTGGAATTCAGATGTGAATCTTTCTCATCTGATGGCTGGTTTTTGTTGTTATTTATGATAATTGATATTGTCCCTTTGCTAACTTTCAAACCATGCATCCAGCAATATTTATCAATGACTGAATAGCTCACATTGTAATCTGAGAGAAAATATATAATCTTCCATTAATGACTTCATTAAAGCTTCACAGTAATGTTTCACTTAATGAGTTCATTATTGAGGTGTAATCAATAGCATAGAAATTAAGCAACGTTTTATTGCATGTGAATCGTTTTTTGTCTGCTGAAATGTACCTCTGCTACTCTGGGGCTATGCTGAAACAAATAAAAAAGTAGTAGCTAAAATCCATTATTTTGAATTATCATTAAATTTAACTTGAAAATAATTTAATTTGAAAATACTTTTAGGATATTAAAACTTTCAAGAAAAGTTAACGATAAAAGATAAATAATAATAAAAGTGAATAATATTAAAAACAACAATATTAATATTTACCCCCAAAATATAATTTAAAATCGATAATCTTTCAAGGTGTTTTATACAGAAAACAGTATAGTGTGCAGAAGATCCAGTAGCACTTCTGAAAATGATAAACTAAGAACTCGCAAAGTTTTAAACTTTTCTTTATTTATTTTGGTAAACTGTCATATTGGTGAATCAACAAAATAAACTTAATTAAATGCTAAGAAAATAAAAACATCTTAAAATTCGACATTGAATATTAAGTAAGTAGAATATATTGTGTCTTTCAAAAAATTGAAATCGAATATGAAATATTTGTTTATTTCAAGCTTTCCTAAGAATAGAATAATTTCCTATATTCGTCTGTTTGTCATGTTAACTATTGGTATCAACATGAAACTCTCCACTCAACTTATCTCAGTTTACATTCTCTTATTATTTAGCAATTTAATATTTTTAAAATAAAAGATTTTATTTAATTATCAAATATAGAAGATATAATAAGATAAGTTTTTTTTTCGAAAATAATGTAATTCACTGCTCTTTATTACAAAAGTTGTTCATTATTAAAAAAACTCCATACTTTATCAGCGATATTTCGCAAGGTATTACAGGTATTAATAGACGATAATTAATTAATTAATTTTTTGCAAAAGTATTATTTTCGTAATACAGGAAGAACTTTGAACGAGATAGTCAAAGAACATGTTAGTGCATTCAGAAGTAATCACCCAAACATTTCTGTGAGGGCGAACATTGTTTGGTTAATAATCATAACACAGACCCGGAAGTTAAATACCTTTTCCAAGAAACAGACACTATTTCAAGATTCATTCTCAAAGCATGTGTCATTAACAACAATGACTGTATTAATAACAAAATGGAATTGAAATTAATAAATTCGTTATTGAAAATTTCAAAAAAATATTGTAAAGCTGCATAATTATTTATTTACTTGTATTTTAATTTTTATCAGGATAATTGTTAGGCTCTATTAACATTACTCTTTTGTTGTAATTCTATAGAACTTATTTTTTGTAATAATTTGATGCACTATGCTCTATGAATCTAATTCTTTTTTGTATAAGACTTATTTTTTGTTGTAACTGCTTCGGTTTTAATATCAAAATGTAGCATGAATAAGCAGGGAAAGAGTAATAACCTGCGAAATATCGCTGATAAAGTATGGAGTTTTTTTAATAATAAACAAGTTTTGTAAAGATAAGTTTTATTTGTAACTTATAAATTCAACCAAATCAGACAAAATTGCTTCCCACTAACATCAATTACAATATATATTATTGGCTACAATGTTTCGTATGTGAAAATCGTTCGTATACAGTGGCAAGCAAAATTGTATAATGAAGTTCAATTTGTAAGAAATTTTTAAATTAAGACAACCAAGTTTCATTTAATAAAATCTCGTTAAAAAAACTTTTAGTTAGGAAATTAAAGACCAAGATTTATATTAACTTTGCACCTAAGAAACAAAAAAATTGCTAGTTGGAATCTATATTTGAAATTCTATTATCATTTGCTAATTCTTTGATGTTATTGTAATGCTTCAAAACTTAAGAAACATTATTTCTTTTAAAGTTTGAAATTTGTTTTAAAAGTCATTAAATGAGGCAGGCCTTCCATAGTCATTAATAAAAACAAAAATATTGTTGAGAAATTTCAACAGCTTTTCTAATGATTGTTTGTAAAGTAGGATACAATAAACACACAAGCTGGCGGATGTTGGTGCTTGAGAGTTATACGGTTGTTAACATATTCTCTCCTTGAAAACCGAATGTATTCGAGTTCTCGCTCGAAACCGAAGCGTCGAATTCCTTTGCGGATTCTTCCTCTTCTTTCTCGTCGTCCTTTTCAAGCATCTCCCTTTCTTCACGTTTCGGCGCTGAATTTTAAAATTGTGCCGAATGAAGTGTAGGAGGCACTTAGGGTGGTTTATTCAATCTGCCAAAGATGTCAATTACCGTTGTGAAGGATGAGGAAACAGATATTGGAAACGTGCCAAAGTAAAATACTTCCCATTGTTCCCAGAAGACGTCACTGTTTGAAAAACTGAAAAGACTGTTTCGCGAAAAGAATAGGAAAGCTCTTCCTTTATGGGAATTTAGACTGGAATAGTTATTCCCTTGGCGATGGCGGTTGCTGAAGAGATCTTTACCCATCTGCTCGGACTCTCCACTCTTCGCCCAAATTCTAGGACTTGCATTCATGTTAGATTTGCGGTTGGGAAGCCAATTCGTATGAAAAGATTCATTTTACGATTGAAGGGGGATTTATAATATATTCAGTCGATATTGCTTATCAACAGACCACAGAATGTGTATAAATAATCGTAAAACGCCAAAGAATCTTTGAAGATAGAGCCACTTTTCGTCGCTGCTAAAATGCGTGCAGCATTGATAACCAAAATTTAATGCTTTTAAAAAAATAGAGTTGCTGGTTTAGAGTTTTTAAGTCCTCGAAGAAAGTCATAAATTACAGACTTTCAAAAACTGCGAATCATACGAAAGAAAATCAGTGAAAAATTGTCTGCGATTTTCCCAGCCAAAATACCTTAATTGCAAACGTATTTGACGAAGAAAACATCGTATTTCAAGCACAAAGCATTCTACAGATAAAACTATCGTTCATCAGAGATTTAAAAATAAAGTAAACAATCACACAGCAATCAATGATCTTGAAAAAAGAATATATTAAATAGAATATATTCCAATAAATTATTAATATAAAAAAACAAAACGTTTCAGAACATAGTTTTAAATGTGTTAATGATCAAGACAAGATCATTTTGAAAAAGTAAAAGAGAAAAATAAAAAAAAAATAAGAGAAATAAAAGAAGAAAAAAATCAAAGGACAGACTAATTCTTCAGACAGACTTTTTTAATTTATTTCATTTTAATTCACTAATTGTTGTGACCATTTCTGAAGAATAATATATTTTAATGTCTGTATCTTCTGCCCCCCCCCCCCCATTGAATATTTAAATTTATTAGATTTAACAAATCTATTTCGAAAATGTTTGAAAACAAATTCAAAGAAAGTTTAATATCCATGTAAAATGTCTTCGAATTTGAGTAGATACTGGGAATTTTATTTCTGTAATATTTCTTAAAATTAAAACAAAAGAGTTCTATACCAAAAAGAACTGAAATCCATCTAAAGCATTAAGAAATATTTTTTTTTTTTTTTATAGGGGCCATACAATTTATAAATAAAATTTAACGTGCGTTTTGCATAATTTCAGAAATAATAAATAAAAAAGGCCAACACACTTGACTAGTTTTAAAAAAACATTTAACACATTAAAAATTACATAGGACACAACCGGTTTCGCCTCCTTTATGAGGCTTTGACGAGTGACTCTTCCACTTATTTCTTTTTCTTTTTTTCGTTTTAAAGTGACATAAGTATTTGTTTTGTAAGATTACTTTGTTTTC